>JACEEZ010022712.1:0-42500 GCA_016584305.1 Chionoecetes opilio
AATAATTTTTCCAATTTTTAAACCCTTTTCCAAAAAATTTAACTACCCCCCCCGCCCCAAAATATGTTTTTAATAATTGTTTTAAAAAATTCGAACCCCTTTTCCTTTGGCACCTTTTACTAACTAAACATTTAATAATCCATCCTTAATATGAAGCCCAAAAACTAAAACTGCAAGTCTGGGTGAGGCTGACTAGACCCAGTTTTAAAGCTTTGAATAATTTCCCGCCCTTCACTTTTAACATTTTGGGAAAATAAATTTCCAATACCCTTTTAGCCTATTTCCCCGGGCCCCCAATACGTTTTTTCCTAGGTCGGGGTTTCTGGGCTAAACCCCCCCACCCCCAAAGATCTTTTTAAATTTTGATCTTTCAGCGAAAAACTTTGCTTATGGTGTATCTATTTTACCAGGGTTTTTTCAAACCAAACCCATTAAACCCCTACTTTTATCAATAAAAATTTTAAATCTGCCATCTGACTCCCCCTCGTTAAGTTTATCAAGTCTCCCGGGAAAATTTTTTTACGTCAGACTTTTTGATCCCAAAACCTCCCTCTAATTTAGTTAAAAAGCAAACTTGCGATATCACTGCTAATCCCACATCCAATTTTTTTGATTTTAAATAAAAAAATATAATGGGCCCAAAAACCCTTTGGGGGAAACCCCCCTTGTCCCCCGTAAACTAAAAGTTTTGGGAAATTTTTAAATTGTAACCCTTTGTTGCCTTTAAACTTACCCCAACCCTCTGACCCAAATGAACCCCCTTTCCCCAAACCTTACCAGAGCCCAAACCCTTTTTTAAGAGTCGCTCGGGGGTATTTTTGGGAAATCCCCTTACTAAAGTCCAGATATATTATATCAAAATCCTTATCATTATCCCCGTCTCATAAACTTTCCTTAAAAACTCAATAAAATTGGGGGAACATGCCCTCCCCCTTGGTGAACCCAAATTTGTGAACTTTTGTTTCAAACTTTTTTTTAATCTAATTTCCCTCTCTAATTTTTTTTTTCCCAATAATAGTTTCCCAAAAATTTCCCCCAACTGATTTTAGACTTACGGGTCGTTTAATTTGACTTTGGCCCCTCTGTCCCCGCTTTTTAAATATGGGAAAAATTTTTCCCTTTTTCCCCCAACAATAATGGACACGCGCCTATCTAAAACCGATTTTCCAAAAAAAAAAAGTTGCACTAAGACTCACTAAAAACCTCCTTGCTTTCCCTTTAATACCCTGGGAAATACACTTCATCTGGTCCTGGCGATTTAAATGTTTTCATTTTTTCTAAACCCCCCCTTTCCACCTTTTCCCCTATTTATCAAAAATTATCTTTGATTTTTCCCCTCATCGCTTCCTTTGAACATCTTTTCCCACTACAGGTATGGGCTGTGTATCCTCCCCGAAAAAACATTTTAAGAAATAATCTTTTTAGACTCCTACACTTTACCCTCTTTCCTTTTTAAACCTCCCCCCGGGTCCTTTCCTTTAAGGGCCTTTAAGGTTAAATTTAGTTACCCTTTATCCCCCCAAAATTTAGCAAGTTGTATCATCACCCATATATAGTTATTTTAAAAACTTGGAACTAGCATTTGAAATAATAATTTATGTAACAAAAAAAAAAGAAATGGCCCTAGAAAAACCGGTGGTACCCCTGGGGTTATAGTTTTGAAGAAAAAAAATTCCATTCCAATACACTGACTGTACCTATTGCTTAAATAGTTTTCAAAAAGTTGCAGGGGACAACCTCAATGCCATTATTTTCATTTTTATCCGAAAATATACATCCCTTTAAAGACCCAAAAAGGCCTTTTGATAAGTCGAGAAATACCCCAAATAAAAAGAGGGTTTTTTTTTTCCAAAATTTTTTGTAGAAAATATTTTGGGGAATTTGTATTATTCCTGACTCTGTTGAATGATGTCCCCAAAAAACCAGGGTTGGATTTAAAAACGTAATTAAATTATTTTCAAGAAAATTAATCAAAGGGGTTTTGCAAGACTTTTTCGAATATTTTGCTGAAACTGGTAGTTTTGGAAAGGGGGCCCGTTTATTTTATTTAATGCCCTTTTTACTCCCCGTTTGTAAAATTGGGAAATCCCCTGGTCTTTTTTTGTCTGTGGGGGAAAAAATTCCCTTTCTTAATAAAAAGGTTATTATGGGAGTGGGGGGGTTGACAATAAAATTTGGGATGTTTTTTTTTAAAATATTCTTGGGTGACACATCGTCAATTCCGGGTGTGCTAGTTTTAAGGCTTGTAGATATTTTTCAGTTTCAGTGGGCTTGAAGGGGTAAATACATAGAATACGCGGGGGGAGAATTTTTTTTAAGTAAATTAAAGGGGATTTCCATCAAGTATATTTTTTGGGTTCTCAAATCCTTTTTTTGGAAGTGACGTTAAATTTATTTTACATTTCCAAGGCCAATGGTTTTAAATTCCGGGTTTTTTTTTTCTTTGTTATGTTGGGAATTTTACCAAATTAAGTTAAAAGATTTCCAAGGGGAGTTTTTTTGGGTTTCCTTGGGGTTGTCCTTTTAATTGTTTTTTTTAATAGTTTGTTTTTTTCTTTTCTTTGAAAGGGGCCCTCTTTTTTTTCATATTGCCCCTTATACTTTTTAGTAAACAAAAAGACCATCTAAACCCCTTGTCACCATTTTTGTAGTGGCCCACCTTGGAGTGTCCCCTAAAGTCCCTTTGGGGTTACTCCGCCCCGCCCCACCCCCCTTAATTTGGGGAAAAAAAATATTTAATGAACAAAAATAAAAAATTTAAAAATATGTAAGTACTGGTTGGAACGAATACAACGCGTTAATATATTTTTTTAATTATATATATTTAAAATCTTTCTGTCTCACTTGGGAATTATTATCATTCACAAGGTTTTTCCCAAAAATTAAGGGCTTCCCCTTCCCCCCTAGCCGGGTACGCACGCCCAAAAAGCCCCAAAACGTTTCCTAACATAGTTTAAATATCCGTTGTTTAAAATTTTGGTTGCCCTGTCCACTACATTAAAAATTTCGCCCCCCCATGTAATGCTCAAGTCGTCATCCTGATCTAGTTTTTACTATCTCCCGTTTAAATTCAGTCGCACAAAATTAAACCCCTTTTCGATAAGCCATGCGTAAAAGCCCCAAGTCGTCTCCCCCCCTTTTAAAATAGTTTAAAATTTTCTTTTGGTAAAATTCAGTCGCACCGGGTTAAAACCCCTTAAAACCCCCAAAACGCCCCATTTTTAATGCTCCCAAATCGTTATCCTAAAAATAATGTATACGTAGTCTTTCCCCCCCCCAAATTTTTCCCTCTTTAAAATTAATTTTTTCTATTTTCCCTTTTTTTCCCTTGTCCTCCCCACGGCTGGGGTGTGACATGTTGGGTTTTTCCCAACCCCCCTTTCCTTTTAATTTTGTGAGCCGCTTGGCCCCCTGGGCCCCCAAAAGCATCCCCACCTTGGGACCCCTTTTCCAAAGGGGGAGAATATCACCTCCCTCACAGGGGACTTACTCAATTAACGTGAGCTGCTTCTAAAAATTTTCCTAAACCCAGAAAACCCCCTTCTCCCACCCGTTTTCGGGACTTGGTCTAATTAAATACGGCCCTTAAAAAAATAATCCTTTAAACCCGGATTCGGAAAAGGGCCCTGGGGAAAATTTTCCCCGTTAGGGTTATTGATACTTAAGTGTTATTTTATTCTCCCTTTCCCCCCCTTAATGTAATTTCTCCCCGTTCATAGGCCCCCTTTCCCCCCCCAAAAAATTTTCCTTATGCCTCAAATCCTTCATCAAGCATCGTACCGGATTATTAAATAAAAATTTAAAAAAAATTTTCATTTTACCTCACCCCATAATTTCATATACATTTTTTTTAGACTTCCCATCACTTTAAAAAAAAATATTCTCATCCTGCATTTTTCCAAAATTCTTTCCCCAAACAAATTTTTCAACAAAAAGAGAAAAGTTTTGTAATTTTTTCTTAACTTACACTTCCCTCCCAAGAGTAGAAATTTTAAACCCTTTTTTGGGAATTTCGTATTTTTAAATTTAAAGCCCTTTACTTTCCCCTTAAATGAGAAACCCTTTTTCATTTTTCCCTTTTTTGTTTAGCCGAACCCTATAGAGTCGCGCCTGGAATCGTCCCCCTAGTCCCGTAATGGTTATTTTCTTTTACCCCACTTAACCTGGGGGGGTAGGTGGGGGTAGGGAGAAACACGGGCTGGGTTTTACTCCCAAAACCCTTAATTTCTTGGGATAAGGGGCCCCCCCCTCCTTTGCGGCATTTTAAAACCCCCGTCTTACCCCCCAACGAAACGAAGCTCAGAGCCAAAGACACCAACCTTGGGTTTTTTAAAGACAACCTAAACGGGTTTTTTTGTTTTTTCGTGCAATCCCTTTTTGCACCCCCAAAGCAAGAAATTTTTAACCTTTACCTTGGTTTTAGGGGGCCTTTATCTCTCTCTCTTTTTCTCTCTCACGAGAGAAAAATTTTTGTGTAAGTTATCTCTTTCTCACCCCCCCCGGGGTTTCCCCTTTCTTTTCATTATCCAAGCATGATCTCTTCAAATGGCCTCCTCTCTTCCATGATTTGGGGTTTTGTGGAAAAAATTTCCCCCTCCATTACTACCCTCTAAACAAATTTTTTAAGGTGGGCCCTTACCCGCCACGAAAAACCCGTTAAGTTGCTTACTTGGGGGGCGTCTTAAAATTTTAAAATGAAATCTGTTTCCTCTATCCTAATTGGGGAAATTTTAAAAGTAAGGGACGGTAACCTAACCTTTCCGCCCCCTTTTTAATGACATCCTGCCACATTTAGTGTTAAGTTGGGAATACAAACCCCCTATCCGCACCCTTCATCATCCCCTCACTTCCCACAAATCATATCCACTTCCACTCTGGCATCGTTCCACACTGCAAATTTACACGTGGAAATTTTTTGTCAAAATCACCCACATCCACACTTTCCTTCCGCCCTCTACATCACCCAAAAAAACAATGCATACCGGGTAAAACCCACAAACACTTTCTGTTTTAACATTTTGGTCTGGGGGGCATGTTTTATGTTTTCCCCCTTTTACTACTCCGCTTCGGCTTTTCCAGGCCCCAATCACTAAAGTCTTTATCAAGGGACTAAGGTTTTCAGTTGTAAACCCCGGGCCCCAAATTTGGGGGCGTTTTGTATCCTCTACTTCCCCCCCTGGGCGAACTAGTCATAGTAATAACGCTACTCTATAAAACCCAAAATGTTTCACCTATACTCTGTTTTTCACACCCTTTTCTGTAACAGGGATGTTTATCACTAGGGAATAATGGCACTTTGAAAAAACCCAAAAAACTAAAAAAGGCGTTAGTTAGCACGTGGATAAAGTGGAAAACCCTCCGGAAAAGGATCCAAAACCCCTGCCCACCATTATATATTTTTAAAAGACATCAACCCCGGGTTTTCCCCCATTTTTGGGAGTGCCCCCCTTGGAGTGTACTTTACCCTTGGGTTATACCGCTGCCACCACCCCCATTAAGTTTTGGGAAAAAATATTGGAAAGAACAAAAAAAAAAAAAAATTAAAAAAAAATTTAAAAAAATAAAGTAAGTTTCTTGGTTGGAAACTGAATGACAACGCGTTAAAAATATTTCCCAAATTATAAAAATTTAACTCTTTTACTGTCCTTTAACCCTTGGTAAATTTTTAACATTCACCAAGTTTTTCTTAATATTAAGTCTTCCTTCCCTCCTAGCATAAAGCACGCGAAAATTCTCAAGTCGTTATCCAAAAATGTTTACTATCTTTGGTAACTTCGGTTTGCACTGTCCCACATAACGATTAAAGCACAAAGTAATGCCCCCAAGTTTGTCCCTCCCGAAAACTTAAGTGTCTTTTTTCTCTGGAAATTTCCCTTTTTTTTTTTTTCCCCTGTTTTCCCCCTTTAACGATACGCATGCTAACCCCCTCAAATTTTGTTTATCCTAAATATAGTTTACTATCTTTTGGGAAATTCAGTCGCCCCCCGTTACCCTTAACGAAAACCCCCACCCTGTTAATGTAAGTCGGGTTTTCCTAAAAATAATTTTACGTTTGGGCTACCCCCCTCCAACTGTTTTTCCCTTTTACCCCTTATTTTTCTATTTCCCTTTTTTCTCCTTGGGGGGGTCCCCGGGGAGGAAAGGGGAAAAAAGTTCCCCTGGGTTTCAAAAAATTTTATTGGGGTGGGGCCTTTGACCCCGAAGGGTCCGAAGGGCAGATTAAATTTAGGAGGCTCCCCGGGGCCCCCTTTCCAAGGGGGACAAAACACAAAGTCCTAAACTTAAACCTTTGGGAAACCCCGTTATTTTTACCAACCCAAAAAATTAATAATACCCTTTTCCACCCCAAGGGACGGCCTAACCCCTACGGGGCCCTAGATTAATAAACGGGTTTTGAAGGTGGGTTAAAAAATTATCCGGGGGAACCCTAGCAAAACCCCCGTTTCCCCCCCTTTGTACTTTTTTTAATTTACTCTTCCCTAAATGTAACCCCGCAACATGATTCCGGGGGGAAAACCTTTAGGGGAAACACAAAATATCCTTTCTGTTTTTTAAATTTAAAAAAGTTCTTTTCCAAACTTTTTCCCCCACTTCGCCTTTTTTAATGTAACCGGGGTTCTTTCAAAATGGTTTTTTTTTCTACTTTCGTTTCCAGAAATTTTAAAACAAAAGGGAAATTTATGGTTTACAAAAATTTTTTATTAAAAAAATTTTGGTGTTTGACCGAAAATTTTCTTAATGGCCAAAAATTTTTGTATGGGGTTTGTTCCTTTTTTATTAAAAATTTCAAAAATTCTTTTTTAAAAAATGGTTTTTTTAAAAAAACTGTAAAATTTAAAAAAAAAAAATGGGGATTATAGCTTTATTTTTTTTAATTTTTCTTAAATTGCCCAATTCCCCTGTTTGGGATGGTTCCCCCAAAGTTAATTTTAAAGCGGCGGTTTAAAACTTTTAAATTTTATTCCCGGGGGATTTGGGGTTTTGGAAAAAGTTTAAAATTTGGGGAAACACTTTAATATACTTATTTCGTTTTGTATTATGTTTTATTTCCAAAAATTTTTTAAAAATTTTAAAGCCCAAAAATTTTATCCAAATTTTGTGGGGATCTTAAATTCTTTATTTTATTATGGAAAAAAGAAAATAAATATTTTTAAATTAAAGGAATCAAACACCCTTTAATAACCTTCCCAAAGGGGAAAATTTTTTAAATTAAAATCCCAGAAAAAAATGGGAATACTTAAAATAAAATTTTTTTTCATTTCTTTTGGTTTAAAAATCCCATTTAAATTCCAAAAAAATTTTTATATTAACCTATAATTACAACCATAAAAAAATTTTTTCTATAATTATCAGTACACTCAACACCTAACATTCTAAGTAGACTCGACAAGGCAAAATTCATTTGATATGGTAGAATGATGGTCTTCAGAAATATACATGGCTACACCTCCGCCGTATCTATTTCTACACATGGTAAACATTTTGTATCCTGGTAATTGGTATAATTTGACAAGGTCAGGGTCAAGTCTGTTTCAGTAAATCCTAGTATATCAACTTCACACCTGCATTTGCTAAACTAAGTCTACAAAAAGCTGTAAATTAGTGGGTACGGACCTAATGTTCATATTTAGTAATGTAATTACTTAGTGTCATTATGTGGATATAAAGTATCCAAAATACATAATTTGACTTGGGATATTGTGATATGTTGAAAGTAAACATGACTGATTTACGTCTAACTCATTGTTGTACTTGTCTTTTAATAAATAAAAAGGTCAAACGTGATGTTATTGTATGGGAAACGTGGACAATCAAGACTAATGAAGATTAATGAGATCATCGTCATCTATAGAAGTAAATGGCAATTCAAAGTAATCTAATTGTAGTGGCATTGTAAATACGTAGCTAAAGTATACGTATTATGAGTGAATATAACTACCAGCCGCTGTCTTATTTCTTCTTACGTTCTCTGAGGTCCCTTTGGTGAGGTTTGTGTTGAGAGGTACCTCTCTCCGCACCTGATTTAGCAGTCACTTCACCTTCAACAGCCACGTTGCCACCGGCTGCACCACCGGCTGCACCACCACCACTGCTACGCGTCGCGCTTCCATCGTCCTGTGAGGGTTCACCAACAACTGAACTCCCACCAGCCGGAGCAGATGACGACGGGTCGTCACCACCACCAGATGGCGTACCGTCAGCAGTCGGGAAGGGTCGACTCATTCTCGTTTGATAATAAATCTTGTATGCCTAAGTAGGCAATTTTTCCTTCAGCTCGGCTTGCTGTGTATGTGTGTGTGTGTGTGTGTGCGTGTGTGTGTGTGAGCACCGTGTGTGTGTTATTCACCCATGGTCTTGTGCACGCGAGTCAGACTCGCGATCGCCAGTTTCACCCTCCCGGAGCGAGCTTGGAGCTCATTATTACCATCTTTGAATAAAGCTGGGACTTCACACACCATACACCCCCGGGCCCCATCCCCTTGCTCAAGTAGGACAGTAACCTGCCGAATTTGTCAGTAAAGAATCCCGGAGCAGTAAGGATTCAAACCGGCTACCATAGAATGGCAGGCCAGCACGCTATCAACTTGACCATCGTAGCGATGTATATTGAGTGTGAGTGTGTGTGGAGTGTGTGTGTGTGTGTGTGTGTTGTATGTGTGTGTTTCGCTTACAAACACACACACACACACACACACACACACACACACACTGGAAAAACAGCAACACACACACACAACACACACACACACACACACACTGGAAAAACAGCAACACACACCACACACACAAGCCTCATTAATGTGCATCAATAGCTCTTAGCATAAAGCTGGGATTGATGCCATTGTAAAGTATACTGTGAGCGCTTTTGTTTAAATATCCATTGATAGCATGGTAATGACGATAGCTCTCCAGTCATTGATGCTAGTTTATCATAATAATGGTGATTAAATGATCATAATGTTTCCTATCCTATATAAATGTTTTCCTTTAACACTATTTCTTCTCTCTCTCTCTCTCTCTCTCTCTCCTCTTTCTCTCTCTCTCTCTCCTCTCTCTCTCTCTCTCTCTCCTCTCTCTCTCTCTCTCTCTCATCCTCTCTCTCTCTCTCTCTCTCTCTCTTCTCTCTCTCTCTGCTCTCTCTCTCTCTCCTCTCTCTCTCTCTCTCATCTCTTCTCTCTCTCTCTCTCTCTCTCATCCCTCTCTCTCTCTCTCTCTCTCGTCTCTCTCTCTACTCTTCTCTCTCTCTCCTTCTCTCTCTCTCTCTCTCTCCTCTCTCTTCTCTCTCTCTCTCTCTCTCATCTCCTCTCTCTCTCTCTCTGACACACACGTTCCCAGATTCGTAACACCTTTCTGCAGCTTTTTTGTCCCTGTGCCCTCCGTAACAAGATCTGAAGCTCACGCCGACTGCCTAACTCACTCTCCGATACTTCCCTTCCTGCCTCACACTCTCTACTTGTTTCCTACTTCTTTATTTTTGTTATTTCTTGAAAAGTTTAGATTTTTCACACATATACAATGAAAAGACTTCCTGCATTCTGTTTTTAGTACAATCATTCTATTATTTTTCTCGTTTATTTGTTTTATTTCGTAGCTGTCTCTATTTTTTTTTTCTCTTCCCCGTCGTCTTGTTTTTCGCCTCCTACATTTGGAGTTTGGACGCTTTTTATTCCATCCTTCACATCTTAGGACAACAAAATTTCGGTCCTAATGTACGCTTGGATCTGTCTTTCTCTCTCCCATTACCACCACCACCACCACCACCACCACCAGTAAACCACCAACACCACCACCAACTCCCCACCTCCACCACCACTTAAACTACCAACACCACCACCACCATTACCACTAAAACCACCAACACCACCACCACCCTCCACCAGTAAACCACCAAACACCACCACCACCTCCACCAGTAAAACCACCAACACCACCTCCACCACCTCCACCACCACTTAAACTACCAACACCACCACCACCACTACCAGTAAAACCACCAACACCACACCACCTCCACCACCACTTAAACCACCACCACCACCACCACCTCCACCAGCACTTAAACTATCAACACTACCATCACCACTACCACTAAAACCACCAACACCACCACCACCACCACCACCTCCACCACCACTTAAACCACCACCGCACCACCACCACCTCCACAGCACTTAAACCACTAACACCACCACCACCACCACCACTAAGAACCAACAACACCACCACCATCACCACCACTAAAACCACTAACACCACCACCATCACCACCACTAAGAACCACCACCACACCACCGCCACCATCACCACTAAAACCACCACACACACCACCACCACCACTAAAACCACCAATACACCACCACCACCACACCACTAGGAACCACCACCACCACCACCCACCACCATCACCAACTAAAACCACACAACCACCACCACCACCACACTAAAACCACCAATACCACCTACCACCACTAAAACCACCAACACCACCACCACCTCCACCACCTCCACCACCACTTAAACCACCAACACCCACCACCACCACCACCACCACCACTAAAACGACCAACACCACAACCACAACCCCACTAAAACCACCAACACCACAACCACAACCACTACTAACTAAAACCACCAACACTACCACCACCACCACTTAAAACCACCAACACCACCACTAAAACCCACCACCACCACCAACACCACCAACCACCACAATTTGGATTAGCAAAATCGTAACTCAAAACTCATTAAGCTCTTGTACCTGTCACGAAAAAGTGAAAATGTGAATGAAGGAAAGAAATGAAGAAACTATACATACATAATGAAGAGGAGGTAGAGGTAGAGGTAGATGTGGAGGAAGAGGACGAAAAGATTGAAAAAAGAGGAAAATAAAAGAATAAGAGAAAGAAGAAGAACAGGAAAGAACAAAACTGAGGAGAAAAGAAAATGGAAAACAAATAAAATGTGGGTGGTTAATGGGTAGGTGGGTTTGATGTTAAATTTGTGGGTGGGTTGGTGGGTAGATTGGTGGGTGGGTGGATTGGTGGGTGGATGGGTGTGGAGATGGAGGTGGAGGTTAGAGGGAGAAGGTAAATGAAGATGAAGAAGAATGAAAAGAAGAAGAGAAAAGAAGGTGAAAAGAAAAGAAGAGAATGAGATGAGAAAGAAGAAAAAAAAGAATTTAGAAAGAAGAAGAATAGAAAGAGAAGAAGAAGAAGATTAAAATAAGAATAAAAATAAAAATAAAAATAAAAAAAAAATAAAATAAGATAAAAAGAAAAGAAAAAGAAGAAGAAAAGAAGAAGAAAAATAAAATAAAAGAAGTACAAAAATTTGAATAAAAATATGAATAAAAAGAAGAATAACAAGAAGAAGAATAAAAAGAAGAATAGAAAGAAGAAGAATAAAAAGAAAATATAAAAGAAGAATAAAAAGAAAAGAATAAAAGAAGGATAAAAAGAAGAAGAAAAAAAAGAAGAATAAAAAGAATAATAATAAAATGAAGATTAAAAAGAAGAATCAAAAGAAATAAAAAGAAAAAAGAATAAAAAGAAGGATAAAAGAAGATAAAAGAAGAAGAATAAAAAGAAGAATAAAGAAGAAGAATAAAGAAAATAAAAAGAATAATAATAAAATGAAGATTAAAAGAAGAATAAAAGAAGAATAAAAAGAAGAAGAATAAAAAGAAGGATAAAAGAAGAATAAAAGAAGAAGAATAAAAGAAGAATAAAAGAAGAAGAAAAAAAGAAGAATAAAAGAATAATAATAAAATGAAGATTAAAAAGAAGAATAAAAAGAAGAATAAAGAAGAATAAAAAAAGGATAAAAGAAGAATAAAAAGAAGAAGAATAAAAAGAAGAATAAAAAGAATAATAATAAAATGAAGATTAAAAGAAGAATAAAAAGAAGAATAAAAAAAAAAAAAAGAAGAAGAAGAGAAGAAAGAAGAGATGAAAGAAGGA
This sequence comes from Chionoecetes opilio, assembly GCA_016584305.1. Lineage (NCBI taxonomy): Eukaryota > Metazoa > Arthropoda > Malacostraca > Decapoda > Majidae > Chionoecetes > Chionoecetes opilio. Next base: position 11,964 of record JACEEZ010022712.1, read on the forward strand.
AAGTAAAAGGAGGAGAAGGAAGAGGAGGAGAAGGGTATGGAGGAGGAGTGTGAAGCTGGAATATTTTATAGTAGTAGTAGTAGTAGTAGTAGTAATAGTAGTAGTAACAAGTGCTTGTGGGCCCTTCACACCCATGAATTAATGTTTGTAGTAGTAGCATTAGACAGCAATGTGAGTGCAAACTCCAATCGTGTTGTTTGCTGTCGTTGGTCACTCGTCAAAGTTCCTCGGGGTAGACCACGTTCCGTGTGATTCCGACCCTTTGTGTTCCGTGTGATTCCAACACATAAGAACATCAGAACATACATAAGAAAATAAGGAAGCTACAAGAGGCCGCGAGGTCTACACGTGGCATTCCTGTCGCCTAACACTACCTACATTCATCTTTCATCCCCATCCATGAACCTATCCAGCCCCTCTTTAAAGCTCCCTAAAGACTCGCACTAACTACCTGTCTACTGAGACCATTCCAGTCATTCACCACCCTATTTGTGAACCAGTTTTTTCCCTATTTCCTTTCTAAATCTAACGCTTTTCCAGCTTAAATCCGTTACTTCTTGTTCACCCTAGTTAAAAGCCGTAAGAACATTTCCTACATCGCCTTTATTAAATCCCTTTATCCTTTTAAAAAACTTCTATCAGATCGCCCCTTACTCTGCGCTCTCGAGTGAGTGTAATTTTAATAAACTTCAATCTCTTCTCATAACTAAGTTACGCACCCCTTTGTATCTTTTTGGTCATCCTTCTCTGCACTGTTTCTAACAAGGCTATATCCATCCTGTAATATGGAGCCCAAAAAAATGAACCGCATAGTCCTAGGTGAGGCCTGACTAGAGCCAGATAAAGCTTTAGAATAACTTCCGCACTTCTACTTTTAACACTTCTGGTAATGAATAGCTACTAATACTCTATTTGCTCCTATTTCTGGCCTCAATGCTTGTTTCCTAAGGTCGGAGGTCTGGCCTCACCCTCACTCCAAGATTTTTTTTTCACCTTCTGATCTTTTCAGCAATACATTGCGTATGGTGTATCTATTACCGGGGTTTTTTTCTCCCAACATTCACAACGCTGCATTTATCAATATTAAAATTCCATCTGCAATCTGACTGCCACTCGTTTAAGTTTATCTAAGTCTCCCTGCAATATGTTTACATCAGACTGTGATCCAATAATCCTACCCTTTCTTAGTATCATCAGCAAACTTGCTGATATCACTGCTAATCCCACTATCCAAGTCGTTGATGTAATCAAAATAGTAATGGACCCAAACAGACCCTTGTGGAACTCTACTTGTCACCAGTCCCCATTCAGATTTACAACCATTAATTGAAAACCCTTTGTTGCCTATTACTTAGCCCAAGCTCTGATCCAATGAAGAACCTTCCCATCTATTCCATGAGCCCTAACCTTATTTAAGAGTCGTTCGTGGGGTACTTTTCAAATGCCTTACTAAAGTCCAGATAAAATTATATCACAATCCTTTTCATTATCGCCGTCTCATAACTTTCCTATAAAACTAAATCAATTGGTGAGACATTGCCCTACCTTTGGTAAATCCATGTTGTGAATCATTGATCAAACTATGTTTTATCTAAGTGCTCTCTAATGTTTTTTGCAATAATAGATTCCAATAAATTACCCCCCTGATGTTTAGACTTACGGGTCGATAATTTGACTTTAGTCCTCTGCTCCCTTTTTAAAATAGGGAAAACAACATTTCCTTTCTTCCACAATAATGGCAAAATCCCCCTATCTCAACCGATTTCCAAAAAATGTGCACTAACGACTGACAAACAACCTCCTTGCATTCCTTTAATACCCTGGGATACACTTCATCGGGTCCTGGCGATTTAAAATTCTTCATTTTATCTATACCCTCTTCCCCCATTTCCCTAGAAATCACAATATCTTTGATTTTTCTCCTCATCGCTTCCTTTTAAACATCTGTTTCACTATCAGGTATCGTCTGTGTATCCTCCTCAGTAAAACACTTAGGAAATAATCATTTAGAATTTTACACATATCCTCATCCGTATTCAAGACCCTCACCCTGTCCTGACCTTAAGGGCCCAACTATTTCCCTTGTCTTGGTTTTGTATACCTGATGAACCCCTTTTGGGGTCCTTTTTCGCCTGTCTGCTACTCTTAATCTCATAATTGTTCTTAGAAACTAGAGTTAATTTCTTCACTGTCCTTCCCATCACGTTATACTGTTCTTTGCTTACCAATTCTGCCTTGAACCTTAAATAAATGTTTCTTTTTTACCCAAATGTTGTGTTTTTAAATTAGTGGTCATCCATTTTGGTCACTCTTTATGGACCTTTTTTTCCCTATAATTAATATTTCTTTTCTGTCCGTAAATTATATTCCTTCAAATAAGGTTAATCCCTCCTCATCCCCGACCTCACTTCCATGTCTAACCGCTCTAATTATCTCCGCAGCCCTGACCTCACCTTCCATCTCTAACCGGGTTTCTGATTACCTCCAGGTGCCTTCCTAATCCTTTATATTGGGCCCTTTTCCAGCTGTCAGCGCCTTCTCCCTACCCTGGGAAGATTTCTACCCCTCCATCCCACACCTTTTATAAAAACCCTCCAGGTGTCTTCTTAATCCTGCATAATTGGCCTTTCTGAAATTAGGTATTCTTTGTTTATTGCCACTTAATTTTCCTACTACCCATTTTTAAGCTAAATCTGATCTCATAATGTTCGCTATTATCTAACTTTCCAACCAACCTCCACATCTGAAACTAAATCGTCTCTATTTCTCACAATAGATCTATAATATTATCTTCCTCTAGTAAGGCTCCTTGATTTCTTGACCTAGGAATTTATCCTAGGTTATTTTTTAACAATTCATCTGAGTCGCTGTCACCTATGATTAAATCCCAGTCTAAAATTCTTAAGATTAAATCTTCCACCAGCATAGTCGATTATATCTGCAGGCCTTGTTTTATCTCTTCCCATTCCCAGGAGCTGAATCCTCTTTACATAATTTGGGGGCCTATACACTACACCCAAATCCTTTTCCAGCTCACTCCGTAACCTCTACCCATATAGACTCTATGCCCGTCATCTGTTTTTTATAACATTATTAACACAAAACTGCAATGCATCTCTTGCATCAAGCGCAACTCCTCCACCTCGTCTGCCAATTCTGTCCTTGTGAAATAACTTATACCCACTATCTCGACTTCCGGATCGAATACCTTTTTCCCGACTATCTCAAAACCCTGTTTCTGTTAATGCTATTATATCAAAATCCACTACACTATTTTATTCCTCTCAGGAAATCTATCTTGCTTAAAATACTCCCACAGTTTGTATGTAAAGTAGACTTTCAAGCAACTTCTCTTTTTTTTGTCCATTGGCCCTTTATCTTTAACTAAATCCCTCCTCTCTCTCTTCTTACGATCAGTTAGTTTTCCCTGCCTTCTGAACTCCTCCTAGTGTCGCAAGTTTCCCTTACCACGACCCCAGTGTCTACTCCCCGGTTCTCTATCTTAAAAAGCCTGCAGTGCACCTACCTCCCTTTCAAAGGGGTTCAGACAAGATCTGAACTCCTTTCCTCGAAAACTGCACCCCGTCCCTGCGGTAGAGGTGGGTTTTTCCCGAAAAAGAGGTCCCCAGCTGTCGACAAAGGCCCAACCATTGGCTTTCCCAAAGAAGTGCCAGCCGGCAATTCAAGCAATAGCCCCGGAATACCACAAGTCGTCACATAGCGTCTTGGGAAAGGAGCCACACACCCACAGGGACCCACCCCTATCCCTAACCTTACCTACAGCTTCCTTGAACCGCCGTAGCAATTCCTCACTTCTTTTCACACTCAACATCGTTTCCCCCGCACTCAGGCAGACGATGGGCTTTCTCCCTTGATCCGCCATGCACTCAACTATCTTATCACTAACTAACCTATCCCCTTCCCTGGGTAACTCACCGACTTCATGCGCATCCCTTCCCTGTCACAGAACGGCTGTCGAGATGCCTAACCTGACTGTCACCAACAACCAAGATTTTACCTTCGGGTGATGATGTATCGTCTACCATCCTTACCTCCGTATCTTTCCCCTTGCAACCCCGAGAGTTCCTGAAATGGTTCGTACACACAACATGGTCATTGTTTACTTTTTTATCCTTTGGGCGTGGGTCCACCATGCTCACCACCTGTCATTCACCATTCCTTGGTGACTTACTAGAGACCACTCCTTTAGTAGTAGCATTAAGATTTTACCTTCGGGTGATGATGTATCGTCTACCGTCCTTACCTCCGTATCTTCCTCTTGCAACCCCGAGAGTTCCTGAAATGAGTTCGTACACACAACTGGTCATTGCTTACTTTTTTCTCCTTTGGGCGTGCTCCACCGTGCTCAACCACCTGTCATTCACCATTCCTTGGTGACCTACTAGAGACCACTCCCTTTTGTTTCGTTATCTTAGGCACGTCTACCTCTGGTACCTTTCCAGGGACATCCCTCCCCATGTGCCCCTCCACTCACTCCCCCACACTTAAGAGATCGTATCTCTATCTCTTGCTTCCTCACCACGCTTTTCAAATAATTCACTTCACCTACGAAGTACCTTTTCAGGTCATTCATCGCCTCCAGAAAAAGACTTAAGCGCCACACCACACTCTTCACTACACTCGAACCCCTTTTCTCTCCCTCAACCACACTCGCATTCACCTCAGCCTCCTTCACTACTACCACACTACCACTCTCCACCACAGCAGAAGCACTCAGAGCCACTATTCTACCCGTCTCGGACCAAACACACGCGCGCTAATCCCTTCTGCGCTGACATCTTGACTCGGGTCTGACCTGACTAGACACACACCCACGCAGCTTGTTAGGAGCACGTCCTGCCTCAGCCAAGTCCCACCTCAACCGAACTCAACACACACACTCACACACCCCCGTACCACATGGGTTCTCCGTAGTGTAGGGGGAGCACGCTCGGTTCACCAACCGAGAAGTCCGGTTCGATCCCCGAGCGGAGCGGAAACGATGGGCTGTTTCCTTAAAACTCGAGCCCCTTTTCCCACCCAGCAGTGAAAGGGTACCGGGGGTTAGCCGGGGTTTTTTGACCTGGCTATCCGGGTGCTGGCTTTCGTCAAACTAAGCACTAAGGTGAATGATAAAATTTTGATATGGAGGGCGGAGCCATACAGCGTTGCGCTGGCCCTGTAAAATACACCTAGATGAATACAACTAGTGAATACACGCACACAAACGTCCATGAGTCTAAATAAATTTTGTGGAATGCGGCAAAACGTTACCGTAGAGTTTTTCCCCGTAATCTAATACTCCAAAAGCGTTTTTAGCCCAAAACAACCCTTCAAAAATTTTTCAAACGACATGGGACCAAACCCGCTTACCCCTACGATTTATTTGCGATTTTATGGCCTACCCTCATCAAAATTGAATTAGAGTTTCGGCTCCCCCAAAAAAGACAGACACACACACACAACACACACAGAGAGACAACGGCTACTCCTATAGTATATTAAAAGTGCTTTTTGGCCCTTCGGACCCATGTATTGATGTTTGTAGTAATATATATTAGACAACATGTGATAGCAAGCTCCATCGTGTTGTTGCTGTCTGTTGGTCACTGGTCAAAGTGCCTCGGGGTAGACCACGTTCCGTGTGATTCTGACCCTTTGTGTTCCGTGTGATTCCAACACACACACACTCACACACGCACACAAACGTCCATGAGTCTACTGAGTTTGTGGAATACGGCAAGACATTACGGAGAGTTTTTCCTGTGATCTAATACTCCTAAAGTGTTTTTATAACCCAAAACCACTTCAAAATGATTCAATCGACATGGGTACCAAGCCGCTTACCACCTACGATTTATTTGCGATTTATGTAGCCTACTCTCATAAACATTGAATTTACAGTTTCGGCTGCCCAAAACAGACAGACAGACAGACACACACACACACGGCTACTCCTATAGTATACTAGAAGTATAGGAGTCCAGCCTATGGCCCCTTTGCTTTTGGCTCAGTTCTTGCGGCTGGAACGTGGCAGCGAGCCACGTTCCAGCAAATTAACTCATTACGCTAATTACTCATTAAAGGCTTGTTCTGCGCAAAAAGTTTGTTTCACAGACCCCCATTGATTTTGACAGCACTACTTGCAGGTTAGATTTCAGCACAATCCGACAATATGTAGGAGTATTTTCCGCTAATTACTCATTAAGGGCTTGTTTCTACACAAAACGTTTGTTGCACAGACCCCCATTGATTTTGACAGTACTACTGGCATGTCAAATTTCAGCTCAATCTGACAGTATTTAGGAGTAGTTATTCACTTTTTGGCTTAAACTTGGTTCCACTGGTCTTATGGTACTAAGCAGCTCGCTTCGCTCGCTGCCAATAATATATATATATAGATACTTCTTTTTTTTTTTTATTTATTTATTTTTTTATTTTTTTTATTACATATGTGCCTATAGGCAGTGGTGACCCTTGGCTCGGATGTAGGCTCTGGAGGCTGTGATGGTTGGTCCTCGCCGTGGTGGCGCAGGTAGGATTTTTATAGTGACGCCTGTGATTAGAGGCTCATGCCGCCCTCTGTGTCCTCCGATGCACTCGCAATCGAAGGTAGAGTTGATGGGCATGGCATGTGGGTGTTCTTAGGCCACTCGACGGTGCAGAAAGGTTGTGGTTTTCTCGGGGATCGAACTCGGGTAAACCGAGAAACGGCCGTCGAGACGCTAACCACTCCGCTACCGGCCTCCCCATATATATTAAAATCTATAATAATTATATCTTTTATATATATATATATAATATATATAATATTATATATATATTATATATATTATTATTATATATATAATATATATATATATTATTTTAAAATTATAATTATATATATCTAATATATATTGTATATATATTATATATATATATTATATTATTTTATATATATTTATATTTATATATACATATAAAATGATATTATATAATTAATATCAGTGCTTGTGGCCCTTCGGCCCATGATTGAGTTTGTAGTGTTAGTATATATGTGACAACATGTGATTGCAAACTCCAATCGTGTTGTTGCTGCCCGTTGGTTTACTGGTCAAAGTGCCTCGGGGTAACCACGTTCCGTGTGATTCCAACCCTTGTGTTCCGTGTGATTCCAGCACACACACACTCACACACGCACACAAACGTCCATGAGTCTACTGAGTTTGTGGAATGCGGCAAGACGGTACAGCAGAGTTGTTCCTGTAATCTAATACTCCTAAAGTGTTTATAGCCCAAAACCCTACTTCAAAATTATTCAAACGACATGGGACCAAGCCTTTTACCACCTACGATTATTTGCGATTTTTTAGCCTACTCTCATCAAAATTGAATTTACAGTTTCGGCTACCAAAACAGACACACACACAACACAACAGAACACGGCTACTCCTATAGTATATTAGATAATAGTAATGGTATAAGTAAAAGTAGTAGTGATGGTATAAGTAAAAGTATAGTGATGGTAGAATAAAGTATAGTAGTAGTAGTAGTAGTAGTAGTAGTAGTAGTATTAGTAGTAGTATAGTAGTAGTAGTAGTATAGTAGTAGTTTAGTAGTAGTAGTAGTAGTAGTAGTAGTAGTATAGTAGTAGTATAGTAGTAGTGTATAGTAGTGAGTATTAGTAGTAGTAGTAGTAGTAGTAGTAGTAGTAGTAGTAGTCTATAGTAGTAGTAGTAGTAGTAGTAGTAGTAGTAGTAGTAGTAGTAGTAGTAGTAGTGTAGTAGTAGTAGTAGTAGCGTAGTAAGTAGTGATATAGTAGTAGTAAGTAGTAGTAGTAGTAGTAGTATTAGTAGTAGTAGTAGGTAGTATAGTCGTAGTAGTATTTAGTAGTAGTAGTAGTAGTAGTAGTAGTAGTAGTAGTAGTAGTATAGTAGTAGTAGTAGTAGTAGTAGTATTTAGTCAGTAGCGTAGCAGTAAGTAGTAGTAGTAGTAGTAGTAGTATTAGTATAGTAGTAGTAGTAGTAGTAGTAGTAGTAGTAGTAGTAGTAGTAGTAAGTATAGTAGTAGTAATAGTAGTTCATGGGTTTTCTTTTATTTTTGTTATTATTGTTTATGTTCACATGATTATTCAGCCATAAACTTTTCCTTTTCATACCTTGCCGACTCTCCATTCCAACTTTCACACCATCAGCCACCCTTGTGAAACTTGGCACCCACATGTTATATTCCCGCCCCTCTGCATGTCACGGTAACTCATCCATGCCTGAAATATTTACATTCACTCACTTTTTTATACAAATTTCAAGAGTTTTCAGCACAACCAAAGACTACTGTATACAGTAGTCTTTGGCACAACATATCTCAATTTTGTTTCATTCATAGAATTTGTTTTAATATTCTAAGTTTGTTTTAATTGCATGAAATTTTTATTGATTTAAATCATTAATGTAATAAACTGTCTTTCTATTTCTGGTATATGTAAACCACGCCCCGTACGCCAATAATCGCCTCACGTGATTGGTGGAAATGAGACACGGAAACATATACTAGCTTCCTATTGGCGGGGGAGACTGGGTGGGAGGGCAAGTCCGTCAACTTATAGGGAACACACTAACAAACCTTTGTTGTAGTTATTTTTTTTTTCGGGACAAAATACACAACACTTTTTTCTTTAATCTTCCGTCACGCTAACTTTGTTCCTGAGTGCATTACAAAGTTTATTGAATATTTAATAATCTGAATAAGTTATGAGGCTTAGATACCGATATTATTTTTCTGTTTGGACCTTTTTGCGCTTGTAGCATTTTTTTCTTTAAGGCGATATACCCATCCTACCCACATTTATATCCACACTAACCTACTTCTACCCACTTCTATATGCATTTACCCACACACTTACCCACACTACCCATATCAAACAACTTCCTACCCATTACAACCTACACACATAACCTATCGCCTACTCCTCCCTTCCTCCCGATTAACCTCCCTTACCTACTATGGAGCCATCAAAAAACATAAAACTTTGCTACTCCATATTACGTTTTCTCATCTCGCCGCTATAGGCCAGGCAATAAAGTGCCGAGGTTGGACAAAAATGTTAACAAAGCAATTTCACCTGAAATGGGTTCTTTGGAGGTATTTCTAACCACACAAAAAAGTCCACTCGAATCCACCCAGGGCAAATACTCGTTTTCACTGAAAATCCTAGATGCCCGCCGCCGCGGAAGGTAAATATTGAAATAGGCATAACTTTGCTGAAAATCAACATAGAAACACAAATAAAGTGTCTAATCCTACTAATTTTGAGGTCCTCTTTCAATGAACAATGGATCACGTGACAGGGGGATAAAGTAGAAAAAGTAAAGAAAAGGGTGATTTTAAGCTCTTGAAATGAAGAAAATTAGGAATTAAGTAAGAGATTAGAAAAAAAATCGAAATAAAGATGATAATTTAAGGTTTATTAAACAATAATATGAAGAAAAAATATTATAATAATAAAAAAAGAGAAAGATAAATAGAAAATGTGTATAAATATAGAAGTGATTACGAGCAGACGCGAAGCGCTCGCGAATTGCTCGGTGGATACGGGATTTTTCTCACTTTAAGCGGCCGACCTGGCCCGGCCCGACCGTCATGCGACCCGGCCCGGCCCGACCGTCACGCTTTTCAGGAGCTTATATCTTTGGAATCCCACTTCCGATTGACAAGCGGTCTTCGCCATCTGATAGCCCCATGCATCCCTTTGTGCTTGACTTGTTTTGCTCACGTGAGGGTCGCATGGCGCGTGCGCGTCCCGCTGAGGGCGTCAACAACGTTATCTTGCTATGCTGAAAAACGGCGTACCGACTATTAAAAATTTGGCGTGTGGTTTGAGACCAAAACCTGCAATGTCACAAGGTCAAACCCCGGGGACGCCGCCGTGCGCCGTGGGGGGGTTTCTACGGGCTCGCTCTTCCCTCGAAATTTAAAGGCGTCTTACTGGTCTATATTCCAATTAAATAACATGACCGCACCCCTTTTTCCTATGCAGGGGAAAAAAAAAAATTAAAAGGGTTTTTAACTGCCGCTCCCGGGGGAAATACGGGGGCGATAACAAGAAACCTAAAAACAAACAGATAACACTGAAATCATGGAGACGACCAATGCGTCACAGGATGTCACGTGGGCGGGGACCTGAGACCCCCGGGCCACGCCAAGAAAAGGGTCCCTAGACCCCTTTTTTATAATCCAATACAATATCAAAATTTGAAAGAAAGAAAAAAATTTTTGACGGGAAAAAAACAAAAAAAAATTTTTATATCCCAAAAAATTGACTGACTTAAGAGATGGCAAAAAAAAAATTCAGAACGATAAAAAGAAATAAAAAATTTTAACACAGAAGACGAATCATTAAAAAAAAACTAAAAAAAGGAAAAAAAAAACGTCGGGGTTTTTTCAACCCCACCGAACGAAAAAATAATAATAATATAATTAATGATAATAATAATAATAAAAAATAATGATATAATAAAAAGGGGAATTTTGAAAGCAAAGGATATCAATCATTGTACTTATTTTCCAGTGTGTGTGTGTGTGTGTGTTGTTGTTGTGTGTGTGTGTGTGTGTGTGTGTGTGTGTGTGTGTGTGTGTGTGTGTGTGTTGTGTGTGTGTGGTGTGTGTGTGTGTGTGTGTGTGTGTGTGTGTTGTGTGTGTGTGTGTGTGTGTGTGTGTGTGTGTTGTGTGTTGTGTGTGTTGTGTGTGTGTGTGTGTTGTGTGTGTGTGTATTATTCCCCCATGGTCTTGTCCACGGCGAGCCGGACTCGCGATCGCTAGTTTCATCATCACCCTCCCGGAACGAGCTTGGGCATTCATTTACCGATCTTTGATCTTTGGGTAATACTGGGACCTCACACACCACACACACCGTCCCCTGCTCAAGTGGACAGTAACCACCCAAATCTTTCATGAGATCCCCTGGGAGCAGTGAGATTCGAACCGACTAATCCACAGAATTGCAGCAAGGAGCCCTATCCACTTGAAACATCGAGCGTGGTGTGGTGTGTGTGTGGTTGTTTGTGTGTGGGTGTGGTGTGTGTGTGGTGTGTGTTGTGTGGGTTTGGTGTGTGTCAAAATGTTTCATGAAAGCAAGCTTTTATTATATTTTTGGTATGTCAAGGGTTACAAAATGAGCGAGAGAGAGAGAGAGAGAGAGAGAGAGAGATAGAGGAGAGAGAGAGAGAGGCGAGAGAGAGAGAGAGAGAGAGAGAGGAGGAGAGAGAGAGAGGGAGAGAGAGAAGAGAGAGAGAGATAGAGAAGAGAAGAGAGAGAGAGAGAGAGAGAGAGAGAGAGAGAGAGAGAGAGAGAGAGAGAGAGAGAGACAGAAGAGAGAGAGAGATAGAGGAGAGAGAGAGAGAGAGAAGAGAGAGAGGAGAAGAGAGAGGGAGAAGAGAGAGAGAGAGAGAGCAGTGAATAAATGGACAAATATAGGACGATTGTTATTGACAACAAAAATGCAGCATTTGACACTGGATGAATAGGTCTCCTCCCTCCTCCTCCTCCTCTTCCTATTTATCCTCCATTTCGTTCTTCTTTTTGTCTAATATTTCATCTTCATCTCTCCCCCACTCATATCCCAATAATCGTTTTTATTATTTCAATTCCTCCCAACTATTTCATTACTTCATCACTTAATTGTACTCTTCTATCTGCCAGTTACCATTTAGTGTGTGTGGTGAAGGGTGAAGTAGTCTTTGGTTATGTGTCTGTCTGTCTGTATGTCTGTCTCTATGATTGTCTGTGTTTCTGTCTACGTTTCTGTCTCTCCGTATTTATATGTATGTATGTTTGTTTTGCTGGCTCTCTCTCTCTCTCCTCGCACTAGTCTCGTCCTCTCTCCTCGAAATCTCTCTCTACATCTCTCTTCATCTCGTCATCATCATCATCTCTCCCTCCTCTTCATCTTCTCTCTCTTCGTCCTCTCTCTCTCTCATCTCTCACTCTCTCTCTCTCTCTCACTTAACTCTCGTCTCTCTCTCGTCTCCGCTCCCCCCTCTCATCTCACCACACACCAAACCGCAGGGATCCACAACATTCTCCGTCATCTTCCACCTCTCTCTCTCTCTCTCTCTCTCTCTCTCTCTCTCTCTCTCTCGGGGTTGGTTGATTTAAAAAACTGGGTGGAATGAGTGGAATACCGAGGGTGGAGAGAATGCACGCTGGTGGATGCTTATGAGTGTGGCCCAAGTTTGAGAAAGTAGATGTATTTTTGTCCTGCGGAAGATGAGGAAGAAGAGAAGAGGAGGAGGAGGAGGAGGAGGAGGAGGATTTACATAGGATTACATAGGAATACCAGACACAAGAGACCTATTGGTCCATAGCGAGGGTATCTGCTGAACCTACCATCTACTAACAATTCAACTACTTTGTAAGAAACAGTTGGAAAATGATACATGTCCCTAAAGAGAATAGGAACATGGAATTTCATAGTGCAGAATGATATGATATGAAAAATACTAACTATCCCACTTACCACTAACCACTAGACTACTCGATACGGGGGACTAGATACGACTTCGCACTATCAATACCCTTTACTTTACAGTGCCGTCAGTCTGTTTTTGAATGTAGTTATTGTGCTGGCTCCGACAACATTTCTGGTAACCTTTCCGTCGTTCCACCGACTCTAACATTGAAATACTTTTTATGTAATACGGAGATCGGTGATGCAACGTTGACCGTTTAGTTTTAAACCATTATTTCTTGTTGTCACTTGAGTTGAGCTCGAATATGTTCTCTTGATTAGTGGAACATCAAAACCTTTTAGAATCTAAAGGTTTTCTATCAAGTCCCCCGGATTCTAAACGATCCTTTAAGGAAAACATTTTAAGTTTCGAATTCTCTCTTCATAAGATGAATTTCGAGAGATGGAATTTGCTTGGGGTTGCTCTTCTTGCACTGATTCCCAATTTGGCGTGCTCGTTTACGAAACCGGGGCGATCAGAATTGAACGGCATATTCCAAGTGGGGCCTAACCAAGGACGTGTATATGTGTCATTACTTTTTCGGAGTTTTTATGTCAAAGTTACGTTTAATAAAAGCCCAACATCATATTTGGCCTTTTTACGACTTGGGCAGCTAGGCAATGCGGACTGGTTTTCCAGATCATTACTGATGATGACACCTAAATCCTTTTCCTGCTGTACTTCAGTTAACGTTTTATTTTGGCATTTGATAGTTTATTTGAGGTTATCGTTGCCTATATGGCTTATTTACATTGTATCGGAATTGAATTTTAATTAGCCATTTACACTCCAATCTGATAATTTTTGTCGATAATCACTTTGGTATGAGTTCGCAGTTTTCTCTAGTATGGGAATGCTTTACAAACCCGCCTAATTTTGGTGGTCATCTGCAAATTTCGATATTGTAGATACACGGTCCCGCAATCCAGATCGTTGAATAGATATTCAGAAAAGAGTCGGACCCTAAGACCGAGCTCTGATGCACCGCCACTAGTAACACTACCTAATCAGATTCCCTCGCCATTTATTACTTAACCCGTTGTTTACGATTTTGAAAGCCAATCGCCATCCATGAACATAATTGCTCTCCTAAGTCCATGGTGCCCTTAGCTTGGTCAAAAGTCGCTATGGGAACTGTCATCGAGGCTTTCTGAAAATCGTATATTACCCCCCCCATCCCAAGGAATTTTTAAGCGTCCCAGTTTGAAGATACAATTGACTGTAAAATCCAGTAGGATTTGTTAAGTCGTGGATCTCACTTATTTCGAAATCATGCTGGGAGTTTAGTATTGAGTTTAGTTTCATCGAAGAAAAGCCACTATTTTATCCCGCAATATTTTTCTCAATAGTTTTAACAAATCACGAACGTTAGACTAATTGGACGATAATTACTTGCGAGGCTCTTACTCCTTTTCTGAATAGCGGTGTACCCTTAGCTACTGGGTTCACATACTAGAACATTTTTGTCACTTAGCGATTTGATTGCCAATAATCTTTACTGGGAGCAAGTTGACTGTGACATTCGCGAAGTTAGTCGCGGCGAGATTTCGTCCACCCCCACGGAATTTTGCTGGGTCAAGTTTCAGCAAATACTTTGATATTTTCGTCTACTGTTATGCTCTTCCTATTTTCCAGTCTATCCCTTCGAGTCCCCCGCATGACATGTTTACTGGTTCTGGTATGGAGTTTCGTCTTCTTTAATAAATACCGCATTACCGGTATTCTTGATTACGAAACGCCATACTCTTATTATCCTTTATACCAGATATTATTTATTATCCTTTCATTGGCCCAAATACTTGTTTTGACGTTTTTTCTTACTTCGAACATATTGAAATAACCTTTTCGGTTTGATTTGGATTCCTTTGCAAGTTTTTTTTCTTCATACCCGCGATTTTTAGACTTAATTAGTCCTTGTTTGCAGCGACGTTTTACGCGTTGGATCTCTAGAATCGCAGTCTGCATTTGATCGTTTGTAAACGTTACTACGCTCGCGGCTTTCTCTGTCAATTATTTTTGTTGGATCTCATTATTCATCACAACTTGGTCTGTTTATGTTATTCAAAACGTTTTCTTACCATTGGAACAGTTTTTTCCACCACCGATTGGAGTTTATTTGTGAATACATTACGCATTTTTTCGGCGTTATTACCATTTAGTAGGTCAATTCATTCAACTTCGCTTAGTACCCTGGCTGATCTTCGTGGAAATCTGCCTTTATTAATAATTTGGGACTGGTAACCGATTTTCTGTGATTTTTTACCGTGCAATTTGTGCCGCATCTGATTACCTAGAGTAGGAGAGATGAGGAAGGAGAGGAGCGAGGTAGTGAGATAGGTTCCATTTGTTTAATCTGCTCCTAATAGTCCATGATCCAGGCCAGATATCGTACCACCTGGGGTGACTAAACACGAATTGTACTGAAAATGTTTTATAGAGGGACTGTAATACTATACAGATACGGATAGCCTTCCCGCACTGTAGCTTAGTCCTGATTTTTGATGCAATGGGGGGGTTCTACCCATAAAAAAAAAAAAGATTTTCCACAAGCGTGACGCTCGGGGGTTTTTTTCCTCATTTTTCTTTTAAAAAGCAATCAACGATCGTTGCGAAAAACTTTGGACACTATGGTATAATTTGATTCTCTGACTACCAAGTTGTTCCTAGATATTTTTCAAATTTCCTCATATTTTGGGATTTACCCTAAAATAAATAATTTTGGGTATTTTCCCATAAATCCGGATAAATCCCTAATATGGGAGAAATTGAAAAATATATTCTACAGCTCTTGTAGCTCTATTTGATTCTCTACAAGAGTTATTCCGATGTATATTTCAAGTTTCCCCATATTTAGGGGTTTTTTCATATTTGGTTGATTTTTTGTTGATATTTTGGGGATAATTTATTATTGGAAGGAGCAAAACATATGTAGAATGGTTTACATGGTAAATGTTTTGTTGTTTGGTTCATAGTAATGTTTTAATGTGATATTTTTTTTGCAGGTGTGTTGCTGACTGTCTGACGGCAGATGCACCCATCAGCGTGAGGAAGAGAGCAACGCATCAGACTGGTATCATCCACTGCCTGATGAGACAGCGATGCTCTGGTGTCACCCACAGGATTTGGACTCCTGAACACATTGCTTCAGGTGCTTCAGAGATCAGGACAGCATGATCCAGTCCTGAAGCAGCCAAGGGCCTTGAAGAAGGGGAATAGCCCCACATACATTATCAACCGTAACTGTCGTACAGTCCTTTACAATGAAGATCAACTGAATTTCTATCCTTGCCAAGGGTGGTCAAGATAGAATCAGCAAGCGTCGACCCCAGGAGGAGGGAGCATCAAGGGATGCCCCTAGTACTTATCAGGGTGTATGCCAAAGTGTATGTCTCTTCTGCGAGAAGTCCAAGCAAGTACATGAAAAGCAGCAAAGACAAAGGGAGCCACCATACCGTGTGTTGAGCTACGAGCAGATGGAAAGATCCGAGAGCAGCAACCAAGGAAAATCAACCGAGAAATCCTTGTGTTTACTTAGCAGAGACCTTTTTTTGCTGCAGAGGGTCACTACCACAAATCCGTGCTACCAAACTCTTCACAATAGATGATTCCCCAGGCGGCCGCCAGGTCTGGTGCAGGTGAAAATCAGGAAGAAAGCGAGGAGCACGCTACGAAGAGGCTGAAGATAGAAGCCCTCGAGGAACTCTTCTTGTATATAAGACTGAATTATTCCCCAACCCAGAGGTAACTGCTATGATAAACCTCACATCTAGCTTGAGAGATCCATGATGTCCCGTGGTATTATCCAACGGAAACCAGCGACAAAGAAACATGTTCGCCGAAAAGATTGAAACCGAGTTTTGGGGAATCACTACGCTTTGTCCCAGATAGAAAGGAAAGCTTCTATCTATCCACGCAGACCTCTCATGACGACCTTGCCCACAAGCACACAAATGACAAAAGATCTGCAAAAGCAGAGCAGCTAACTCTGAAAGATATTTAACCACAACAGGAATGCAGCTGAGGTGAGATGCAATAAAGCAGATGTGAGTCAGCCATTGCCTCCCGATACAGATCAGAATGTTTATTCCTGCGCAGTCCGACTAAATTCCTGCCTGCACACCCTAAAAACCCTGCTGACAGGAGAGTGTGAGACCGGACCGAGTGTGAGGCCTGAGACAGCGATACCCAACTATACAGTTTCATGACACGGATGACGAAGCCGAAACTTAGACCTCACTAACAGCAGAATGAGCCACGCTCACAAGGCCATGCCAAGGAGGCTATTCTTGAAGGCTGTACGGAACCTATTTGGCCAGATGATCCTTGTTGCTGAGAAACAGAAACTCAAAATGAGTGATGTCTTGGCTCATACCCCTGGGGCCTTTGCATGGGCACTTGCAGCGTTGATGAGTCTCCTCCACGCAAGACCAACAAGGCTGCCCTAGCAATGGATTTTGGAGAGCATGTTTCTCCTGCAGAGGTGATCCCCGAGCCCTCTGCTACCATATCTTGATGGGATGAGCCTGGTCCAGAAACTGAAGGGAAACGACAACACTTTTTTCTCACAGCATGCAGTCACACCTGAGTCATGATGGGGTCCGAGAGGGTGCTAAGAGCAGGCGCCTGGATGTTGTGTTTGACGTCTCAAGGATACATCCATCAAAGAATCAAAAACGGCCAACAGAAGTGCAGGCCACAGTGGCTCCATTTCAAGAACATTCACGGGCACAACTCCATGCAGTGGATAAAGTTACTCGTAAGTTCCTCCAACAAGCAAGTCCTCATCAAGTTCCTGGTAGAAGAATTGAAAAAAAACCACAGCACAGGGATAATCTCGAGGGCAAGGATCTGTATGTCACAGTGGAGGCAGCTCTGCTTCAAAGATCACCAAAGAGCCGTGGAAAAGGCTCCTGAGCTTAAGTCAAGTCAGAAGAAGCAACACACGCCTCCTTCTCCATTCACTTCATGCAGCAGAATCTGCGTACAAGTCTGTCATCATCACTGCAGAGGATCCAGACGTCATGGTCCTAGGTGTCCATGGGCATGTGCCACAAGATCCCTTCCCACCTGTTCCAGAAGTGCGGGAAGAAGAACCGGACAAAGATTCCTGGATTCACCAAACTGAGCCTACCTGGGCTGGGAGGCCCAGCGTGTGTGATTCATTGGTTGTGAGTATGGCCATGCCTTTAAGGCTGTGATACCGTCAGTGCATTTTCGCCTGGCCGGGGAAGATGAACGACACTCAAGCAGGTGAAGATGGACAAGACATACCAGGATGCGTTCCACGCTTGGGCGCTCATGGGAAAGTGTCTCATGAACTCTTTTGAGAAGCTACAGGAAATCACCTGCCACATGTACCTGCCATCTAACCCAAACTACAACTGAGGTGACATAAGCTTCGGTATGAGCTGTTCTGTGCGAGACGTGGAGAGGTGGAGTTCAAGTCGACTCCCTCCTTGTGAGGACTGCCTCTTCCATGCATGCACTACGTGCAAACTACCGGGTGCGATCTGGAGGAGAAGTCTGCAGAGCCAGCATTTTTGCGAACCCAACAGACTGTGTGTGCGGCTAGGATGACAGATGAGGACGAAGCTTGCTGTCAACTGTATGCGAGGCTCACCAGCACCAGATGCTGTTACGCAGCTACTGTCCTGCAAGTGTGGTGCGGTCATGCGAACTCCCTAAGTGCACTTTGCCTCAGCAATGGCCTGAATTTACGGACATGTGTCGAGTTCAGACATGCCAGAACAAAAGGCTATTGAGAAGAGCCGGTAGCACAACAGTCAGATTCCGAGTCTGAAGTAGATGATATTTGAGGAGGATTAATTGGCCATACTAGTAAGTACAAGAAGACCCATGGCATGCTTAGTGTGTATTTACAGGACTTGTATTAATGTAACAATTACTATATTCATTTTAGTGACATTTAGGCATTCCTGACTCCCCCAAATTTGACATTTGTAAAATTTTTCTGAATTTTACGGTAGGGTGGTGTCTATTCAAGAAGTGATCACGACCATTAAGCTACCAGTGTGCAAGGGCTATCATATCACACATAAACTAGAGGACTGTACGCCAAAGCTAAAACACCGGAAGAGAATAGTCACCCCGGGTGGTACCGATATCCCAAAATTCGGGTCTTGGCTCATGGACTATAACGTGTGTCGTACTATTTCAGAAGAGGCTACCAGGGGAAGGAGGAGGAGGAGGAGGAGGATAACGGCGAGGCCAAGAAGGGAAGAGGGAGGAAGGAAGGAATAAGCAATGATACAGAAGCGAACGAGAATAAGGAGGAAAGTGAGGAAAGACAAACGATAATGAGGAAGAGGAGAAAGAGAAGGAGCAGAAAGAATGTCGAACGAAGAGAAGGAAGAGGAGGAGGAGGAAGAGGAGTAGGAGGAGGAGGAGGAGGAAGAGGCAGGCAGAGGCAGGCAGGGAAACAGTGGAGGAGCTGTAATCGTGTAATATGCGGGACAAGTGCTTGGGTATGTCTGAAATCTATGATATGTTGGAGCCGCCTCTGCAGTCTAGGTCGATTATTGTTCCTCCATTCCAAATGCCGCAGTTTTAGGCCGGAAAGACTGTCATGGGGCCACCAAATAAACACCACTGTTATGGGCTGAATGCCGCTGTTTGCGCTGAATACCTCTTTTTTGAGCCGAACTTCTCCTTTCTTGGGCCGCATATCTCTGTTGTGAGCCAAATACCTCTGTTGTCAGCCGAGTATCACTGTTTTGAGTGAAATCATTTTTTTTATTTGTTTATAAGAATATAAGGATGAAATAAAAGCCACTGCATATTTGAGTGGTCTTCGCAGCTTGCCGTTTCATTCGATAGTCTATACTCAAGATCAACTGACCATCTATCAATGTTAAAAGTCAATTGATCTAGAGTCTACCAATCCTAATGCTAAACGTGCTAATTCATCAGCTGAAGCTTTTCTGCACTGTCACTGCAACAGTTTTGTTTGTGGTTGTTCTATTTCCCTGAGTGCATCACCTACCTGATATGGGGCGCGCCACATTTCCTACACCATGTATACTACACAGCACATCTCCTACAAATTTAGCATATTTTAGAGTAGTGACATATTTCCTACAGAGATACAGCATATCTCCTACACACAGTAGGTGTAGGAGATATGCCTGACACTTGCTTTTGTGTAGGAAATATGACCGCCTATGTGCTAGGAGCTGTGACAGCATATGTTGCATCTGTAATGTAAATATGTGCATCTGCTGTTGAATGCACGCGTACAGTTTGTTTTTTCCTGGCCACATTTCGGAGGTACTGCCTGGAATCCAGGGTTATCTTTGTAAAACCACTGCGTTGAAAGCTGATGGTCCCCTCAATATTAGTTCATAAGCGTTGGTCCCAGGAACAGTGGGTACAAGGCCCGAATGCAGTCCTGCCCCGCCGAATGAAGAAAAACCCTAAACTCGAGCTCTTGTCTGGAATGTGAACGATACTTGTCTCTCTGTTTTGGTTGGCTCACATAATAATGCGGAGAGAGGACATAATATATAGAACATGTAACAAGCTAAGTACTTGTTGACTGGTCAAGGTCGTCAGGAGTGCAGTGAGCCAGAAGCGCTGAGTACAGAGGCGCCCCACTAAGGGGGTGTAGGAGATACGCTGTATCTTTGTAGGAAATATATCACTACTCTCAAAACTGCTAAATTTGTAGGAGGGTTTTGTGTCGAAATGTGCTGGATCTGTTTTTGGTGTAGGAAATATGACAGCCGATGTGTAGGAAAATATGTGGCAGTACTCCAACTATTGTAGGTTTGTAGGAGATGTGACTACGCCCCCCTGATATATGCTGTCATTGATATCAGCAATCACCTCAGGGGTAGTGGCGCCTTCCACTGTGTAACCGTAGTAGTTGAGAAGCAACAGGCATGACTTGATCCAGTACAGCTCACACATAATATCCTAGATGTGCGACTGTGTCCGTTTATGGATAACATTTGTTTTGAGGAATGCCTCTATTAAACATGGTCTCGGAGGGTGTATCCTGCTAAGTGTTCCTTTCTCCCCCGCACTCCAAGTCAGGATGGACAAGCCAGTCCGCGTGCCGCACGCCAGCAGCACGAACACTCTCCTCGTCCTTTTTTTCAACGCACTCTCTGACGGGCTCAAGCTGCCCGTGGTCCTCCCCATGCTGAGGCCCCGAAAAAAAACAACCCAAAAAAAAACCATGGTCTAATTTAACCCCTGCACCACCCCCTGCAGCTGCAGCTCCCCTCCAATACTTTAGCACTATGTCTTACATGTCACCGTATTATCTGTCGCCTATGAAATCCCCCCGATGGCGTTTCTCCACCCCCCGGTTTTTTGCTGGGTAAAGTTTCGCAAATACTTTGATATTTCGTCACGTTATCTCTCCATTTCCTCTACCCTTTGACCCCCGCATACATGTTTACTGGTTCTGGTAATGGAGTTTGTCTTTCTTTAAAAATCCCGCATTAAAGTATTCATTGGTACGAACGCCATCTCTTTTATCTTTTTCCCAAAGATATTATATTTCTTTCTTTGGCCCATACTTTTTTTAAACGTTTTTCTTACTTCAAACATTTGAAAGAACCCTTTTTTTCGGGTTTTTTTGGATTCCTTTGAAAATTTTTTCTTCATACCCCCCTTTTTTTAGATTTAATTAGTCCTTTGCAGCGATTTTTCGTCTTATTCTTAGAATCGCGCTGTTTGATCGTTTTGTAACTTTATACCCGGCGTTTTTTGTCAATTTTTTGTTGGTCTCTTATTCATCCAATTTGGGTCGTTTTTTATTCAAAAGTTTTTTCTTCCCAGGGGAACATTTTTTTCCACCCCCGATTGGAGTTTTTTTTGTGAATACATTACACATTTTTTTTCGGCGTTTTTCCCCCTTTTATGGGTAATTTCATTAAATTGGAGTACCTGCTATTTTCGTGAAATCGTTTTTAAAAATTGGGACGGAAAACGTTTTCTGTGATTTTTACATTGCAATTTGTGCCGCACTGTTTAGCCTAGGGTAGAGGAGGAGGGGGAGGAGGAGGAGGAGGGAAGTGAGATGGTTTTTGTTTAATCGACAAAATACCCCAGAGCCAGGCCAGATATGGGTACCACCTGGGGGAAAAACCGAATGGTACTAAAATGTTTTTAGAGTGCTGTAAATACATTAAGATATATGCCTTCCCCGCCGGGTAGTTAGTCGATTTTTTGGGGGGCCAAATGGGGTGCCCCCAAAAAAAAAAGATTTTCAGCGTGACGCTCGGGGTTTTCCTTTTTTTTAAAATCAATCACCGATGTTGCGAATTTTGGGAACCTATGTAAAATTTGATTCCTACCAGAGTTGTTCTAGATATTTTAAAATTTTCCCTCATATTTTTGGGTTTTACCAAAAAATAAAAAATTTTGGGTATTTTCCCATAAATCCGAATAAACCCTAAAAGGGGAGAAATTGAAAAATATATTCTAAAGCCTTTGAGCATTTGATTTTACAAGATTTTATTCCGAAATTTCAATTTTCCCAATTTAGGGGTTTATTTCATTTTTGGGTGATTTTTTGTGATTTTTTGGGGGAAAAATTTTTATTGGAAGGGGGGCAAAAAAATTAGAATGGTTTCCATGTAATGTGTTTGTTTGTTTGTTCATGAATGTTTAAGGGTGATATTTTTTTTGCAGGGGTGCTGACTGTCTGGGGCATGATGCAACCATACGGGAAGAGCAGGATCGATGTATCACCCGCCTGATTTTACAGCGAATCCCCTTTGGTGTCACCACAGGATTTGGACTCCTGGAACACATTGCTCAGGGTGCAGAGATCAGGACATGATCCAGCCCCTGGAACAGCCAAGGGCCTTAAAGAAGGAGGAATACCAAAATACTTTATCCCCGTAAATGTCGTATCTCTTTAAAATGAAGAAGCCCGAATTCTACCCCTTGCCAGGGTGTAAAGATAGAACAGAAAGCGTCGACCCCAGGGAGGAGGGATAAAGGGGATGCCCCTAGTTGCAGGGTGTATCCCAAAGTATGCCCTTTTCTCAAAGTCAAGCAGTACTGAAAGCAGAAAAGAAAGGGGAGCCATCATCCGGGGTTTAGCACGAGCGTGAGAAGATCCGCAGAGCGCAAAAAGGAAACTAACCAGAGAATCCTTGGTTTACTTACAGAGACCTTGTTGTTTAGAGGGTCACTACCAAAAGTCGTGCTACAAACTTTCACAAGATGTTTCCCCCAGGGGCCGCCAGGTCGGGTGCAGGTGAAAATCAGGAAAAAGCGAGGAGCCGCTACAAAAGGGGGCTGAGATGAAGCCCTCGAGGACTCTTTTTGATAAAAGGGCCTGAATTATTCCCCAACCCCGGAGGAAACTCCCTATGATAAACCTCACTCTAGGCTTGAGAGATCCATGTGTCCCGGGGTATTACCCAAAACTAAACCCAGCGCAAAGAAACATTTTCGCCGAAAGATTGAAACCGGGGTTTGGGGAATCCTAGTTTTTGTCCCAGATAAAAAGGAAACTTTCTAATCTACCCACGCGCCTCTCAATGGACCCCCTTGCCCGACACCACAAAAAAAGACAAAAATCGCAAGAAGCAAAGCACTAAACTCTGAAGATATCTTAACCAAGCAGGATGCAGCTGGGAAGAATAAATAAGCAAGATTGATTCACCTGCCCCCCCCGAAGATCAGAATTTTATTCCTGCGCAGTCCAAAAATTCCTGCCACCCTGCTGACAGGAGGGGGTAAAGCCGAGACCGGTGGGGGGCCCTTGGGAGACCGAACCCAACTTACATTTTCGACACAGAAAAGACGAAATGAAACCTTCACAAAACCTCAAAATGAACCCCACCTCACAGGGCCATGCCAAGGAGGTTCTTGAAGGCTGACGGGAACCTATTTGGGCCCCAGATGATCCTTGTTGGGGGAGAACAAAAAGCTCAAAATGAGTGTGTTTTGGCTCTCCCCTGGGGCCCTTTCCCAGGGGGCACTTGCAGCGGTGATGGTCTCTCCGCAAGACCAAACAAGGCTCCCCTAGCAGGGATTTTGGAGAGGAATGTTTCTCCGCGAGGTGCCCGAGCCCCGCTCCATTTTTTAGGGGTTACCGGGCCCAGAAACTAAAGGGGAAACGACAACATTTTTTCCCCCACGTTTCAGGCACAGCATGAGCTGAGGGGTCCTGAGGGTGCAAAGAGAGCGCATTGATGTTGTGTTTGCGTCTAAAAGGAGACCCATAAAGATGCAGAACGAGCCAACAAATGGGGGCCAGGGACCATTTCGAACATTCAACCGGGGCCAAAACATCCCGGGGAGAAATTACTCGTAGTTCCTCCAACAAGGCAAGTCCATAAATTTCCGGGTAGAAGAAGGGAAAAAAAACAACAGCCGGGAAAGCTCGAGGGCAAGGAGTTGTCCATGTGAGCACTCTGCTTAAAAAAATACCAAAGAGAGTGGGAAGAGGCTCTGAGCTTAAGTCAAAGTCAAGAAGAACAGACCACCCCCCTTCTCCAGCACTTCATGCACAAAATCTGGGTACAAGTCTGTCATCATCACTGAAAAGGATACAGACTTCATGGTCCTGTGTCTGGGATGTGCCCAAGATCCCATCCCCCCTGTTTAGAAGTGCGGGACGAAGAACCCGGACAAGATTCCTGGGGTTCAACATGGGGGCCTACCTGGGGGAAGGGCGGGGGGTGTGTTTTATTTGGGGGGTAGTGCCCTTAGGCTGGTCCGTCAGGGTTCCTGGGCCGGGGGGGGAAAATTTAGACACTCAACAGGTGAAATGGAAAAATACCAGGTCTTTCCCACTCCGTCGGGGGAATGTTCCCCCGAAAATCTTTGAAACTACAGGAAATCACCTCCCATGTACCTGCCATCTACCCACAAACTGAGGGAACAAACTTCGGTATGAGCGTTCTTTTGCGGACGTGGGGAGGTGGAGTCAAATCAAAATCCCTCCCTTTTGAGGCTGCCTCTTCATCATGCATACGTGCAAAACTCCAGGGGCGATCTGGAGGAGAAGTCTGCAGAGCCGCCATTTATTGCGAACCCAAAGCGGGGGCTGGGGGCAGATGAGGACGGCAAGCTTGCTGTCCTGGAGCGGGCTCACCCACCCGAGCTGTTTGCAGCTACTGTCCTGCAAGTGTGTGCGGTCATGCGAACTCCCTAAGTGCATTGCCTAGCAAAGGGCCCGAGTGTCGGCATTGCAGGTTTTTCGCTGCCAGAACAAAAGGCTATTGAAGAAGAGCCGGTACACAACAGGGCAATTTCCCAGTCTGAGAGAGATATTGAGGAGGATATTGGGCCCTAAAGTAAGTAAAAGCCCATGGATGCTTTTGTGTATTTTTCGGACTTTATTAAAAGTGACAATTTCTATTCATTTTTGGACATTTAGGCATTTCCCGTCCCCAAAAATTTTACATTTTAAAATTTTTTTTGAATTTTTTGGTAGGGTGTGCCCTTCAAGAAGGATAAAGACCATTAAGTACCGTGTGCAAGGGGTATATATCAAAACTAAAAATAGAGACAGTAGCAACTAAAAAAAAACCGAAGAGAATTTGTCCCCCGGGTGGTACCGTTCCAAAAATTTGGGTCTTGGGTCATGCTATAAGTGTTCGTACTTTTTCGAAAAGGCTACCCGGGGAAGGGGGAGGGGGGGAGGGGGATAAGGAGGCCAAAAAGGGGAAAGGGGGAAGGAAGGAAAAAAGCATGAACAGAAGCGAAAGGAATAAAGGGGGAAAATGAGGAAGACAAAAGATAATGGGAAGGAGAAAAAAGAAAGCAAAAGAAATTCGCGAAGAGAAGGGAAGGGAGGGGGAGGAAGAGGATTTGGAGAGGAGGAGGGGGAAAAGGCAGGAGAGGGAGGGGAGGGGAAAAATGGAGGAGCTGATCGTTAAAATGCGGGACAAGTGCTTGGGTATGCTGAAATCTTGATTGTTGGGCCGCCCCTGCAGTCTAGGTCGTTTTTGTTCCCCCATTCCAAATCCCCAGTTTTAGGGCCGGGGAAAAACGTCTTGGGCCACCAAAAAAACACAACTTTATGGGGCCTTTAATGCCGCGTTTTCGCTATACCTTTTTTTGAGCCGAAATTTCCTTTCTTGGGCCCCCTATCTCTGTTTGAGCCCAAAAAACCCCTGTTGTCGCCGAGTACACTGTTTTGAGTGAAAACATTTTTTTTTTTTGTTTTTAAAAAAATAAGGATGAAAAAAAACCACTGCATATTTGAGTGGTCTTCGCAGTTGCCGTTTCATTCGATTCTTTTATCAAATCAAAGACCATCTACAAATTTAAAAATCAAATTTATCAGATTACCCAAACCTAATGCTAACTGCTAAATTTTTCAGTGAATTTTTCGCCTGTCACTCAACAGTTTGTTTTGGTTTTTCTTTTTCCCTGGTGCATCACCTACCTGATATGGGGCGCGCCCATTTCCTACACCATGTATACTACACGCCATTCCCACAAATTTAGCATATTTTAGAGAGTGACTTTTCCTACAGAGATCAGCAACTCCTACCACAGTAGGTGTAGGGGATATGCCTGGGGCACTTCTTTTTTGTAGGAAATTTCCCCCAATGTGTAGGAGGGGACAGCTATTGGGATCTGAATGAATTGTGCTCTGTTTTGAATGCAACGCAGGGACGTTTTTTTTTCCTGGCCACATTTCGGAGGTACTGGAATCCCGGGGTTTTCTTTGTAAACCATGTTGAAGCGATGGTCCCCCAATATTTCATGCTTGTCCGGAACAGTGAGTACAAGGCTCCGAAAGCATCTTCCCCCGATGAAGAAAAAACCCAAAACCCGCTCTTGTTTGAATGTGAACGATTTCTCTCTGTTTTGGGGCTCCAAATAAGCGGGGAGAGGCATAAAATTTTAAACATTAACAAGCTAAGTATTGTTGACTGGGCAATCTCAGGAGTGCAGTGAGGGCCCGAACCTGAGTACAGAGGCCCCCACTAAGGGGGTGTAGGGGAAAACGCTGTATCTTTGTAGGAAAAATATCATATCCAAAAAGCAAAATTTTTAGGAGGGTTTTGTGTACGAAAGTGGGATACTGGTTTTTTTGTGGAAATATGACAGCCCCATTTTTTAGGTATTGGGAGTATCCCAAATTTTTGTATTTTGAGGAGGTTTGACTACGCCCCCCCGTATATGCTTCATTGATATCACAAACCCACCCCAGGGGTATGGCGCCTTTCCCCTGGTAAAACCCTGTATTGAAAACAACAGGCATGACTTTATCCTACAGCTCACAAAATCCTAGAGTCGACTGTGTCCGTTTAGGATAAAAATTTTTTTTTGAGGAATCCTCTATTAAAAATGGTTTGGAGGGTGTTCCTGCTAAATGTTCCTTTCTCCCCCGCACCCAAATCAGGGTGGACAGCCCGTCCTCGTGCCCACGCCAGCAGCACGAACACTCTCCTCTCTTTTTTTTAAACGCTCTCTCGACGGGGTCAAGTACCGTGGGGCCTCCCCTGCTGGAGGCCCGAAAAAAAAACCCAAAAAAAAACATGGTCTAGATTCTACGCCTTGCACCACCCCCTGCAGCTCACCCTCCAAGTACTTAGGCACTATGTCTTCATTGTCACCGTATTATCTGTCGCCTATGAAATCCCCCGAGGCGTTTCTCACCGATGAAACTTGAAAGGTAATGAAATCCAGAAAATTGGTTTCATTAACTGTGCGGTTGTTGAAATACACGGGGAAGGGGTCTGTGGCGCCTGCATTGTACAGGGCGAGCAGGCCCTTCCACCTCACCATGGAAAACCAGGTGTACTCATCCAGGCTGAGGTCCACCTCCTCGCTGGTGACCACGGTGGCGGCCAGCGCCTCGTCCACCCCGTGCACCGTCATGAGTGTCGCGGTCGTGCGCCGGGATCTCCAGGGATATGTTGAGTTGTGCATCAGGCGGAGGTGCACGTCGCCGTCTGCCTGCACGCCGAAAATGGAGAGCGATGACTCCCAGGTGGGCAGGTGGTAGAAGGGCGAGGCGCAGCCCGAGGTGTGTATCACGTCGGTCACCACCAAGGGCCTCGTCGCACCCGGTGCCCGCGATGCTGCCACCACCACCGTCAACACCAGGAACCACATTCTATTTTGAAAGATAGCTAATGAAAGATCCAAATAAATTATGATCATGAGCCAAATACCTCTGTTGTGAGCCGCGTATCAATGTTTTGAGCTTAATACCTCTGTTTTAGTTAGTTTTAAGATGTTTCGTGCCAAATACCGTCCTTGTGGTTGGAATGCCTGGTGAAATAATGTAGTTTTAGGTGAAATTTTTGTGTTTTCGAACAGCTTATTTGTATTAATTTATTCATGCAGTTTATCATTATTTCATTGATTCTTGATATAATTCACTGGCGTATAGGTATATTAACTGACTCATATATACATCTAGATATCTATTTTTTTTAAATATACGCAATTTATTAATTAAAGCTCGTATGTTCTGTTATGTTGCACGCAGTTCATCACACTGGCCACACTTCACCACGCACGAGTGATGGCAAAAATTACACGCACTAAACACCTCCAACACACTCTTTCTTTTTTGTTTCATATTTCCTAATACCGCAAGGGTATTCCAAAATGGCGAGGGTAAAGCAATTATAATCCACACCACACACACACACACACATACACACACACACACACACACACACACACACACACACACACACACACACACACACACACACACACACACACACACACACACACACACACACACACACACACACACACACACACACACACACACACACATACACACACACACACACACACACACACTAAGTCGCTTGTATATTTTCACTCACACACATTGCAACGCGGGGATGAATCATGCAGCTCGACATTGCACGCTGTTAAAAATTGATAGTTTGTTATAGTTTCATTCACAATTTTTATTGATATTCCTCACTATTTCTGTTTTTGTTCACCCCAATTCAGTCATGCATGCAGTAAAGCGTTCGAAGGAAGGACAAATATGAAATATATCTATACGTTCATAGTTTCATATTTATTGTACTATATTTCATCTTTTATATTTTTCTCAATTTTTATTTTTATTTTATAGGCAAAGAACATTTCACCAATTTTTTATTTTTACTTTTTATCTACGTTTTCTTTTTTTTATATACATTTTTTCTATGTTTTTGTTTTGTTTTATAGCTAAAGAACGTTTCATCAATCTTTATTTTTTTTGTTTACATCTTTTACGTCCATGAAGATCTGTTACTGGCTTTTAAATGGAGGCATGAGCGTGGTCAAAACTATATACGTTCTTAGCGTCATAATAATAAAAATTAATAATAATAATAATTTTATTCTCACCCGGAGGCATACAGACAAAAAACAAAGCGATAAGAACAAGCCAAGCAGTAAACTTAAGTACTAGAGCTAAAACAAAAAACAAGAACAAAGTACAGGCACATTAGGGGACATAGTATCACAGTACATAGAAAAGCATACATGGACACCTGCGCTACGCCACATTCTGCACAAACAGCAGACCCAGCCACCGCTGTTGTATAGGTCCACATACATAGGCCGAGCTCTGCCTGACATAGGTGATGATGGAGTTCGTAGAGAGCTCCACCCTACTCCTTAAACTGAACACGGAGTGTCGACGGATCACATCCAGATTGTTCACCCCGTTTCTAGCGAAAGCCAGGGACGAGCTGCACCCCCTGGGCAGCCCCAGAGGCCTCTTAAGGATGTCATTGTGACAGACCTTAAGGCGGTTCATAGTGGCCACGTTGTACCGCGACCACAGCGAGTTGCAGTATATAGAGTAGCAGTGATTCCTGAATAACTCCATCTTCACCTCTCTGCTACAGTAGGAGAACTTCCTCTGTAGAGAATTTCCCACGACAAGAAGCTTGGTGGTCTGCTTGATGATATCATCATCATCAGTCATGTCATGGGATATAACATGGCCTAGGTATGCGAATCTATCCACAAAAGTGAGGGCAGACCCACCGAGCCATGCTGTTTTCAGGTAATTCACCTGAGCGCGTGCCGGTGATACTACCATGCACTCTGTCTTAGTGGTGTTGTAGACAATGTCATGCTTGGCAACATACACCTGACACACATTGATAAGGTCCTGCAACGCATCCGCAGTGGGTGCGATCAGTACCATATCATCAGCATAGCTCAGTGAGTTGATGCACCCATCATGTATGTGGCAGCCGATACCTGTATCACGAAGGTTGACACTGAGATCATCCGTGTACTCATTGTACAGGTAGGGGGATAAAATCCCCCCCTGCTGAATACCATTGGCAGTACTAAAGGACAGCGAGAAGGAATTACCCCACCTGACAGTAAATTCCTGGGTAGTGTACCAGTATATTAATAAATTAACAATGTACCCAGGTGTACCCCTGACGAGAAGTTTATGAAAGAGCTTCTAGTAATTCACTCTGTCAAACGCCTTTCTGGCATCCAGGAAACACAGATAAATAGATGAATTTCTGGAAGTGTAGTAATGAATGATATTCTTTAATGTTCACACACACATCTCAGTGCCAAGGCCTTTCTTATAGCTGAACTGATTGTCCAGTGTATACAAGTAGGCCTCAAGACGATGGAGCACCACTTTCTCCAGCACCTTGGACAGGGCGGTTGCTATGGCAATGGGCCTGTAATTGCCAGAGTTAGCAGGGTCCTTCACTTTGCTCTTAAGTAAAGGCACTATAAGCACTGCCAAGACCTGACTGGGTATGTACTGATGGCACACACAGGCATTGATGAAGAGACAGAGCCAAGTAACCAGGCTGGGGGGCGCACATTTAAATGCCCCAGAAGGGAGCCCATCCATACCCAAAACCTCACTGGAGGAGAGGCTTTGCAATACCCCTCTCATTTCCTCGTTGTCCACGCTGCGGAAACCCTGCAGCGACACACCACGCATCCCACCACGCAGTGGTGGAAATGGAATAATGGAATAATCGCATAATGAAAGCAGTGCTCGTAAAAGTTATTAATGTATAGAAAGCCTTGAAAATAATGTGTTGTAATGATAGTTATAATATTTACACCTGCCTCTCTAGTCCTTAATTAA
>JACEEZ010022712.1:47500-50000 GCA_016584305.1 Chionoecetes opilio
GTTGATGCAGATTTGTCATCGCTGTTTATGGTTTGCTTGATCAGAAAAACAAACCAGTCTTTAACTATTTCGAGGTAGCAAGCGAACCATTATATTACCTTAGAACACAGAGAAGAGAAATATTAGATGGTAGTATACACTGTGAGCTCCAGTGCAAGGGCTCGCATCCATCAGGGCACTGAGGCGCGTTAGCCAAGAGGGCGTGCCAGACAAAACAACACAAGGTCCTGGGCGAGTTGTGTGAGGTCATTCTGAATCATGGCAATGGTCTCTCCTTTGTCCAAGAGCCCGTTAAGCGAACAGTCCTTTGGGGAAGAATATTCATGCCACAACAGCGTCCGTGGTCGTGGCTGTTGTCTTTGAGCAGTTCCAGAGAAGCCTTTGTTGTGTCTCAAAAGGATGGAGAAACATTCTTTTTACTCGCAGCATCTAGTCTTGTGTAAGGAACTGTTAATGGCGCGGTGTTGGAAGCTTGAAGGAGGACGTGGTTTGCCTTCATGTTCAAGACGTGAAATAAAAGTGTATGCTGTGTTGTTGTTTCCCCAGGTTGTGTAGTGTTGTGTTGTGTGAGCCCTTCAAAGTGTTGCTGGATCAATGATGGCGCGGGGAAAAATAAAAGTGCAGGTCAGAAGTGTTGGCGTGGAGTAAATAATGACAGTGTGGTGGTGGTGGTAGTGAGGGGGCAGCTCGCCACACAACCACAAGGGGGGAGGGGGCGGTGAGGGGGGCAGAGGGGGCGTTATTGGGTCTTGTCCTGAAGCATGAAAAGTGTTGAGAAGATTTAAGTGGGTTTTTTTTCTCTCTCTTTCTGCACTGGTTCTCGGGTCGCTTGTTTGGGTTGTAAGCTGAGATTGGTTAGAGTGTTGCATTCAGAGAAGACCTCGAGGCTGTGTGGCTCACTAAATTATCCTCTTTGCAGTGTTTGGCTGGGAATTTAGGTAAAGTTTTATGGTTGTCACTTTTTTTAGCCTTTCAGTCCCTCTCTCCTTAATCACAATGGCAGTAAATCGTAGTTAAGAATTCCCTTAAATTATCATACATCATTGGGACGCATCTGTCTATGTGTTTCATCTTCTCATCTCACCTCTGCGTCCCTGGCTGTTACTGGCTGTCCCTGGCTGTCATTGGCTGTTCCTGGCTGTCCCTGGCTGTCATTGGCTGTTCCTGGCGGTTTCTGGCTGTCCTTGGACGTCCCTGGCTGTCACTGGCTGTCCCTGGCTGTTCCTGGCTGTCACTGGCTGTTCCTGGCTCTCACTGGTTGTTCCTGGCTCTCACTGGTTGTTCCTGGCTGTCCCTGGCTGTCACTGGCTGTCCCTGGCTGTTACTGGCTGTCCCTGGCTGTCACTGGCTGTCCCTGGCTGTCACTGGTTGTCCCTGGCTGTCACTGGCTGTCCCTGCTGTCACTAGCTGTCCCTGGCTGTCACTAGCTGTCCCCGGCTGTCACTAGCTATCCCTGGCTGGCACTGGCTGTTCATGTTGTGTATTGCTCATGTCTTCTTTGCAGTGCCTCAGGGAAAAGTCCTGCTCCTCAGTGGTGACATAACGAATTTGTAGGAAGCCAGGACTACTCTTTTTTTTCTCTTTTATTTTTGTATGTGTGTGTGTGTGTGTGTTCACCTAGTTGTATTCACCTAGTTGTATTTTACAGGGCCTGATCAGCGCTCGTATGGCCCCGTCTCCATGTCAACATTAACTCATCATTCATCCATAGTACTTAGTGTTGGCCGAAGCCACCACATTGGGAGGCGGGTCACAAAACCCCGGCTAACACACGGTACCCATTCACTGCTGGGTGGACAGGGGCTTGGGTTTTAAGAAGACCGCTCGTCTGTCTTCGCGCCGCCCGTGGTTCGAACCCGGGACTTCTCGGTTGTGAGCCAAGCGTGCTAACCGCTACACTACGGAGTTTCCTTTGTGTGTGTGTGTGTGTGTGCGTGTGTGTGTGTGTGTGTGTGCATGTGTGTGTGTGTGTGTGTGTGTGTGTTGTGTTACATAGGCCAGTGAATAGGTAGATAGATAGATAAATAAGAGAGAGAAAGAGAAAGCAAGCGAGAAATATAAATACCAGATATAACAAAACCAATTAATATCAAAGCAAATAAATGTTTGCACTAAGAAAACATTCACATTTACAATGAAAAAAGATCAGACCATCAGATATTAAAGAGCATATGAGAAAAAAAGGAGAAATAGGAAAAAGAAAATAATTAAAAAGAAAATCTTGCTTTGCTCTGCTCAAATGAGACAAATATTGAGTTTCATAAAATGTCATAAAAAGACAACCACATTTTTTGAACTGGACTGATACTTTCTTCTTGCAAAAGTTCGACGCATGGGTAAAAAAAATCCGTTGGAAGGCAGGTTACAGAGGTTACCAGTGCAGGGGAAGAAGGAAGGGAGATACAGGTTAACTTTTACTGTACTTTCACGGACCGAATAAAAATGTGAATTAGAAAGAAAGAAAGGGAGAAAGAAAGAAATGTGATTCCTGTGTACTTCG
>JACEEZ010022712.1:57500-193195 GCA_016584305.1 Chionoecetes opilio
ATATATATATATGTATATATATATATATGTATATATATATATATATATATAGATATATATATAGATATATATATATATATATATATATATATATATATATATATATATATATAATATATATATATATATATATTATATATATATATATATATATATATATATATATATATATATATATATATATACTATATATATATATATATATATATATATATATATACTATATATATATATATATACTATATATATATATATAGATACATATATATATATACTATATATATATATATATATATACTATATATATATATATATATGCTATATATATATATTATATATATACTATATGTATATATTACTATATATAATATATATATACTATATATATATACTATATATATATAATATATATATATATATATATATGCTATATATATATATATATAATATACTATATGTATATATACTATATATATATATATATATATATATATGTATATATATGTATATATGTATATATATATTAATATATATATATATATATATATATATATATATATATATATATATGTATATACTAGCCGCAAAGCCGCCCTCCAGGCGGACTTTTGGCTAGCTCCTGCGGAGGGCTATTGGTGTGCCTTCGTCCCACCAAACACAGACTCTCCAGATAGCCCCTTCTAACTTTCCTGAAAATCATGGATGTAGAAATGTATGTATTAACGCCAACCCATTCACCCCCAACGCGGGGGTTCACCCCCTCACCCCCTCACACGGGGGTGGGTGTTAGTGATGGAGAAGGAAGAAGAGAAGAGATGAAGGGGGGAGAAACAGGGGTGGGTGTTGGTGGAGAAGGGGGTAAACGGGGGGGAGATATTGTGATAATGAAATGGGTGTTGGTGTTGGTGGGGAACGGGGGGGGGGGAGGCGATGTTGGGGGTGGCGAGAATGTGAGTGGTTAAACGGGGGGGGGGGGGTATCATCACGTGGTGATGGAGTAGGGGGTGCGGAGTCGGGGGTGGGTGGAGGTGAATGAGAAAGGGGGGTTGGAGGTGGAAGAGGGTGCAGAAAAGGGGGGGAAGGTAGGGATGAAGGCAGGCGTAACGGATTTTTATCGTCACCATAGAAATACGACGATCACGAGTGTGTCACGAAGCTGCTACATAGATAACGATAGCGTCACGATAGACTCACGATCTGCGTTGGGTACGAAAATCGGGGAGCTTCCCGATTTTTTTGTGCATGCAGTAACTTTTCGTGGCATCGGCCGAGTACGTCACGAGCATTTTCGTCACGAGCACGAAATTTTGTTCGGTCACGATGGATCCATAATTAATCAGGACCATGACGGCAATACTCATTGTTCGCGCGCGCAATCGTGGTTCGATTATGGAATGTGTGAAGGGAGCTTTAACGATTTACAATTCTAGAAAAAATACAGACCAAGATATAGATAGTATTCACATGACTTCACACGACGCCATATTGGAGGCTCAGACTTGTAAACACCGCCGCCAGCAGGGTGGGCAAGTCAAAGGTGGTGACATTCAGGGAGAACGAGTAGTTGAGAGTGTAGCACTACACGGTGTGAGTGGAAGCGCGGACACTGCACCATAAAGTGTTCAATAGTCTCCGGAACATTCCTACACCAGGGACAGTGAGGTTCAGGGGACAGACGGAGGCGGTGAAGGTGAGCCGTGAGTGTCGTGTTCCCCAGGCGGAGGCGGGTGAGGGTGACATCGAGGACGCGGGACTTTTTCCTTATCCACGGCTGAGGGGAAGAGTCACTGCGGTATTGACCCATGGAGGTGATGCGGAGGGCATCGCCGAGCGTGTTGTTCCAGGTGGAGCGGCAAACCCGGGAGATGAGGCGTTTGGCCGCGGGATTGTCAGCAAACAGCTGTGTTTACAAATCTTTCCTCCAACAAATACCAGGATGTTGTGACTTCAGTGAATATTATCTATTGTCCCCGAGAGTTACAAATATATTGAGATTTTGTATTTTTCCAATAGAGACTACTTATTAAGGCAACATTAATTAAAGAAACTTATACTTTTCTCTTCTTCGATAATACAGATAACATTCTAAGTAATCATTGAACTTCGTTATACCTATATTTTATTTTTAATTGGATCATAGGGAAAGTTTTTTAAAGGGTAGCTAATAATATGTGTGGGTAAGTTTTCCTGGTATTATTCCAGATGAACACCGAATTCACTTTGGTGGACGAAACAATTTGTTTCTGGTGAGTTTTTATGTGTTTTGAATTAATATGCTACCGTAGATAACAGTATAGTAGCCAGCTGCAATAACGTCGCCAGCCGCCATATATTTCGAATTATAGCATCACTACTGATGTGTATGTGCCACTGAAGATGACACACAGTTGTGTATATCATGACTGTATAATCTGCCCTGTTTCAGCATTGTTTTATGATTTATATCTGCAAGTATACACGTTTCAAATTTCACTACTCATTTTTTTTCGCACGACGATGACGGCGGGAGGACACTCGGTAAATAAACACTATCTGGCGACCTTAGTGTAACTCCGTTACCAACGTCGCCACTCTTGTTTTATTTTTGTAATATGTTCATTTATAGCCATAGTATGACACATATGAAGACACAAAATGACACTCCAGATAGTCCCTTCTAACTTTCCTGAAATCATGAATGTAGAAATGTAAATATTAACGCCACCAGACGTTTGTAAATAAGCAAAAAAACGTTTTCCTGGCGACTTTAGTGTTATTATCTACGGTAACCGTTTCTGTCGCAATTAAAAAAAAAAAAAATTAAGGTTAGGTTAGGTTTAAGGTTAGGTTAGGTTAGGTTAGGTTAGGTAACTATAGGGTAAATGTTAGGTTAGGTTAGGTATAGGTTATGTTAGGTAAAGGTTTGGTTAGGTATAGGTTCGGTTAGGTTCAATTTGTTTGTTTTTTGTCCTTGTTGAAAAAAAGAGAAAAAAAGATTTGCGACAGAAACGATTAGCAGATTAATTCAAAACACATCAAAACTTACCAGAAAAAAAAGAGTTTCGTCCACCAAAGTAAGTTCGGTGTTCATCTGGAAATTTAACGTTTTCCTGGCATCTTTTATTCTTCTCATAATTTATTTAATTTCCTTAGGCAGGAGTCGAACCCGCGTGCAGGGGTCTGTGTCCAGGTGGCGAGGCGGGTACAGATGCCCACACCCGGGCTTGACTCTTGTATGTGGCAATGAAATACAGGTCCTATTTAACTTAGTAAGTTATCGTAGTCAATATGCAGCAAATACGTTTTCTTTTATGACCGAGCGCTGCAGTGGTGATACAGAAAATGGTTTAGAATTGATAACCAACATATTTTATTTATTTAGTTAATACCGTATTATTACTATTATATTATTATTACTATTTTCTTTCCTATTAATAATATAGCTCATACTATATATAGCATCCGTTCAAGGAATCTATTTTCTTTTTACACTTAAGTAAATTAGATAAACTTGGCCCAGTACCTATAGTTAAGAACCATGCCAGGGATGACTAACAATTAACAGTCCACCCAGCAGTGAATGGATCCCGGGTGTTAGCCGGGGGTTTGTGACCCGCCTGCCGGGGTGGTGGCTTCGGTCAACACTAGAGGAGCGGGGAGGATGAGGAGTAGGAGGAGGAGGAGGAAGAGGAAGAGGAGGAGGAGGAGAGGAAAGGAGAGGACCTACGAAGCGATCCTAAGCGGAAGAGTTCACAAGAAGAAGAAGAAAAGTTGTCTGCTATGAGAAGAACTTAAAAAATGGGTTCTGCCATGTTTGTAGAGTGGCATACTATATATAATTCCTACCCAAAATCTTGAACTCGTGCTGTATAAGTGGTGATGAAGTTAATTGCTCGAAAAAACGTCCGCCATTGTCGTGACGTCACGAGATGTACAGGCGCGGGAACCGAGCGGGCTCGAGCCGAGCCGAGCGTGTACATCCACCACAACGCAAGCGGCATAGCCAGCTACCATCGCTTCCTTATCTTATAATCTTTGGAAATTGAGATTAATATCTTCCCTGGTGTTGACCTGTCAGTATTAGTGCACATTGGCACATAGGACTAATGATGTATGTGAGGGCTGGAGACGTGAAAGAATGATGAATAAAAGGGAAAGAAGGATAAATGAGGGAATGGAGGAGGAGAAAGAGAATGCAGGGAGAGGCAGAGAGTACTGATGATGGGGGTAGATAGAGAGAGAGGCAATAATGTTGTGCTTACGCAACATTCCCTTATCAAGCCAGCGAGGGGTGGCCGGCGGCCACCTGCAGATTTGCTGACCACAGCTAAGGGTCCCTCCCGTCCCCCGACGAAAGGGAATAGGGAGAAAGAAGAAAGTGAGAGAAGATGAGAGGAGGAGTGAGAGAGAGAGAGAAAGTGAGGGAGAGTGATAGAAGGTGAGGGAGAGTGAGATAAAGTGAGGAGGCGAGGAAGAAGAATAACGCTGATCCAACACTCCTTGATCACTTCTCGCCGTCACTTCACGCCCTCACTTCACACTTTAGTCAGCACTAACCTTTGACTTGCACCCACCACACGCCTGGCCTCTCCCGGAAGACAGAGGAGACAAGGATCAGATTCTATATATACTCGGGTGTGGGCACACGCCTTACTGCGTCGCAGTGATCTCAAAACTAGTGTATTTGTCTAAGTGCAGCGTAGCGAGCGAGTTAGGTGGTATTCCTTCCAGGTACCACGCGCTCAAGTACGTGGCTGCCAACACACGCCACGCCCTTCATTACCAGACGCCCCAACGCCCGCCACTCCGCTTGTCCCCTGGGGCAGGTGCTACTCTACTCTACGATGTCCCGACGTCCTGCCAGGCACCTGCCCTGTGGCTCTGCCCCTGTGTTTCTCCTGGGCTCCTGAGATGAAGGGGCCACGGCGGGGCAAATAGTGGCGCTATGCGTTGCCCCTGTGGCTGTTCACCTGGGCCCCAGGGACGACGGGGCTTTGGCGGGACGACTACGGAATCCCCCGCATAGCCCCAGGGGCGGGAAGTGCAACTCTACGAGATCATGACGTCCCTGCAACACTGCCCGCCCTGATGGCTCTCCTCCTGGGGCCGCAGGAATCCCCGAAGCCACAGGAATTCCCGGAACCGCCATGGGGCAACCAAGGGGCGCCCTACTTTGCCCCAGGGGGTAGGGAAGTCCAACTCTACGAGACCATGACGTCCCTCCACACTACCTACCCCTGTGGCCTCTCTTCAGGGCCCTTGGGGAGCCACTGGGCGCTGGGGCCGGGCACTAGCGGCGGGCCTGGGGCGGAGGTGGTGAAACTCTACGCTGCTACAACGCCCTACTAGATACCTCCTTCAGGAGGCTTCCCCTGGGTTTCCCCCCTGGGATCCCGGAGCATTACGAGACACCTGCAACAGGATCTTAGGACCTCTTGAGTGCCACATACAGGTCTTCCTGAAGGCGACGCAGCAGATGGTGATGTATCTATATGATTGACAGTGCATGACAGGGGCTGTACTACTGTATACTGGACTTGCTACTAGTGCCCCGCGCCAACCCGCCCATGACCACCAGTGGAGGCCAGTTTTGTGATTCCTGACAATTTCGGACATCACTCCCATCTCCCTTCCTATGGTTTATCAGTATAAATGATATACCGTTATCTTCGTAAATGTTTGTTCTATAATATTATCAAATACAAAACAGTAAAATGCACTAAAAAAAATGTCATTATGAGAGAGTGAAGAAATATGTATGAACTCATTATTCACTTAAACTCTTCGCCATTTAATATTTTGCGAGTAAACTTTTTACATGAAACATAGCAATATAAACTGCTTTTCCTTAGCTTTTCATTGGCATATTTCGTTTTCTGATAAATGAATTAGAACTATGCATAAATTGGCGTTAACTAAAAATATATCATCATCAATCGGACCGGCAAGTAAAAAAGTGTTCCATGAATACAATAGACTATGGTTTATCAGTATAAATGATACACTGTTATCTTTGTAAATGTTTGTTCTATAATATTATCAAATAGAAAATTGTGAAATATTAATAAAGTAATGCCATTATGAGACTCTGAAGAAATATGCATGAACTTAACTCTTCGCCATTTAATATTTTACGTGGAAACTTTTT
Organism: Chionoecetes opilio; assembly: GCA_016584305.1. NCBI lineage: Eukaryota > Metazoa > Arthropoda > Malacostraca > Decapoda > Majidae > Chionoecetes > Chionoecetes opilio. Next base: position 63,628 of record JACEEZ010022712.1, read on the forward strand.
TACATGAAACATATCAATAAAAGCGAAATTGTATTAGCTTTCCATTGATATATTTCGTTTTCTGATAAATTGATTAGAACCATGCATAAATTCGCGTTAATTAAAACAATTACATCATCAATCGGGTAATTTTCCCGATTGATGAGGTTATTTATTTAGTTAACGCTAATTTATGAATAGTACTAATTAATTAATCAGAAAATGAAATATATAAATGGAAAGCTAATATAATTCCGCTTCTATTGATATGTCTCATGTAAAATGTTTTTGTAGGTGAAGTAAAAGATCTTGACAATTTCAATTGTTTTACTTCTAAAGCAGAACACAGGTGAAGAGGAGGACTGGACTGCTGGCGTGCTCGGGGTAAACTGCCTCGCCTCTCATTCGCACCAAATACCTCAGCTCCTGCTCCGTACATGAAGCAGTGTTGGTGACTCGAATCACACAACCAAAGAAAATACCAATAATAGTTAGCACATAATTTATTTACATAAGATACTGTTTTCTCGCAAAATATTAAATGGCGAAGACTTTAAGTGAATATTAAGTTCATGCATATTTCTTCACTCTCTCATAATGGCATTTCTTTAGGGTATTTTACAGTTTTTTATTTGATAGTATTATAGAACAAACATTTATGAAGATAACGGTATATCATTTATACTGATAAACCATAGGAAGGGAGATGGGAGTGATGTTCGAAAATGTCAGGAATCTCAAAACTGGCCTCCACTGGACATAGACCAAAATTAGATAAAATTCGTAAAATTCCATTCGTAAAATGGAACCATTTTCCAATTTATATTACATAATTTTACTGTTAGGAACAAACAAACAAATAAACAAACTATTGTAAGATTCATTCATTCAGTTTATCAGTGTAGAATCGAGTTTGATTTCCCTTATGTACTTAAGAGAGTGGACATAACATTTTTCCAATTTGGTCACCAAGACCATCCTTATTCATCACTGCTGCTCTTAAAAACCTACTTTTCCTGCAAAAAGGATGCTAAGATAAGCGAGACTTTTCTGTTTTTACTTCTCATGTCCTAAATTTGAGAGAAAGTGCAGTGGTATTTACCTCAGGTTTTAGTAAATTCATCATTTCTTTTAATTTGACCCTAAATATTCACATGGACCAACATTATTGTATTTGGTAGTTTTAAAAACTTCTCTAATGTGTAATAAACTAGTACAAACTAAAAAAAACTATGATATTTGTCACTCCATATATTTTATTTTATTTTTTGTGTATTACAACCCTAGATTTAAAAAAAAAATTGATATAACTTTGTATTTACAATCCTACTGAAAACGTTAATTGTGTAATCAACTTTACTTTAGCTACATCTTGTAGCGGATAACTTAAGCTTTCTTTTGATTGGTAATTCATTTCCGTAAGTGAATTTGTTTAGGTGCTGTGGCGATCGAAAGGAGGCTCACCCGTCATTCGGAGGGTCATTTCCGGCAAGCACAATTTTGACAAATCCGTGATTTATGAGATTATTGCCAGGTTTCAGATGAGCCACCCTCGATAATATTATGCTCCAGGTGGTCCTCTATGAAAATCAGGTGAGTGATCTCGGGGCCCTCGCAAACATGAAAACACCCCTTGGCTCCAAGAGTAATAGTGAAGGAAGGATAAGATAAGATTCTTTGATCCTATCTAGACACTTTGCAAGTACCAACTACAAAGTTATTGACTATACAAAGCGCCACCACGCCAGGACGAACTTGGTGGGCTCGAACCGCTGACCGAATGCAGGGACTCTGCACGCGAATCTGTGACTCTACCAACCGTGCCACCCTGGCAGGTGTGAAGGAAGGAAAGAGAGGAAAGGAAATAATAGGATGAGTGAGATTGTGTACGATGAACGAGTCAGAAGAGAAACATGTGAAGAGGAAGAGGAAAAGTATGGCGAAGAAGAGGTGGCCGTCGGGAAGGAAGTAATAAGGGAAGAGTATGGAAGGTCCTATGTAATCCTATGTAAAACATTCTCCACCTCCTCCTGGACCTGTAGTACTTTATAGTGTAGTAGTGTGTTGCAGGTCTTCTCTTGAAACAATGGAATACAAAGGCAATCAAGCAGTCAGAGAAGTAGTGGTGGTGACGAGAGTGTCCGCCGGCACGCCATGAACAACACGGTGTCGCGTGTGAGCCAGAGAAACACCCCACCCCACACCAGACATGTTAGGCAAGGTGTACTGAGAATGCAGCGAAAAACAACAACAAAAACAGCAACAACAACAACATATAAACGTCCGACGAGTCACTAGTTGTAATGGCTGATGGTTTAGCCAACTTTAGCGCGTGAACACAAGACACTTGTGTTTTGGTGACGCTGCTCAGTGAGTTTCAACAGATCCTATCCACACATAGCAGTTGATAGTATTACCAAAGACACTCTACAACAAGATACCTCATTCCGGGGTGCCCTGTGGTGCGCGTGAGATCAACCGCCGCCGTGCGGCAGGGGTTAACCAGTATGCTGGCCCACTCACTTGCTGCAGATGACTATCATGTAGACTATCAATCAATCAATCATTGGGGGCATACGCCGGGGGGCACGTCGCCTCGCCCACCCTACGACGCCACTCCCGGGGGTCACCACGCGCGAGTTCCCATGCAGGCTCCTTTCCCATACCAAGCAGCTCTCGACAAGAAACATCAACTTGCCCCAGCCACGAGCCTTGTGGGCGCCCCCTTGGCCTCCTCCACGCCGGATTGTCTCTTACAGATACAACCCGATGGGAAGGATCGGTTTCAGGGTAGCGTGCCACATGCCCAAATAGCCGAAGTTGGCGATGACGGACTATGCAGGTAATAGGCCTCGATTCAGTCTCACGGTGCAATCGCTGATTTGACACGTAATCATCCCAGCGATACCCCATGATTCTGCGAAGACACTTATTACCAAAGGCATTGATTCGTCTCTTCATGTCACTATTTAGTGTCCATGTGTCACAACCATAGAGTAAGACAGGGATCACAAGCGACTTGAAGATCCGGATCTTTGTCCTCCTGCACAGGTACCGACAACGCCAAATACTCCCGCTGAGCGATTCCATAACACCGTTGGCTATGCCAATCCGCCGTAAGACTTCTTGACGTGACCCGCCGTCATTATGGACTGCGCTACCAGGGTATGTAAAACTTTCCAAGATCTCAATGTCCTCGCCACACGCATGAACAGACTACTGCTTCATCTAGTAAGTCTCCAAACACCTGGACCTTGGTCTTGAGCCAGGAGACCTCAAGTCCCAAAGGCTTTGCCTCCTTGTGCAGCGCCTCGAGAGCCATCACCAGGACCTCCAGCGACTCAGCAAAGATTACTGCATCATCGGCAAAAACAAGATCAGTGATCTTGGTGTTGCCGACGGATGCTCCACAATCACTTTGATATACAACCTTGTCCAATACCCAGTCCATACAAGCGTTGAAAAGTGATGGGGCAAGGACGCACCCTTGCCTCACTCATGTATTCACAGGAAAGAAGCTGGATACACCTGCCCCACACTTCACAGCACTCTCAGTCCCAGAATACAGACCAGTTATCAAACCAATAGTCCTTGCAGGAATCCCTCGAAGTCGCAGAAGATCCCACAGTGACTCACGATGCACTGAGTCAAACGCCTTCTTGAGATCAACATAGGCTGCAAGCATCCCCTGTCGAAACTCACGTCGGCGTTCCACCAGGACACGAAGCGCTAGGATACGGTCCGTTGTTGACTTACCAGGCGTGAACCCAGACTGCTGAGGATCTCTGATGCTTCACCAGATGACTGCGAGTTCGTGTCAGCAATAGATGGGCAAGCACCTTGCCTGGTACGCTGAGCAGTGTAATACCGCGGTAATTGTTGCAGTCCTGACGGTCCCCTTTCCCTTTCCAGATAGGGACGACCAGCCCCCTTTTCCAGTCAGGAGGAATGGTACCTGATTGCCACACGGTAGTCAGGACAGCATGCAACCCGCGGATCATGGCCTCACCCCCAGCTTTGAGTAGCTCCGCACTGATATTACAAACACCAGCTGCCTTTCTACCCCTCAACTTTGCTAAATTACCCGATTTCATGATGTTATTTATTTAGTTAACGCTAATTTATGCATGGTCCTAATTCATTTATCAGAAAAGGAAATATATCAATGAAATGAAAAGCTAGTTAAATTCCACTTCTATTGATATTCTCCATGTAAAAAGTTTTTGCACAAAATATTAAATGGCGAAAAGTTTAAGTTTATGCATATTTCTTGAAAGTCTCATAATGGCATTTCTTTAGTGTGTTTTACGGTTTTTTATTTGATAATATTATAGAACAAACATTTCCGAAGATAACAGTATATATTTTATACTGATAAACATATATTTGGTAGGAAATTACCCAATTTCATGATTTCTTATATTTAGTTAACGCTAATTTATGCATGCCGCTAAATCATTTATCACTAAACGAAATATATCAATGGAAAGCTAATTAAACTCCGCTTCTATTGATATTCTCTATGTAAAATGTTTACGGGCAAAATATCAAATGGCGAAGCGTTTAAGTTAATGCATATTTCTTGAAAGTCTCATAATGGCATTTTCTGTGTGTGTTTTACGGTTTTTTATTTGATAATATTATAGAACAAACATTTCCGAAGATAACAGTATATCTTTTATACTGATAAACATTATATTAGGTAGGTAAACTTGTACGGGGAGCGGAGCGGGTGGCATCCTTATGGTGTGACGTCACGGGCGAACCACCAGGCCTTGTCTCTCGGTGGTCTCGCTTCAGTAGGCTCTCGCAAGCGGTTTGGTGCCATTCGCGCTAGATATTTCAACTCCCGACCACAACCACACCACAACCCCATACGTTTGGGTTAAAAATAGATATATTGCCGTATGCGGATATTTACTACCTTGACGTTGATGTGATTTTCATCCAATTCTGTAATGGTCACTGTTGTACTCACATCCCCGCACTGGCGACACTAAAAAAATCTTTGCTCCCACAGTTCCCGAGTTAAGGCATTAACCTAGGTAAGAACTTGTTAGCTTGCATGCCTCTCCCACTCTCGCTGCCACTTTCAATACATTCTATACACCTAATCGTCTTTGGAGAAAGCTGTACTTGTGTTATTCAAGGATCATTCTTTTTCTAAGGTTCAGTGTATAGTACTGAGAGGAAGAAAAGTGTATCACCAACAACGTACCAGAACAAGAAGATAACATCATTGACAAATTATTGGTTGACAAACACAAAATTGAGGTGACAATAATAATGATGGATAAGTTTTGGAGAAAAAGAAAGAACGAACGAGACATGACAGAGAAGCAGATAGAGAGACAGAGAAGCAGATAAGAAGTTCCCTCCAGGGACTCCGGAGTGCCGTTGGTAAGTCAGACGCTAGGACCCGGAACTCAAGGCCACGCAAAGTTTTCCTGAAGCAGACACGCCCGTGTGATAGCCTCTTAAGACCTCACCCCTGGCTCCTACGATCCATCCTGTCAGCCCTAAACACCACCAAGACCCCAGACTGTCCCTGCTGCTGGACAGGAGTACCCCAGGGCCCGCATCCTTAATCCCGACCTCTGTGCCCTGGAACAACCCGTCACAGCCGCCAAATAAGACACAACGCCTGTCTTGGGGGGTTGCGGGTAAGGCTTGACCAGACTAACCAAGCCATAGTGATCAAGATGCCTTGCAGTGACCTTGCCTTATCACCTTTACTGCCTTATGAAGGACTCATCTTATGTCATATACGTCTTCCACTAACCTCTTAGCAAACTGTCACTTCGGTCACCATCACGGGTTTACTGTGGTGTTAATGCATTCCAAGGCACGTAGCTATAACCGTCTTCAACTTGTAGATCTGACCATGTGCAGTATTTCTAACCCTTACAACAGCCGTCGAAAATGAAAAATAATACAAGGGTCTGTGGGGTCGAGCCCCCTCAACGAGGTTAGGCTACGTAATCAATGGGCTAATATATGTAACATGATTGGGTCTGGATTCAAGTGTTTTTCACCTGTCTACTGTTTATACAGGTCAGAACGAGTGTGAAAGTAACAATGACATGTGCAAACATTTGATTTTTCTTAGGTTACGTTAGGGTTAGTTTGCGGGTTTGATTAGGTTATTATTTGATGCTTTTTCAAATGGGAGATATTGTTTTTTCCCCGTGGAAACGTCTAAAAAGTGAATTTTAAGAATTTTTGATCACCTAATACTTTTTAGAGAGTTGCACAGAAAAAAAATATCTCCATTTGGTAAAGCATTAATAACAAAAAATAAAATCGAACTTGTCTGAAAACCTAGGTAAATTTTTACAATAGGACCGAAACTCCCTACACAATAGGGAGTATGGTTTCTGTTCACCTTATTGGATTCCAAGAAACATTCTCTATGAGCTTCCGCCGCAAATGATTACTTTTGGAGATATAAGATGTTTTTAATAGGAAGGAGTGTATATGGAATATGAAAATTAAACTAATCTAACCTAACCTAATCCCAAGCTATAACCTCTTAACTAAAGCCAAATCTGCATTAAAAAAGTGTCCGCGGCAAGGGAAGAACAGAGGCGATGCAGGTTGTGGATATGTGAATGTAACCAGACAGTCACACCTACATAATATGCACGCCTCCTAATACACACATATTGTTATATGGCAACTGCGTCACGATGTGGCAACAGTGCACCGCCCTCCAGGCATACCATGTAACTAGTCGTTGCCCTATAACCGGCCCGCTAACACCAGCCCCTCCGCTGGTGGTCCGGCATATCTCTGTTCTTTAGAATAAATCACCTACGGAAGATGCTCGCTTCTCCTTTGGATAAACTCCCCTCAACCACTCCGGTTAATCACTGCAAACCTTGAGCACCATGGCGCAGATCGCAGGTATAAGAACTTAGAGAGACGGGCAGCGACTCCCGCCATTACAACGACTCCCGCCTGGACGCCACGAGACATTCTCTTCACCGACCCACGTTTCTTTCCTGGATTTACTTCATTCCCAGCATCGTGTGCTCGTGTGCCTGTGGACAGACGTAAGGCGTGTGGACTGCGTATGACGGTAGGGTAACCAGTGTATTATAAGTGCTGTGTGTGGGTTTTTTTAGTGCGTTTTTTGTACCGGGGCCCCGTTGGTGGTTCACCATCGCCGCTTGGTACGGCTGACCTTGAAACCAGATGCGGGCGGCCAGTTGGCCAGAAGCCACAAAACACTTAAAGACCTTTTTTTGGTCGTTAGTCCAACGACGGAACCCACAGCGCGGAAAATTCGTTGATTTCGTCGTTAACGTGCACACTGGCCAACGACTGCTCAAGACCAGTATTAGCAGAGGTCGGAAGTCTCCAGGCATGCTCATTATTGCTTGGTATGCTATGAAATATCTTTTTTATAGGTGAATGTAGACATATGATTGCATTTGGATGGATATTATTCATATATATGAGTAAAGAGATGAAATACAAGCAAGGGACTCATCTACGTCTGGCAGCGCGGCCTTCGGCAGCAGCAGCAGCAGCAGGATGAAGCCCGTGAGGTGGATATCAACACCAACTTCACCAAGGGAGGTAGATGTCTTTGGTAATATTTAGTAGGGGAGCGAGAACCCCTTGAGGAATCCTATGATCCCTGGTGATATCCTATGGTGCTATCATAAACGTGGGAGCTGACTGTCTTCTTCAGGAAGGCACAGGTGAGGCGGATAACTGCGGGTTTTTACTCAAAACTGTTGAGTGTGGCGGCTGGAGCCCCCAGCTCCTCCGCCACTGTAGGTTTGGGCAGGCTTAAACGTCTTATTACTCGTTATTATACAACTTAGTGATTATGGTGAGATGTTATATATACTTGTCATTATCTAAATCAATGTAGCACCGTGTATCACCTTAAATAAGGGTGATTTAAAGATGTTATGATGAGGTGACTGATGACGGGGCAGAGTGACGGAGAGGCCTTGCCGCGGGGCCTCTCCATAACACAAATATTCACTATTTTAACCCACACACACACCTTCTACCACCAAAACACTAGCAACACAGGCTCCTTACTTATACATCTTACTATCTGATACATTAAAACTCCTTAAAACGCAAGCATTCCGAATAAAACGAGAATTAGTTTGAGATGACGGGGCAAGAAGGAGGAGAGAGGCAGTCTGGCATGCCATTCTTGCCCGGAAATATGTCTCGCTGACTTGTGATTGGTCGAGAAGTTTTAAAAACTGTTTGTCATTGGCTGGTGACTGATGACGCGCTTGATGACGTCATTACTCGCCTTAGCCAGTCAGCGCCTTCCGACGCGTTAACGACCGAAAAGGGAGGCTTTGTAGCTTTCGTCGTTAGGAAAAGAAGTTCAGAGAGATGGTCGTTGCTGGCGCAACTACCTTTGTTGCTGGGTTCCTGCCCAGAGACTCTCTCCTCACCCACACCGCGCTAGCGCCACACACACACACACACCACACACACAGAACCCAAATTTCCTGTGTTTTTTTATATTCCACGTACGGTGGTTATCTTTTCAATCAGTGTCCCTTCAAGATGTCATTCCCCGTTTTGTCACCCGCGGCTAGCGGGTCTGAGGATGACGGAGAGGAAATCGCTTCCCTACCCTCTGAACCACTAAACAAGACACTTTCCTCCCCGCTACCCGGGGATGCAATGTCAAGTTTGATTCGCTATCTGGAGGAGTCCCGGTTATCAGCTGATAACCGACGCATCCAGGATGAAGAGCAGAGGCGCCATCGTGATGAGGAGAGACGATTACGTGACAACGAGGCTAGGAGAAAGGAGAAGGATTCACGGTTCCAAGTTCTTGTCACACTTCTGTCTCCTATGAACAGACCGCAGTCTGCGGCCAGCGCGCGGGACATTCCTTCATATTTATTTATTTAACGCTAATTTATGCATGGTTCTAATTCATTTATCCGAAAACTAAATACATCAATGGAAAGCTAATACAATTGCGCTTCTATTGATACCCTTCATGATAAAAGTTCATGATAAAAGAAAAGGGTAAAGTAATCTGCCAAAACTTGTAATTTACTTCAAGAACTGGCAATAAAATGGGTCAGTAAGAGTAAAAGAGGGAGATAAGAGTAGGAGTAAAGTAAGTAAGAGTAAGAAAGTATGAGCAAGTAAAAGTACAAGTAAAAGTAAGAGTATGAGTAAGAGATAAGAGTAAAATAGGGAGAAGTGTGGAAGACTGTACAGAATGGAAAGGAAATAGGTGTGTGTGTGTGTGTGTGTGTGTGAGTGTGTGTGTGTGGTGTGTGTGTGTGTGTGTGTGTGTGTGTGTGCGTGTGTGTGTGTTCACACACTTCCGGGAACACGTAACCATAACAGGTGAGACTATGTCAACACTCCGCCTCGGTTGATACATTTAAGATCAGTGTTTGCGTTTTTTGGTGTTTTTGAATAATATTCTGGAAACAATCCGCTTGTTGACTCTTGACAAGCACAACACGACACTTTGTTCCTGGCTGGTGCGGGGTAGGGTCTCTGTAATATTATTCAAGGTACTCTAGTGCGGGGTGGCGAGGCACGGGAGGGAGGGAGGGAGGGAGGAAGGGAGGCAGGGAAGGAGGGAGGGAAGGAAGGAAGGCGAGGCGGGGTGGAGGGAGGGAGGGAGGGAGGCGAACAGGCGAAGCACGGGAGGGAGGGAGGGAGGGAAGACATGGGAGGGAGTGAAGGAGGGAAGACGTGGTGGAGGGAGTGAGGACGGGGTGGAATGGGTGGAAGGGGAGGTGGAATGAAGCCTCGCAATGGAGAGTGACAGGCTGGGAGTCCACAATCAGGGCACGTGAATGGGTTACCTCCATCACTCCCACCACTCGCTCGTACTTGCGTGGCTGAGGGAAGGACTGAAGGAGCTGAGAGAGGGAAGGAGGCTGACGTTGAAATGTACTTATTCGCGCGTCTAGAGTTGCCTAACGGAAATGTTTACACATACCACTACTTACATACAAAATACATCGCCATATTATTGAATCATGCAAATACGTGTCCCTATACTGACAGGACCTCACCGACGAGAAGTTACGCTGAACTTTGGGGACATTTGACGACGCGTAAAGTTGATAACATACAGACAGAATGAGGACTAGGCAAAGGTTATTAGATCTTAAGACCGCACGTGGTAGCTATTATACTCATGCTTACGTGCGTTAATGATTGACCAGACACCTTGGTAAGAACAGGGGTAATAATGGACTGTGTTTACTCAGGTGACAAACTTCCTTACTTGGGTGACAGACTCCTACTACCTCTTATTTCAAGCTTAAAACAACGTAACTAAGTAGTGTCTTTATTTAATGATTCACTAGACACCTTGGTAAGAACAGGAGCAATAATGTACAGTGTTTACTCGGGTGACAAGCTTCCTCTTATTCCAAGCTTAAAACAATGTAACCAAGCCCGGTGGTTCAGTCTCAGTGTCTTTATTAGTTAAGTCAGCTTGCCGCCGTGTAGCTCATGTGTCCCGCCGCCTCCAGCCCACTGCCTTGAAATGAGTTGCCTGCCGTGAATTTTGCACAAGTTTTAATGAATATCGAAGCGACGGGATGAATATGTGATCGCACTGAAGCTCCGGGCGGCAGGTTAACATGTGTGCCAGATATGCCGTGTCGATATGCCTGCTGAAATATAGACACACATTATGATGATGACTCCTTCTCCCTCTTACTCCTCCTCCTCCTTCTACTTCTACTTCTCCTTATTCCTCCTCCTCCTTCTCTTCCTCTATCTCCTCCTCCTCCTCCTACGCGTGTATATAAATGGATTGATGGGTGTATGTAAATGTAAACTGGATTTTGTTGTAACATGTTGATGGGCGGGGTTGTGGGTTTTGTCATGTAGTCAGGCCTGTAATGTTATTTTGTGTGTGGTGAGTGTGACTGTGTGTGTGTGTGTGTGTGTGTGTGTGTGTGTGTGTGTGAGTGTGTGTGTGTATGTGTGTGTGTGTGTGTGTGTGTGTGTGTGTGTATGTGGGTGTGTGTGTATTCATCTAGTTGTATTCATCTAATTGTATTTTACAGGACCTGAGCAACGCTCGTATGGCCCCGTCTCCATATCAACATTTATTTTATCATTCATCCTTAGTGCTTAGTGTTGGCCGAAGCCACCACACCGGAAGGGGGGTCACAAACCCCCGGCTAACACCCGGTACCCATTCACTGCTGGGTGGACAGGGGCTCGGGTTTTAAGAAGACCGCCCGTCTGTCTTCGCTCCGCCCGGGGATCGAACCCGGGACTTCTCGGTTGTGTGTGTGTGTGTGTGTGTGTGTGTGTGTGTGTGTGTGTGTGTGTGTGTGTGTGTGTGTGTGTGTGTGTGTGTGGTTGTAATGCGCGTTGTAATGCGCATTATTTATTACACATTACAACGAGCCTGCAATCACATGTTGTCTAATATATGCTACTACTACAAACATCAATACATGGGTCTCCGAAGGGCCCACAAGCCCTTGTTTAATCTACTATAGGAGTAGCCGTGTGTCTGTGTGTGTGTCTGTCTGCTTTGGGCAGCTAAATCTGTAAATTCAATTTTGATGAGAGTAAGCTCAAAATATCACAAATAAATCGTAGGTGGTAAGCGGCTTGGTCCCATGTCGATTGAATAATTTTGAATGGAGGTTTGGGGCTAAAAACACTTTTAAAAGTATTAGATTACAGGAAGAGACTGCGGTAACGCTTTGCCGCATTTCACTAACTCCGTAGACTCATGGACTTACCGTTAGTGTGGGGTTGCTGTGGGGAATTTGGTAGGTTTTTTCTTATTATCTGCAAATTTCCGTCGCCTGATATTTGTTTTGTTAATATTTTCAGGTAAGACGTAAAGGACGTGTTGGCTACAGGACCGAGAAGACATGAGTGTTAACGTTATCAGATACATTCAACATAACTTTGGAGTGTTTTATCTCTTCCCTCTTACTCTTCTTGGTCTCCCAGCCCAGCCTCCCTCCTCACCATCCTTTCCTGTCCTCCTTCTATTATTACCCTTCCTATGTTAATTTTATATTATCCATGCACCTTTGAGTTTGCACTAACATTGTTGTCTAATATATCTACTACAAACATCAATACATGGGTCCGAAGCTCCCACAAGCACTAGTCAATTCCTAGTGACAATAAGGACGTGGTGACGTTAGAGTAATTCGGTATAAGATCGGTGAATCATCGTTGTAGTGGAGGTTGAGTTTCATGCACAAAGTTTACGACATTGCAAACCTGCCAACAACACGATCTATGCCTTCCTTGTGAGACTTGAAGGGCATACAGGCGCAGCAGCAGGAGGAGGAGGAGGAGGAGGAGAAGGCACATGAGTAGGGTTGTTTGATCTGGGAGCATCCTTGCGGGCGCCTGCAGGTCCTTACGAGGGCGTGCGCTGATCCCCTTCGTCTGGCCCCGTAATGGAGGGACCGAAGGAGTGAGTCGTGCGTGTGTGGAGACCCAGCGCAGGGCTTTGACACACTCTCTCTCTCTCTCTCTCTCTCTCTCTCTCTCTCTCTCTCTCTCTCTCTCTCTCTCTCTCTCTCTCTCTCTCTCACTCTCACTCCTCTCACTCTCACTCTCTCTCTCTCTCTCTCTCTCTCTCTCTCTCTCTCTCTCTCTCTCTCTCTCCTCTCTCTCTCTCCTCTCTCTCTCTCTCTCTCTCTCTCTCTCTCTCTCTCTCTCTCTCTCTCTCTCTCTCTCTCTCCGGAGTTTCTCGCACACGCCGCTGTTTACTAAGTTAAATCAGCTTGTGTTCATGAAGCTGCGTGTGACGAGCAAGTTGGAGTGATCGGGATTATTGGAGAGTGGCTGGCGAGGCTCCTGAATGTTGGGGCAGCTCAAGTACACAGGCGAGGAGGAGGAGGCGGCGGGACGTAGATTTGGGGTTGGAAAAGGGTAGATTTGGGGTTGGAAAAGGGTAGATTTGGGGTTGGAAAAGGGTAGATTTGGGGTTGGAAAAGGGTAGATTTGGGGTTGGAAAAGGGTAGATTTGGGGTTGGAAAAGGGTAGATTTGGGGTTGGAAAAGGGTAGATTTGGGGTTGGAAAAGGGTAGAAATGGGGTTGGAAAAGGGTAGATTTGGGGCTGGAAAAAGGGTAGATTTGGGGTTGGAAAAGGTAGATTTGGGGTTGGAAAAGGATATATTTGGGGTTGGAAAAGGATATATTTGGGTTTGGAAAAGGATAGATTTGGGGTTGGAAAAGGATAGACTTGGGGTTGGAAAAGGATAGATTTGGGGTTGGAAAAGGATAGATTTGGGGTTGGAAAAGGATAGATTTGGGGTTGGAAAAGGATAGATTTGGGTTTGGAAAAGGGTAGATTTGGGGTTGGAAAAGTATAGATTTGGGGTTGGAAAAGGATAGATTTGGGGTTGGAAAAGGATAGATTTGGGTTTGGAAAAGGATAGATTTGGGGTTGGAAAAGGATAGATTTGGGTTTGGAAAAGGATAGATTTGGGTTTGGAAAATGATAGATTTGGGTTTGGAAAAGGGTAGATTTGGGTTTGGAAAAGGATAGATTTGGGTTTGGAAAAGGATAGATTTGGGTTTGGAAAAGTATAGATTTGGGGTTGGAAAAGGATAGATTTGGGGTTGGAAAAGGATAGATTTGGAGTTGGAAAAGCATAGATTTGGGGTTGGAAAAGGATAGATTTGGGGTTGAAAAAGGATAGATTTGGGGTTGGAAAAGGGTAGATTTGGGGTTGGAAAAGGATAGATTTGGGGTTGGAAAAGGGTAGATTTGGGGTTGGAAAAGGGTAGATTTGGGTTTGGAAAAGGATAGATTTGGGTTTGGAAAATGATAGATTTGGGTTTGGAAAAGGGTAGATTTGGGTTTGGAAAAGGATAGATTTGGGTTTGGAAAAGGATAGATTTGGGTTTGGAAAAGGATAGATTTGGGTTTAGAAAAGGATAGATTTGGGGTTGGAAAAGGATAGATTTGGAGTTGGAAAAGGATAGATTTGGAGTTGGAAAAGGGTAGATTTGGGGTTGGAAAAGGATAGATTTGGGGTTGGAAAAGTGTAGATTTGGGGTTGGAAAAGGGTAGATTTGGGGTTGGAAAAGGATAGATTTGGGGTTGGAAAAGGGTAGATTTGGGGTTGGAAAAGGGTAGATTTGGGGTTGGAAAAGGATAGATTTGGGGTTGGAAAAGGATAGATTTGGGGTTGAAAAAGGGTAGATTTGGGGTTGGAAAAGGATAGACTTGGGGTTGGAAAATGATAGACTTTGGGTTGGAAAATGATAGATTTGGGGTTGGAAAATGATAGACTTTGGGTTGGAAAAGGATAGATTTGGGTTTGGAAAAGGATAGATATGGGTCTGGAAAAGGATAGATTTGGGTTTGGAAAAGGATAGATTTGGGGTTGGAAAAGGGTAGATTTGGGGTTGGAAAAGGATAGACTTGGGGTTGGAAAAGGATAGATTTGGGGTTGGAAAAGGATAGATTTGGGGTTGGAAAATTATAGATTTGGGGTTGGAAAAGGGTAGATTTGGGGTTGGAAAATGATAGATTTGGGGTTGGAAAAGGGTAGATTTGGGGTTGGAAAAGGATAGATTTGGGTTTGGAAAATGATAGATTTGGGGTTGGAAAAGGATAGATTTGGGTTTGGAAAAGGATAGATTTGGGGTTGGAAAAGGATAGATTTGGGTTTGGAAAAGGATAGATTTGGGGTTGGAAAAGGATAGATTTGGGGCTGGAAAAGGATAGATTTGGGGCTGGAAAAGGGTAGATTTGGGGATGGAAAAGGATAGACTTGGGGTTGGAAAAGGATAGATTTGGGGTTGGAAAAGGATAGATTTGGGGTTGGAAAAGGATAGATTTGGGGTTGGAAAAGGATAGATTTGGGTTTGGAAAAGGATAGATTTGTGGTTGGAAATGGATAGATTTGGGTTTGGAAAAGGATAGATTTGGGGTTGGAAAAGGATAGATTTGGGGTTTGAAAAGGGTAGATTTGGGGTTTGAAAAGGATAGATTTGGGTTTGGAAAAGGATAGATTTGGGGTTGGAAAAGAATAGATTTTGGGTTGGAAAAACACGCGGATAATTTATTTATATATTTAGTATTATTTTTTTTATATCACAAAGGACTGGCCAAGGACACAAAAAAAAGGAGACTTTGGAAAGGCGATTTTTAACACCTGTATAATATCCTCGGAAAATAATAAAACGTGTGGAAATAGATAACAGTGAGGTGAAATTGGTGCTTCCTTAACGTTAGCCAGAACACTCGCAGCAGCCTTTCTGGTCCTCTTTGGGTGTCTGGGCGCGTTAATCAGACCCCTTAAAGTAATCGTCCAGACCCATTTTTTCTTTGCATAATTATGTTGAATGTTCATTCAAAATACCTAATCCACAAAAAATAATTCATTTCCACGCCTTATTTCCCTAAAAACATGACTTTTGTAAAAAGCGCAGGAAAAACAACAGCTTCATTCTAGACGAGGCGCGAAATTTGCTGGTGACGTCAAGTTCGGTAGCTTCCCAGCCCTGCCTGATACAAATACACAGAGAATCAGAAATAGATACTACTTGAAGAATTTTGGGTGTTTCTGATATATTTTTTTTGCGATGTGGCATATACTTGCATCCTTCATGGATACAGCAAGAAAGTTGTGCCTTTGCAGAGAGCTTAGCACCTATTTCTGACCTATTTGGCCATGATATGTGTGTGTAGCGCCTGGTAGTGGCGGGTGAGAGGAGCGCGACAAGACAGTGTGTTTCCCACCGCGCTCCTCTCACCCGCCACTGCCAGGCGCTACACACACATATCATGGTCAAATAGGTCGGAAATGGGTGCTAAGCTCTCTGCAAAGGCACAGCTTTCTTGCTGTATCCATGAAGGATGCAAGTATATGCCATATCGCAAAAACAATATATCAGAAACACCCAAAATTATTCAAGTACTATATTTATTTCTGATTCTCTGTGTATTTGTGTCAGGCAGGGCTGGGAAGCTTCCGAACGTGACGTCGCCGAGCCGTGGTGCGTCGTCTGCTGGTCGTCAGTTTTGTTTTGAGAGCTCGGGGAACTTACAGATTTTGAATGCGGATCATTTAAAAACGGGTGACTGGATGCAAAAAGTGACAACATATTGTTGATATACTCGATCATGGCTATATTTTGACTGCATTAAATCAGGAATGATGAAATGGTCTGGACTATTACTTTAACCCCTTCAGACCCAGAACGTAATTTCCATTGTAATTAGCCTACCATTACACACTAAGAAAAAAAGGCGCAAAATTTGTCACAGATTTTGCACCTTCATTCAATAAGGGTGCAAAGTTGCACCTATAAGGGTGCACAGTTGCACCCCTAAGGGGGGTTGCACCTTAAGAGGTGCAAAATCTGTGATACATTTTGCACTTTTTTTTCTTAGTGTGATAGACGATTTTTAGTGAATATAAGCAATATTTTATAGATATGACCTGATTAGTATCCTTGTCGAGTAACTAATTTGGTATATTCAGTAGTGTATTGTTCATAATTTTATGGCTAACAACAGACGATTTTTTTTTATAGCCAAGGAAAGATCCGTTAGCGAAGGGGTTAAGTCAGTGGGTGTTGCTATTACGACTCTAGGAAAGGGCTGCTAAGTCCTATACAGACTGACTGCATTCTGTAAAGGTATTCTTTTTCTTTGTTCTCTTACTGTCTTCTTTATGGGGACTGACAATTAGCGAGCTTTTTATTCCTTTTATTTGATACCCTTGTCCAGTACTTTTTTGGTGTAGAAAATACAAAAACAGGTGACGCGCAGTGAAATAATATCTTAGTACGATTATTTCTGTCTTATTGCCAGGAAAAACGTTCCTAGCGACTGTGTACTGAGATTCTTTTTATTTATTCTCTTACTATTTTCTTTATGGGGACTGGCAAGTAAAGGGCTTTTTGTAACTTTTTTTATACCCCAGTCAGTCCATTTTGATGGAGCTAGAAACAAAAATGAAAAGAAAATATATATTTATATATAAAACTAAGCATTCACGACGACGAAGACAACGAGTTTCTTGAAATTGGTCACCGAAATGTCCATCCGCGTTGTTACTTGTCTCAATATTGAAACAGACCAGAGTATTGACATGGAAGATGGAGCATAAGATTGGGGTCTTGTCTCTCTGTCCGTGTGGAGAGATTGTCTTGCAAAGTGGGTAGAGTTCTTTAAAAAATGGTAGAAGAGTTTTAAGGTATTGAGAAAGATGTAAAGTTATATAGGTAAAGAAAGTAAAGGAGAGTTATTACTTGAACATGACTTAAGATTTACAGTAAGACGAATTTTATATTTATAGACTTTGATTGATTATATATAATTATGAATGATAGGTAGTGGAAGAGCATTTCTTTTATCATGTTCCTTTGTATATTTATTTTGCATTTGTATATCTGGTTGTCTAAACGGTCTATATGGTTCCCCCCCCTCTCTCTCTCTCTCTCTCTCTCTCTCTCTCTCTCTCTCTCTCTCTCTCTCTCTCTCTCTCTCTCTCTCTCTCTCTCTCTCTCTCTCTCTCTCTCTCTCCCAGGTCAATCTTCCCTCTCCCTATTTCTGTACCTCAATTATTCACATTTTTTACCATACCTCTGTGCAAAGCTTTCATTTTTTTTCTCTTCTTTTTCTTTTGTTGCATATTTACGTGTCTCTCATCCTTTCTCTCTTTCTTATTTCTGATTCTATTACAAAACCGTCCCTTTCTATCTTTACTATATTATCTCTTCTTTCGAGAGAGAGAGAGAGAGAGAGAGAGAGAGAGAGAGAGAGAGAGAGAGAGAGAGAGAGAGAGAGAGAGAGAGAGAGAGAGAGAGAGAGAGAGAGAGAGAGAAGAGAGGTGTCGATGTCATTATAAACTCAAGACGGGATCATTTGTAGCCTTTCTGCCGTGCCGAAGTTCTCATGGGCGTAAAAGTGCAGACATACTGGGGGCGTGGGTCGTGGGCAGGGGCGTGGCAGGGGCGTGGGCGGGGGCGGGCGTGGGGGCAGGGGGCGCGGCAGGAAGATGCCAAGAAACAGATGGGAGAGACGGCAGGTGGAATATATGTCGCTGCAGGGAATGTTTTGTTGCGGCGACACGGTGAGGTCATTGTGGAGAGAGAGAGAGAGAGAGAGAGAGAGAGAGAGAGAGAGAGAGAGAGAGAGAGAGAGAGAGAGAGAGAGAGAGAGAGAGAGAGAGAGAGAGAGAGAGAGAGAGAGAGAGAGAGAGAGAGAGAGAGAGAGAGAGAGAGAGAGAGAGAGAGAGGAGAGAGAGAGAGAGACTTTTATTCTTTTTCGCGTGTAACAAGCTTTTATCTTTTCAAATATATATTGTTATCCAGCAACAAAATGTTTCGTGTTGCCTTAAAAAACCCTTAAATATTAACCTTTGTTAATGTTAAGCTGAGCGCCGTGTGACCAAATCCTCCGCGGTGTCTTTGGGTGATGAAATATGATGAAGAATTTACGCTTGAATGTTTTCTGCACACATGGGAACTGCAAGAGCGATGAGGAGGGACAGAAATAAAGCGAGAAAAAAAGAGGAGACAAGAAAACAGAGGAAAGGTCTTGTTATGGGCGAGGAAAAGGAGGAAAAGGAGAGGAGGGAAAGGCTGGAAGAGCTAAAGGTCATGGAGCAAAAATACAAAGGAATATAAAGGATGTTTCAAAGATTAACAAAGCCATTGGTCCTGACTAGGGGGTTGATTGTGCTACACTATAATGAATTAGAGTATGAGGAACAGCACAGTAAATATGAAGGCTCCTCCCCACCCACCATTCCCTCCAAGAATTAGAAGGAGGCGTAGGATCTCTCTCTCTCTCCTCTCTCTCTCCTCTCTCTCTCTCTCTCGCTCTCTCTCTCTCTCTCTCTCTCTCTCTCTCTCTCCCTCTCTCTCTCTCTCTCTCTCTCTCTCTCTCTCTCTCTCTCTCTCTCTCTCCCCTCTTCTCTCTCCTCTCTCTCTCTCTCTCTCTCTCTTCTCTCATCTCTCTCTCTCTCTCTCTCTCTCTCTCTCTCTCTCTCTCTCTCTCTCTCTCTCTCTCTCTCTCTCTCTCTCTCTCTCTCCCCTCTCTCTCTCTCTCTCTCTCTCTCTCTCTCTCTCTCTCTCTCTCTCTCTCTCTCTCTCTCTCTCTCTCTCTCTCTCTCTCTCTCTCTCTCTCTCTCTCTCATTTTCCAATCTTCAGTATTTTTTCAAATGATAATAATGCTATCATACAGTCCTCAACAATTACTGTGACCAAAAGAATATAGAACAATCTATCTATATAATCATTTAAGAAGGATTTGTTGAATTACAAGTGTGCCTCAGACATAGATGAGACTCATGATATAAATGAAAATTTTTATATCTACATGAAAAGTTTTCAGAAATGTAATGATATACACTTCCCTCTAAAACACTAAAACAATACACTTTCAAAGAAAAACATATTGGTAAACCGTGTATAACCCAAGCAATAAAAACGTCCATCAAACATCGTAATAAATTACAGAAACTTTATGCTAAATGGCCACTTACATATGGGAAAATTTTCAAACAATACAGAAATAAACTTACTTCTCTGATAAAAGCAGCTAGAGAGAACTATTATAAATCTAAACTAAAGGATAATGCGGGTGATATCAAGAAGACATGGGAAACAATCAATTCATTATTAGGGAAATATAATAAGCAGAAGTTGCCAGATTCAATTTCTTTCCAGGAAAATGTTTCAAGTAATAATCAAGAAATAGCTGAATCATTCAATGAGTACTTTTGTAATGTTGCAAAAAAGTTAGCTTTGAATATCCAACCATCCACAGTTCCATATACTTCATACCTGCCTGAATCTGTTCCGTTTTCTTTCTTTTTTAGTCCAACATCACTTTTAGAAATAAAAACTGTCATCAACAACCTTAAGATTACTGCTCCAGGGTACGATGATATAAACATGAAAATGATAAAGGAATGCAATCATGAAATTTCTCCCTTCCTAGTCTACATCATTAATAGTTCTTTCAAGGAAGGCTGCTTCCCTTCATGCCTTCAAGTTGCTAGAGTGGTACCTATACATAAAAATGGTGAAAAATCTATACATACGAACTACAGACCAGTTTCTATCCTTCCTAGTTGTAGTAAGATTTATGAGAAAATAGTTGCTAGTAGATTAATGGATTACATTTCTAAATTTTCATTATTATCGCAGTTTCAATATGGTTTTCGCCCCAAATACTCCACTGAACTTGCCTTGCATCACCTTTGTCAAAATATATATGATACATTAGATAGTAAAGCATATCAGATATCAGTCTTTTGTGATCTGTCTAAAGCCTTCGATACCATATCTCATTCTATTTTGTTAGAAAAATTGAAGGTTTATGGAGTCCGTGGTGCTGCACATAATTGGTTTGTAAGTTATTTAAGTCACAGGAAGCAATGTACAGTTTATAATAATGGACTATCCTCTCTCACATCTATTAGTTTTGGAGTACCACAAGGATCAATTTTGGGTCTCATTTTATTTTATTATATATCAATGATATCACACGTTGCACTAATAAACTCAAATTTCTTCTCTTTGCTGATGATACCACTATTTTCATTCAGGGACAAAGTCTCATTAACATTAAAAACACATTAAATGCAGAATTATCTCATGTTTCAAACTGGATAAAAAGTAATAAATTAACCTTGAATGCTACTAAAACTTCTTATATGGTATCTTGTTCTTTGATGATTCAACCACCAAATATCGATGTATGCATAGACAATCTTATTTTAGAGCAGGTTGGTGAATATAAATTTTTGGGTGTTATTATTGATGATAAACTGAAATGAAAATCTCATATACTAGAGGTGATTACTAAACTTTGTAAAATAAATGGTGTACTACATAAGATACGCAACAATATAACCATTGATAGTTTAAGACAAATATACTTATCAATAGCCTATCCACACCTTTTGTATTGTTCAGCTGTATGGGGAGGAGCATTTAAGACTTTACTTGACAGTCTTTTCATTACTAAAAAAAAAATGTTACGTGTAATGTCTCACAATCACAGATATGCACACACAGACCCTCTCTTTAAAGACCTAAATTTACTTAAATTAACTGATATTATATCCCTCCAAGCAAATCTATTTATACATAAAGCATTATACACATACCAAGTTGACAGTGGTTTTCAGTTCATGTCTAACAACTCAAATAGCCGAAGACCAAATGATCTAAAAATTCCTATATGTAGAACGTCCCATGCACAGCGAAGCATTACGGTTAGGGGAGTAACACTGTGGAATGGGACTGTGGAACACTGTGGAGTAACACTGTGGAACACTGCCAGAAGATCTTAAAAACATCACCGATAGTAACATTTTCAGGTGTAAAATAAAGAAGAAAAAAATCGATCAATAAATCTAATCATTGTTTACTCATGTGTATTTTAGTTTTTTGCATGCTTGTGTGTTTGTTAATATTAGCATTTGTTTTTGCCTCATCAAGATTTGCGTATATCCTATTTGTATTTCACTTTTTATTCACATATTAATTTTTGTATGTTATTAACTATTGCTTATATAATAATTATCTTTGGTAGTATTTTTTAAAGGTAATGCGATTTATTAATTATTTATATTATTTCTCGGGCCTTATTTATCTGACCAAAATCGGCAACTATGTTTCGCAACAGGTCTGTATAAGAGCTCCGGCTCAACAGACCGAGCCTTATAATATATACATGTATATATAGTTTACATTACTGTATTGCTAAAGGGCCAAATAAATGTATCAGTATCAGTATCAGTATTTCTCTCTCTCTCTCTCTCTCTCTCTCTCTCTCTCTCTCTCTCTCTCTCTCTCTCTCTCTCTCTCTCTCTCTCTCTCTCTCTCTCTCTCTCTCTCTCTCTCTCTCTCTCTCTCTCTCTCTCTCTCTCTCTCTCTCTTTTCTCTCTCTCTCTCTCTCTCTCTCTCTCTCTCTCTCTCTCTCTCTCTCTCTCTCTCTCTCTCTCTCTCTCTCTCTCTCTCCCCTCTCTCTCCTCTCTCTCTCTCTCTCTCTCTCTCTCTCTCTCTCTCTCTCTCTCTCTCTCTCTCTCCTTTCCCTTTCTATCCGTCTCTCTCTGTCTCTGTATGTCTGTATGTCTGTCTCTCTGTCTCTGTCTGTCTCTCTGTCTCTGTCTGTCTCTCTGTCTCTGTCTTTCTCTCTCCCCCCCCTCTCTCTCTCTCTCTCTCAGTGATGGAGTAACAACATTTAGAGAGTGGCAGCGAGGGAGAGATAGGGAAAGAGGGAGAACTGCCGCCTCTCTGTCATGTTGTCGGTTCTTGTGACTAACGAACAAGTAACTACATAGGTCTTGACTCAGCCAGGGGGGAAGAGAGAGAGAGAGAGAGAGAGAGAGAGAGAGAGAGAGAGAGAGAGAGAGAGAGAGAGAGAGAGAGAGAGAGAGAGAGAGAGAGAGAGAGAGAGAGAGAGAGAGAGAGAGAGAGAGAGAGAGAGAGAGAGAGAGAGAAGAGAGAGAGAGAGAGAGAGAGAATTTAGTTAGTAAGGCATAGCTTCGTAACTTCACACATACAGATGGCACAATGATAGGGTAGTCAAGGCCTTTAGTGAGGCTGTTGAGGCGTTGTAAGCTGTGTGAGGCTGTGATGAAGGGTGTAAATGGTGATGAAGGATGAAGGGTGATGAAGGTTGTAAAAAAAGAGCTGTGGAGAGTGGTAGAAGGGTGGCTGTGTAGAAGGTAAAGATGGGAGAGTCATAGATACGTGTATGGGTGTTCGATCTTTTTCCTCCTCCTCCTCTCCTCCTCCTCCTCCTCCTCCTCCTCCTCCTCCTCCTCCTCCTCCTCCTCCTCCTCCTCCTCCTCTCCTCCTCCTCCTCCTCCTCCTCCTCCTCCTTCTCCTCCTCCTCCTCCTCCTCCTCCTCCTCCCTCCTCCACCACCTCCTCCTCCTCCTCCTCCTCCTCCTCCTCCTTCCCTCATCCTCCTCCTCCTCTCCTTCCCTCCTCCTCCTCCTCCTCCTCTTCCTCCTCCTCCTCCTCCTCCTCCCTCCTCCTCCTCCTCCCCCTCCTCCTCCTCCTCCTCCTCCTCCTCCTCCTCCTCCACCCTCCCCCAAAGGGTGGTAATAAATGGAATTTCTTCTGACTGGACCAGTGTAAATAGTGGCGTTCCTCAAGGATCAGTTCTTGGACCTATCCTGTTCTTAATATATATAAATGACATTGACGAGGGAATCACATGCAGGATATCGAAATTTGCTGATGACACGAAAATCACAAACATAGCCTCTACAGAATCTCAGCGCCAACTCATACAAAACGACTTAAACACGCTAACAGAATGGTCAAAAGCATGGCAAATGAATTTCAACCTTGACAAATGCCATGTACTACATATCGGTAATAACAACCCTCTTGAAAGTTACATGATGAACGATTTCCAACTAACAAGTGTTGATAAAGAAAAAGATTTAGGCGTTATAATCTCGAAAGATCTCAAACCGAATAACCAAATTATAGAGGTAGTAAAAACTGCAAATAAATTGTTTGGCTTTATTGGACGAACTTTCAGTTTCAAATCTGAAAAAGTGATACACTCTTTTTAACTCGCTTGTTCGCCCCCATCCAGAATACTGTGTGCAGTTCTGGTCACCTTATTATAAAAAGGACATAGACTAGGGGGGGGGGGGGGGGGGCACTCAGTAGAGCGCATACCTCCGCCCGAATATTTCATCAATATACGTATATATATATATATATATATATATATATATATTATATAATATATATATATATATATATATATATATATATATATATATATATATGCACTCAGTATGAGCGCATACCTCTGGCCGAATATTTCATAAATTGGTTGCCATGGCAACAGTTGTCAATAGATTTAATCCAAAATTAAATCACTTCTTTCTTATACCAAATAGACTTGGTATACTGAGTTTGGTCCAAAATATTGGTAATTTTTCGAGAAATCCTGTACACTAATAAACAGACAGACAGACAGACAGACAGATCGGGGTGAAAACATAACCCCTCCAACTTCGTTGGCGGAGGTAATAAACTAGAAAAAATACAGCGCAGAGTAATCAAAATGATACCTAGATTGCGTAATAAATCGTACGAAAATCTGCTCAAAGAACTTAACTTATTCCCATTAACAAAACGAAGGATAAGAGGTGACCTCATCGAAGCCTTTAAAATCTTTAAAGGATTTATGAACGTAGTCCCAGAAAATCTTTTCACGCTAGACCGGTCAAGCTCAACTAGAAACAACGGATTTAAAATAAGCAGGAAACGGTTTGTAACGAACGAGGCAAAGTACTTCTTCACAAACCGTGTTGTAAACGTATGGAATGGGCTGCCCTCAGACGTAGTAAACTCAAATCATTTATATACATAATATATTATGTATATATATTATAGAATCATTTAAAAATCGCCTCAATAAATATTTCATATAAAATCCCCGGTTGTCACTGCTTATCTCGGAATAATAAATTTATCTCGCGGGCCTCTGATGCTTACTCTCATTGCGTGAAATGATTGCGAGTCGCGTCTACACAACCCCTCCCACACGTCTCAGACAACCCCGAGTAAACGGTCACTACTACAACTTTTGACCTGTGACGGGTTGTGGTTCAGTAAAGGCCCTGACAGTTAGTGACCACCATCGGGAAATTTTATACCAGGGTCACTGCTGCAGGGGGCATTGAAGTGTACGGCGTCCTATTTGGGAAAAGTGCACTACCGCAGTGGATTGAACGGAGCTGGGGCTTGATTGACTGCTCCCTCCCAAGAAAGCGCCAGACAAGGCTGCCGCACCACCCTTAAAATTCCACCACTGAGCCTACACCAACACTACATTAGACCCAGACACACACAGATAGCCCGAGTTAACGGTTACCACTACTACTCTTGACCTGTGACGGGCTGTGGATCAGTAAGGGTCCTGACAGTTAGTGACCAACATCGGGATTTAAGGTACCAGGGTCACTGGCAGGGGGCTTGTAGTGTACGGTGTCCTACATGGAAAGTACACAATCACGCACTGGATTGAACGGAGCTGGGGCCTGATGACTGCTGCTCCCAAGAAAGCGCCAGGCAAGCTGCGCCACACCCTTGAACCTCCACACTGTGTTCCCACCATTACAAACAGAGCTGGGCGCGACTTTAATTTTTTTCAGGTGCGACTTTGACTTTGCGACTTTGCTGCGGACCTGGGCGATTGCGACTCTGCGACTCTATTTTTGGCCCCCCCCAGTGCGACTTGCGACTTGCGACTGCGACTTATTTTTCCGGTGTGAACTCCGCTAAATTACAAAGTAAACTTTAGCGCGATACAGAAACATGCTTTTATAGGCAGAAAAAACACATATTTATCATTTTTTATGTTCAAACAGCATAAACTAATATCTACAGGTCTCCTCCTCCTCCTCTACGTCCTCCTGGCCCATCTTCTCCTCCAGGAGTCCGTTCCCTTTGAGGAACACAAGCTCCTCAAAGTTGACCTCCTTTCTTTAAAAAAAGTCGTCTTTGTTCCTATTCAAAGTCGGGGCAAAAGTCGCGGTGCAACTTTGCTTAGTTCGACTTTTTCAAAACGTTTGCGACTTTCGACTTTGCGGCTTCGAAATTCATAGTGCGGCAAAGTCGCTAAGTCGCAAAGTCGCAACTCGGTGCCGCAACGCCCAGCTCTGTACAAAACACACATAACATGACCCTACTATCAAGCACTAAAACTACCCCCACAAACATTGTAGTAGTTAGCCATAGATTACAGCTTTCAACTTTCCTCACAAATTCCATGCAGTTTTTCTATATTGCATGGTATCACTTCATTTCCGGCCAGCTTCGGCTGGAGGGATGGGTGGGTGGGGAGGAGCCTTCTACCTATCTATCCTTTCTCTCTTATTATCTAGTTAGTGTAGTGTAGTTAAAGCAAACAGCCTTGTAAGGACCTATTAGTATGTTGCTGTTTGTGTTTCCTTTGTAATCCTTTGTAATCATCATCCTCCTTCTTATGATAGATGTCCTCTTTCTTCCTTCCTTCAGTGGCCATTCTTCCGCGTGACATACCCGGCGTCGCCCTGACCGCGCGCCGCTCTCCTTCCTTCCTTCCCGTTGAGCCTCTTGGTCTCTCACTACCCCGCCTTGCCTTGCCCTTCCCTCAGCCTCCCTGATCGTCTTCATTACCCGGGGAGGCGGTCAAAGGCGTCTCAGATCGTCATAGCGAGTGATGGAGCACCCAGGAAGATGAAGAATGGCTGGAATGAGGAAGTGAGAGAATGAGTGAGAGGGAGGAAGCAGAATTGGTGTCAGGAGGGCTGAGAGAGAGAGAGAGAGAGAGAGAGAGAGAGAGAGAGAGAGAGAGAGAGAGAGAGAGAGAGAGAGAGAGAGAGAGAGAGAGAGAGATTACTCACACAAGGGCGCCCCGCTAATGAAGACAGGCGGGCGGCAGGGCGTGAGAGAGAGGCCCCTCAGCACGCCCTTGTTGGCCACGTCTGCGCCCATTACCTTCCCTGCCCCTGATGTGCGCTTCGCCGCTCTGCCTGTCACCCGAATCCGAGGAATTGCGGACTTGTATCTAAAATATCGAAATTTGCAGATGACACCAAATTAGGCGGTAAAGCATATACTAGAGAAAACTGCGAACTCATACAAAGTGATCTCGACAAACTATCAGATTGGAGTGATAAATGGCTATTAAAATTCAATTCCGATAAATGTAAAGTAATGCATATAGGCAACGATAACCTCAAATATAACTATCAAATGAAAAATAAATCGTTAACTGAAGTACAGCAGTAAAAAGATTTAGGTGTCATCATCAGTAATGATCTTAAAACTAGTCCGCATTGCCTAGCTGCCAGTAAAAAGGCGAATATGATGTTGGGCTTCATTAAACGCAACTTTGAACATAAAACTCCGAAAGTAATGACACAATTATACACGTCCTTGGTTAGGCCGCACTTAGAATATGCCGTTCAATTCTGGTCGCCCTGTTTCGTAAAAGATCAAGCCAAATTGGAATCAGTGCAAAGAAGAGCAACCAAACAAATTCTATCTCTGCGAAATTCATCTTATGAAGACAGACTGCGGAAACTTAATATGTTTTCCTTAAAGGATCGTAGAATCCGTGGGGACTTGATAGAAACCCTTAAGATCCTAAAAGGATTTGATGTCATTAATCAAGAGAACCTATTCGAGCTTTCTCCTCAAGTGACAACAAGAAATAACGGTTTAAGACTTAACGGCCAACGTTGCATCACAGATCTCCGTAAAAATTATTTCAATGTTAGAGTTGTTGATCGATGGAACAAGTTACCAGCAAATGTTGTCGAAGCCAGCACAATAACTACATTTAAAAACAGACTTGATGCGCACTGTAAAGTAAATGGGTATTGATAGTGCCCTGCGAATTCATAGTATAGTCCCCCGGATCGATTAGTGTTAGTAGTAGTTGTAGTTAGTATATTAATTTTCATATCCTATCATTCTTCACTACGAAACTTCCATGTTCCTATCCTCTTTAGGGACATGGTAT
Organism: Chionoecetes opilio; assembly: GCA_016584305.1. Taxonomy (NCBI): domain Eukaryota; kingdom Metazoa; phylum Arthropoda; class Malacostraca; order Decapoda; family Majidae; genus Chionoecetes; species Chionoecetes opilio. Next base: position 91,098 of record JACEEZ010022712.1, read on the forward strand.
CATTTTCCAACTGTTTTCTTACATGTAGTTGATAGTTAGTAGTATGTAGCTCAGCAGATACCCTCGTTATGGACCAATAGGTCACCTGGTGTCTGTTATTCCTCCTCCTCCTCCTCCTCCTCCTCCTCCTCCTCCTCCTCCTCAACTCCGAAAGTAGTGACACAATTATACACGTCCTTGGTTAGGCCACACTTGGAATATGCCGTTCAATTCTGGTCACCCTGTTTCGTAAAAGACCAAGCAAAATTGGAATCAGTGCAAAGAAGAGCAACCAAACAAATTCCATCTCTGCGAAATTCATCTTATGAAGAGAGACTGCGGAAACTTAATATGTTTTCCTTAAAGGATCGTAGAATCCGTGGGGACTTGATGGAAACCTTTAAGATCCTAAAAGGATTTGATGTCATTAATCAAGAGAACCTATTCGAGCTTTCAACTCAAGTGACAACAAGAAATAATGGTTTAAAACTAAACGGTCAACGTTGCATCACTGATCTCCGTAAAAATTATTTCAATGTGAGAGTCGTTGATCGATGGAACAAGTTACCAGCAAATGTTGTCGAAGCCAGCACAATAACTACATTTAAAAACAGGCTTGACGCGCACTGTAAAGTAAATGGGTATTGATAGTGCCCTGCGAATTCATATTTAGTCCCCCGGATCGATTAGTTGTAGTGGTAGTGGTAGTTGTAGCTAGTATATTTCATACCCTATTTTTCTGCACTACGAAACTTCCGTGTTCCTATCTTCTTTTTAGGATATGGTATCATTTTCCAACTGTTTTCTTACAAGTAGTTGATAGTTAGTAGTATTTAGTTCAGCAGATACCCTCGTCATGGACCAATAGGTCTCCTGGTGTCTGTTATTCCTATGTAATCCTCCTCCTCCTCCTCCTCCTCCTCCTCCTCCTCCTCCTCCTCCTCCTCCTCCTCCTCCTCCACCTCCTCCTCCTCCTCCTACTACTACTACTCCATCAGCACCTCAGCAAACATGTAAACTCTCACCTCTACTCTTTAGGTACATATTTTTCTCCTTGTTGAATTTCTTACACACTACCAATCCTTCTAAATATCACTCGGTTAACACCCTTATCATTCCCCACTACCCACAACCTCCCCTCCTCCCTTCCCCAGCTTCCCCCCTTACCCCAGCGTCACCTACATGCGTAAGTACCCATCTTATTCAGCCAGTCAACCTACCCAGTACCACCTTAAGTCCTCCCAGTTTCCCCAGTCACCCAGAATCCTACCTGTCACAGTTTCCCCAGTCACCCAGTACCACCTTTTATCCCCCCAGTTTCCCCAGTTACTCCGCCAGTGTCACAGTTCCCCAGTTTCCCCCCTAACATGGTTCTGGTTCTCCCTGTGGCCATGTACTACTTCCCCCACAGCTGAGATTACTAGAGAGGTGGCGGGCCATTCTTCATTTTTACCCCGAGAGATTTATGGCCCACAGAGGGACGAGGAGGCGACCTACTACTGCAGGGAGATAGAACAACAGCGCCCCTAGATAAGACAAGGCCTCCTGAGTAGCTTTTTTGTGATGAGGGGAGAAGGAAGGGAAGGGAAGGGGAAGGAAAAGGAGAGAGAAAGAAAAGGGGTAGGATAAATAAGGTGCGAAAGAAGGAACGAGAGAGTGAAGGAGCGGAAAGGGGAAATGGGAAAGGGAAGGGGAGGGTAAAGGAACAGGAAAAGGGGAGAGGAAGAAGAGGGAGAGGGAAAGAATGGTATGGGGAACAACAAAAAATAGAGAAAATGTAATATTTGTTTCTCCCTCTTCTTTTTTCTTTACAATTTATTCAAAGGATAAATTTCACCAGTTTTCTTGTTATTGCACTGGGTGAAGAATTATAATTTATAAAGGAAATGTAGTAATAACAGTAACATACTTTTTTTGTTGAACTACACGAAAGTATATGTATTACTTAGTGTTTTTATTTGAATGTGTTTTAGTATTACATGAGATTTACACACATACATAATTAGTATAGTTTGAATTAAAAGACACGTAATTTAAGAGCAAAGTTTGGAAATGCAATGCAAAGTTAAGTGTTCATTATGTTATTTTTCAGGAACATTTGACGTATTGCTAACTATTGTTTTTTCTTCTTTGATTAACAGGTTTAGTGTATTTTTCATGTTATCTTTTAAGAGCGATTTCTTTCTTTTTCTAACTTTTTTCTTTCTTCTTTTAACTTTATTCTTTTCTTTGATTAACATTTGATTTGGTTAACATTTTCTTTAATATTTGTTTTCTTTTCTTTGCTTTACAGGTAAGTCAGCGCTGGGATGCGACGCCGCTGTTGTGTGCCGAGTGGTAAGTACGAATTGCCTTTGTTGATGTGCGTGACTCGTGATTCGTACCCACAGTTTGCTCGTAAGTGGGTATTTTAGCTATTTTTTCAAATGAGTGGGTTGTTCGGTGGGAGGGTGATTGGGTGGTGTCGGGGTGGAGTGGGTGGAGTTGAGCGTTAATATTAGGCCCTTCCTTACTCCTTCCTTTGCCTGGTTTCTCTTCTTGACCTTTCATTCAGCAGACTACAAACTGAAAATGAAATGTATTGGTGACGCAGATAGTTGCAGAAAAGTATCACCACACACACATGATAACCAAATGATAGCCCTTGATCAACTTCATATTTACTTCTCTATACATGTTGCACGTATCTGCCGCAGTTTTTTTTAGTTATTGAAAAAAACGAGATTAAAAATAAATAAATCAAGGCATACCCCTTGCAAAATTTGCAATAATTTTTGAAAAATAGATATGCTTTAAAATTTGTTCTTAGCAGTTTTCGGGCATGCTGAAAACGAACGTGGAGACAGTTTTCAGTTACAATGATTAGAAGTCCCTATTTCCTATAGGATTAGAAGTCCCTATTAGAAGTTACCCATTTCAGCCAATTCACAATGACATGATACTTCCAGATATTCCTTAAAAATCACAAATTAGACAACTTACTACAAGACATAAAACTATGATAGGCAATGATAGATTAATCATTATTTCAATAACAATGATCAGTATTAGTATTTTCAGTATAAGTAATATTATTATTAATCCCTATTTAAGCCACCCATGCGATTGTCAAAGTACTCATAAAAACCTAGGAATACTATAGCAATCCTGTTGGACTTCTAAGGCTACGGATAATTCAAACTTGCTCGAATTATGGAAAGTTATTGAAAAACTTGAACTGGCCTGAAACAGGTCGAATTATCCGAAGTTTGAATTATACGGGTTCGATTTAGAGAGGGTTTACGGTATACAAGATCAAGAGTACCTGCCGCGAGACGTTTGGTGCCGGTGTGTTAAGATCTCCATCATCAGGACGCCCCCGCCGGCCACCCACACGATGCCCAGGACGTAGAAGGCGCCCTGAAGGTGGAGCAGGGTGAGGGGCGGGGCGGGGCCGTCTCCTGAGCCTCGCCGGGGGTCACTGCCCACTGCCTGCCCGCTACCTTTCCCGCCTCGGTCATTCAATTGCGTCATTTCCTCCTGGTACAATTGAAAAAGGAATCATTTGGGTGTATATATATGAGGATTCGAATTTGACGTATAGGTGTATTTTTTTACCCATACCTTTCTTTTCCCTCTATTTTATACTTTACTCTCTCTTTTTCCTACCTGTGTATTTTATTTAAATTTTGCAAATATGAGGCAGATTATAAAGGATTGTTTTTATTGGTATAGTAGAGCACTGGTGTTATATAGGTCTTTAAGTACTATACGCAGACTACTTGGTGTTCAGGCTCAAAGGGTCGTGCTTAAGTGTCAATTATCTAATTGTGTCAAAGCCGACTCTGATGAAGTAAAGTAATCTTTGTGTTAGTGATGCCCTTCCTACACCCTCCTCACAGACAAGTGTTGTGACAAGTAAGGCGACGCAACGCTTTATCACAGTTTTTTTCCCCCTCAAGTAGAGTAAATGGGCGAGGCAACGAAGGCCTCACAAAAAGTATCCCGCGGCGCGCCTCCCACCTTGGCCCACTGCTGGAGCAGGCCGCCCTCCACCAGACCCCGGAAACTGTCGTCAAACTTGTGCTTCCAGGGCGTGTGTCTCCTGAAGTAACAGTGCATAGAACCCGTCAGGAGAGGCTCCCGCAGTATATACCAGCTGGGGGCCTGCACGGAGAGAGAGGGAAATGCAATCAACAGGAACATGGGTGCAGTCTGCCAATATACAGCGAGCCAGTGGTCTTATTTACCTCAGGGTAAGATTTCAGCCACTGTCTGCCGATGTACGTGAATTCCACCAGGGCGTGTGTGCCTGCCAGCATGGCCCCCACCGCGGCCTCACTCCCCGGGAACAGGTCGCCCTTGCGGTACAGGCTGTTGGGCGGATTCTTGATGAGACTCCCCGTGTAGTCTCCGAATTCAACCTTGGCCAGCCTGGAGGCACAGAGAGTTATGCGCCATAGCCATGTCCTCTCTGCCAAAACGGTCTACTTTTTATAGAGCGTGCGACACAGTGCAGATGGCGAAGGCAAAACTTTCAAGAGCATTAAATTAGTAGTGTGTTTTATTCAAAATAATATCGTTGCAGCCATACCTCAAGTGACTGTCGGCGAGGTCTCGCAGTGTGCTGAGGCGCCGCGGGTACGCGGGACTGGACAAGATGCCCACCAGGTTGCTGGTGTAGGCGGTGGTGATGACCAGGCAGCAGGGGAGCCACAAGGCCAGGAACACGCGCTGCCACGGGGCTCGCGGCAGGGCGGGCACACTCTGGCCCACCAGGCCGCGGTGCAGCTGCAGCCACACGCTGGTTCCCGAGGGCCTCGCCAAGCCTCGGGCACCTCCTGTTTTTTCCTGAGGGAGAAGCAGGATTCTAGAATCACGCACACATGCTGCGCCAACAATTAGCTCCCTGGAACTATCAGTTTGTTACTTACCAGCACAAGGCAGGAGGACATTGCCACTGCCAAGGAGGTGACAACCGTCGCCCACACGCCAAAGGTGAAGGGGCGCAGCAGGTTGGTGGACATCGGGAAGGGCTGCGGCGCTAACAGAAACGCGTCGATGTTGAGAAATAACCAATACGTAGAAGGATCAAAATCTTTCCAGCGCTCCAGAGTTACATAAAACATATTAACCGTAAAGTTTTTCTCCTTCCGATACACCATTCCCAGTGTGCCTGCCCACGACCCATTCACCTTCCCTGCGAACACTAGTTCCGGCGGCTCCACCGTGAGGGTGTAGCTGAAGTTCAGCAGCACAGACAGACTGTCCAAGACCTTGATTGTAATGCCTGTGCCTTGGGACGAAGTTTTGTTTTTACGATACAAATATGGGTAATCATTCATCCAGGTTGCCAGGTGAAAAGTGTATCCTTCGAAGGACGGGAACCTGTCCGGGAAGAGCGCCTCCCACCTACTGAATGATTCACGCCGCCAAGGCCCCAGGAGCTGCACGCCGCTGGAGGAGAAGGGCAGCACAGTGTACACCCCCAGGGCGTCGGGGTCTTGTTCTGCCTCGGCCGGGAGGTGTCCGATGAGCGCCAGCTTCTCCACGCCGCTCAGCGCCTCAGCCCGCAGCACCTCGGCGCCGAGGGTCGAACCCATGTTGAGGAGCAGCAGGTTGCGGGGTTTGCAGTGGAGCCACAGTGCCTGCAGCAACTCGGGCTGTGGCGTGAACCCCAGCACAACGTGCAGCATGGAGGAAGAAGAGGTGGCGCCGCGAGGAAGGGATGCCGTTGCCGCCTCCTGCCGAGACAGGTGCTCGTGGCTGTGGTTCAGACTGAGGCTCATGGTGAGGCGAGGCGCGAGTCGCACCGCTTCTACTTCCAAGACTGCCTGCTGCACATCAGCTGGAAGGGCGGCGTCCAGGTGTAAAGTCAGCGGCCGCCCCCGGGCGGGGCCTGACACCACCTCGCCCAACACCTGCAGCTGTCTATCATGCAGCTGGCTCCCGCTGGCGGCTACGGCGGCTCTCACAAGAACGAGCTTCAGGAGGCAGCTGATGGCTGCTGATGGCATTGCTATTTCCAAGTGTTGGGTGCGAGGAGCAGCCAGTGGGCGGCACTGTCCTGGCCTTATGGTGGCGCGCACAGAGAGGGACTGACGCCCAACGCCTTGTCGCCTCCTAAGCGGACCAAGTATGTGGAACAGTGTCTCTTTTTCGTATTATATACTTGCTGCCGATACATTTATGTGACGTGATGATTTATTACGTTGCACTAAATTACTTTGCTCCTGCATAGATGAACGCAGAAGTGAGGGCGACAGACCAGTGAGGGGAGGCGAGCACTGCGAGGCGCGGCGCGACGACACGATGGAACTGTTTTTGTCCACATTTGCGTTGAGACGTTTACACTATCATACGATTTTTTGCGGCATTTATTTACCATATGAAGAAAAGTGTGTGTGTGTGTGTGTGTGTGTGTGTGTGTGTGTGTGTGTGTGTGTGTGTGTGTGTGTGTGTGTGTGTGTGTGTGTGTGTGTGTATTCATCTAGTTGTATTCATCTAGTTGTATTTTACAAGGCCAGAGCATCGCTCGTATGGCCCCGTCTCCATATCAACATTTTTATCATTCATCCTTAGTGGTTAGTGTTGGCCAAAGCCACCACCCCGGGAGGCGGGTCACAAACCCCCGGCTGACACACGGTACCCATTCACTGCTGGGTGGACAGGGGCTCGGGTTTTAAGGAAACAGCCCATATATTTCCGCTCCGCCCGGGGATCGAACCCGGGACTTTTCGGTTGTGAACCGAGCGTGCTAACGACTACACTACGGAGTACCCTTTGTGTGTGTGGGGGGGGGGGGCGGGTTTCATCACGCTGGTCAACACAAGCAAGTGTTTGCTGTGTGGTGTAAACGTTCATGTTGTCGCCTGGACGCCGTTACTCAGGCATGGCCGGGCACTGACTGGCGTTATGATGATGAAACTAAAGAATAATGTGTTTACGTAGGATAATGAATACTAAATAAAGTAATGTTACATGGTCCTAGTATCGATGCACTTTTGTGTGTACGTGTGTGTGTGCTCTTTTTTTTTTTTGTGTGTGTGTGTGTGTGTGTGTGTGTGTGTGTGTGTGTGTGTGTGATCCGCTCATTAGTCCCCCTTAGTAATCGGAGCCTTCCCTTAAGTCCTACCATAACACCTTGTTCCCATCGAGCACACATCCTCCTTTATGCTCTACAACCCCGTTCAACAATACTAATAGTCCACAACATAACACAACAAAAACTATTGATATAATATCGATATCATATTTGCTGGAAAATCTCCCGCTATCACTTTGCCACTTGAACCAATAACACAACAGCACTCGGCCTGTGTGCCAGCGCGGTGGAAGGATCAAAGGGGTAAACACAAGCCGCCGGAAGGGAGTTTATAATATTTTTTTATTTGTGTCAGACTTAAATCGAGTGGTCGCAATATATGTACATAGAAGGTGACATGAAATGAAAATAAGTGTCCGGCCAAAATCTGGAATATATTGAAACCTTAATCACTCGTGTGATTCCCTATTCGACCTAAGATGAGAGAGAAAGAGAGAGAAAAAAACTCGTTCTAACATTAAAGAAAGGGAAGTTTTCATACCTATAAAGAGAAAGCTAACCGAATGAAGGATGACCAAATACTATTAAGAGAGGCATCAGCTCTGTCACCCTCACGACGCCCTGGCCGCTGGTGCCCTCAGGTTGTCCAGGGACAAGATTTTAAGGGGATGGATGGCTCTGTAGGCCGTTCAAAAGGCTTTTTTACCACAAAAAATTAGATTTTTTGGGAGTTTTCCTTATATATTCTTCTCGCTTTTTCTTCTCTCTCTCTTCTNAAAAGGAATTTTTAATTTTTTAAAATTAAAAAGTTAAAAACAAAAATTTTTTTCTTTTAAAACACACAAAAACTATACTTAGAGGGGTTTTTATTTGAAGGGTTTTAGTTTTACATAAAATTTTACACCAAAAAAATTATTAGTTTGAATTAAAAGACCGTCATTTAAGAGAAAAGTTGGAAATGCAAGGGCAAATTTTAAGTGTTTAAATTAGGTTTATTTTTCGGGAAAACATTGACGTATTACTAACTATTGTTTTTTATTTTTTTTTTTAAAAGGGTTTTAAGTGTTTTTTTTCATTTTATTTTTAAAAAGGGGTTTTCTTTTTTTTTCTAATTTTTTTCTTTTTTTTTTTAACTTTATTCTTTTCTTTGATTAAAATTTGTTTTGGTTTAACTTTTTTTTAAAATATTTTTTTTTCTTTTCTTTGCTTTACGGGAAAGGTCAGCCTGGGATGCGACCCCCCGCTGTTGTTTTTGGCCGAGGGGTTAAGAAACGAATTGCCTTTTTGATGGGCGGGACTCTTTATTCGTACCCACAGTTGCTCGTAAGGGGGTATTTTAGCTTTTTTTTAAAGTGAGGGGGTTTTGTTGGGTGGGGGTGTTTGGGGTTTGGTGTCGGGGGGGGAGTGGGTGGGGGCAGCGTTAATATTGGGCCTTCCCTTTAAACCCCTTTTCCCTTGGGGTTTGGGTTTTTCTCGTTTTGGGCCCTTTTCCCTTTCAGGGAGACTAAAAAACGGGAAAATTTAAATGAATTGGGCGCAGAAAATTGCAAAAAAAGGGATCCCCACACACAAATGAAACCCAAAATGATACCCCTTGACAAGTTCATATTTCTTCTCTATACATGTTGCACGAAATCTCCTAGTTTTTTTTTAGTTATTAAAAAAAACGAATTAAAAAAAAAAAAACCCTTGCCCTTGAAAATTTTCCCAATTTTTTTAAAAAATAGTTTTGTTTTAAAAATTTGTTCCTGCAGTTTCGGGCTTTCAAAAAACAAATGGGGGGAGACTTTTTCAGTAAAATTAGAAGCCCCTTTTTCAGCCAATTCAAATGCCATGATATTTCCCAGATATTCCAAAAAAAATCAAAAATTTAAAGAAAACTTCTAAAAAGACAAAAAACTATGATAGGAAAGGGATGTTTAAATCATTATTTCAAAAACAATGATCAGTATTAGTATTTTTCAGTATAAGTAATATTATTATTAACCCCTTTTTTAAGCCCCCATGCTTTTTTCAAAGAAACTCATAAAAACCTGGGAATTTATAAGCAACCTTTTTGGGCCCTTTTTAAGGTCGGATAATTAAAACTTGCTCAAATTAGGGAAAAATTTTTATTGAAAACTTAAAAAGGGCCCTAAAACCGGTCGAATTATCCAAAGTTTAAATTTAAGGGTTCGTTTTAGAGAGGGTTTACTTTTAATACAGGATAAAGGGAGTACCTCCCCGCGAAACTTTTGGTGCCGATTTTGTTGATCCCCCTCGGGCGCCCGCCCCCCCCGGGCCACCCAAAACGAGCCGGGGAGGGAGAAGGCCCCCTGGGGGGGAGCAGGGTGAGGGGCGGGGCGGGGCCTTCTCCTGGGGCCTCCCCGGGGGGCCCACTGCCCACCGCCTCCCCGCTACCTTTCCCCGCCTGGGTCACTCAATTGCGCCCTTTTCCTCCTGGTCCCAATTAAAAAAAAGGAAAAATAATTTGGGTTTTATATATAATGAGGATTGGGATTTGATGAAAAGGTTTTATTTTTTTCCCCCTTTAACCTTTCTTTTTCTTTTCTTTTATTTTTTTAACTTCTCTTTTTTCCTACCGGGTATTTTTTTAAATTTTGAAAATATGGGCAGTTATAAAGGATTTTTTTTTTGGTATAGTAGAGCCCTGGTGTTGTATGGGTCTGGTAAGTACTTTACGAAAGACTACTTGGTTAAAGGCTCAAAGGGCCCGTGCTTAAGTGTAAATTATCAAATTTGTGCCCCAAAAACAGACTCTGATAAAAGTACATTTAACTTTTTTTTGGGGGACCCCCTTTTCCTACCCCCTTTCCCACAGCAAGTGTCGTGACAGTAAGGCGAGAAACTTTTTAAACCCGGGGTTTTTTTCCCCCTCGAGTAAAATTTAAATGGGTGAGGAAAGGGGGGGGGGGAAGGCCTCACAAAAACTTTTGTTGGTGCGCCCTCCCCCCCTTTGGGCCCCAAACCTAAAAGGCCGCCCTCCACCAGGCCCGGGAAAACGTCGAAAAAATTGACTTCCGGGGCTTGTGTCTTTTGAAAAAACAGGGGGATACACCCGTGAAAAAAGCGGCTCCCCCCCTTAATACCAGCTGGGGGCCTGCGCGGAGGAGGGGGAAATGCTATAAAAAGGGAAAACAGGGGTGCAGTCTCCCATTATACGGGCGACCCAGTCGTTGTTTTCCCCTCAGGGTAAGATTGCAGCCACAGCCTGGCGAAGTACGTGTGTTCCACCGGGGACGTGTGTGCCTCCCAAGCTTTGACCCCCACCCGGCCTCATTTGGGGGAACGGGTTTCCCCCGGGCCCTTGGGGGTACAGGTTTGTTGGGGGGAATTTTTTGATGGGGACCTCCCCCGTGTAGCCCCCGATATAAACCTTGGCCAGCCTGGAGGACAGGGAGTTTATTTAAAAGCCATACCCATTTTCTTCCCTGCCAAAAACGCCCCTACTTTTTAAGCTTTTGCGACCCCCACAGAGGGGGGAAGGCAAAACTTTCAAGAGCTTTAAAATTAGTAGTGTGTTTTATTCAAAACATTATCGTTGCAGCCCATACCTAAAGTGACTGTCGGGAGGTTTTTCGCAGGTGCTGAGGCCCCCGCGGGGCGCGGGGGGCTGGACAAGATGGGCCCAAACCCGGTTGCTGGTGTAGGCGGGGGGGGTTTTTGACCACAGCAGGGGAAGGGCCCCAAGGGCCGGAACCAAAGCGCTGCCCGGGGTCGCGGCAGGGCGGGCCCCACTTCCCGGCCCACCAGGCCCCCGGGGTGCAGCTGCAGCCCACCCCGCTTTGGGTTTCCCCAGGGGCCCCGCCAAACCCGGGGACCTCCGTTTTTTTTCCCGAGGGGGAAAAAAGCAGGATTTTTGAATCCCCGCACAAAATGCTGCGCCCAAAAATTAGCTCCCCCGGAAAATAAAGTTTGTTAAATTACCCCGCACAAGGGGAGGGGGACATTGCCACCGCCAAGGGGGTGGCAACCGTTTTCCCAACGATGAAGGTGGGAAGGGGCGCAGCAGGTTGGTGGACATCGGGGGGGGCCCCCCCCCCCCCGCGGCGTTAAAAAGAAAAACGTCGATGTTTAGAAATGACCAAAACGCAGAAAAGGGTCAAAATCTTTCCAGCGCTCCCGGTTTCATAAAAAAATATTTACCGAAAAAAATTTTTTTCCCCTTTTTTACCCAAATTCCCCAGTGTGCCTGGCCCCCCCCATTCACCTTCCCTGCGAACACTAGTTCCGGGCGGGGTCCAAACCCTGAGGTGTAGGTGAAATTCCCGCAGCACAACGCCCGTCCAAGACCTTTATTGTTGACCCTTTGGGCCCTTTGGGGCGAAAAATTTTTTTTTTTAAAGATACAAATATGGGTAATCATTTATCCCCGGGTTCCAAATGTGGAAAAATTATCCCCTTCCCAAAGGACGGGGGAAAACCCGTCCGGGGGGAAAGCGCCCCCCCCCCCAAACCAATGTTATTCCCCCCGCCAAAGGGCCCCCGGGGGCTGCCCCGCCGTGGGGAAGGGAGAAGGCAGCACAGTGTAAACCCCCGGGGGTCGGGGGGCTTGGTCCGCCCCGGCCGGGAGGTGTCCCCATGAAACACCAGGGGTTTTCCACGCCCCCTTTAAGGGGGCCCCCAGCCCGCGCACCTCGGCACCCCAGGGTTCCCAACCCCCTTTTAGAGAGCAGCCGGTTGCGGGGTTTGCATGGAAAAACAGTTTCCCCGCAGCAGCTCGGGCTTTTGGCTTTAACCCCAAAAGCACAACGTGCAGCATGGAAAGGAAAAAGGGAAAAGGCCACGCGAGGAAAATGATGCCCCTGCCGCCCCATTCCGAGAAAAAGCTTCCCGTGGGGTGGTTCAGACTGAGGCTCATGGTGGGCAAGGGGCGCGTCGCCCCGCTTCTACTTCCAAAACCCGCCGCTGCACGCAGCTGGGAAAGGGGGGGCGCCCGGGGTAGAGTCAGCCCGGGCCCCCCCCGGGGGGGCCCCCGACCCACCTCGCCCAACCCTTTCCCGGTTCTATCAGGGAGCTTGGGCCCCCCCTGGCGGCTGGTAGCCCGGGGGCCGCTCAAAGAATGAGCTTTAGGAGGCAACTGATGGTTTCTGGGTGGGTTGCTATTTTCCCAATGTTGGGTGCGAGGAAGGGACAGTGGGCCCGGGCCCGTCCCGGGACCTTTTGGTTTTGGGGCGCCCAAAGGGGCCCGACGCCCAAAGCCCGTCGCCTCCTAAACCCGGGCCCCAAAATGTGGAACAGTGGATCTTTTTCGGGATTTATAATTTCTGCCCGATAAATTTTGGGGTGATTAGTTATTACTTGCACTAAAAACTTTGCTTCCCGCATAGGGTGAAAGCCGAAGTGAGGGAGAGAACCAGGGAGGCGAGGCGAAAACCCCTGCGAGGCCGGCCCCCGACGACAAAGGAACTGTATTGGGCAAAAATTTTCACACTATAATAGGGGTAATTTTCACTATAATACGATTTTTTGCGGGATTTATTTACCATATGAAGAAAATTTTGGGGGTGGGCGTGCGTGGGGTTTCGGTTTGCGTGGTGCGTTGGGGTTTTTTTTTTTCACGGGGGGGTTTAAAAACAAGCAAATGTTTGCTGGTTTGGGGGTAAAAGTTCATGTTGGGCGCCCGGACGCCTTTTCTCAGGCCCGGGCCCGGGACTGCGTGGCGTTTTTGATGAATTTTGGTGTGTGGGGTTGGATGGGTGAAACCAAAGAATTTTTGTGCTTACGTAGGTAATTAATACTAAAAAAAGTAATGATACATGGATGGTCTTAGGATCGATGAATTTTTGTGGGGGGTCTGTTCTTTTTGTGTGTGGTGGAAGGGGGTGTGTGGTTTTTGCGTGTGTGGTGTTTTTGTGTGTGGGGGGGTATGGCAAAACCCTGCAAACACCCACACCCTACAAAAAAACGCACATAACGTTTGATATAAACCCCATATCGCACCCAAAAAGGGGGGGGCGGGATAAACGGGGGGTTAACGTTCGACTGGCGTTCTGGTGACCCGAGTTTTGATCCCCGAAGAAAACCAAAAACCCTTTTTGCACCGTCCCATTTGGCCCCAAAACACCCCCATGCCCTTTTTTCCATCAAAAATCTACCCTTTTTGCGAGTGCATCGGAGGGCACAGGGGGGGGGGGCATGACCCCCATGTCACAGGCCGTCCCCTATAAAAATCCTGCCTGCGGCCCCACGGGCCCGGGGCCAACCATCACACCCCTAAAAGAACCTCCCAAAAACTACCATCCCATCCCTGGGTCACCACGCCCAAAGGCGCTATAGGCCAAAAAAAGTTTAAAAAAAAAAAAAAAAAACCCAAAGACAGGGGGTTCTTGGTTTCTTTTCCCTGTCTTTTTTTTTCCTTTTTTTGGGGATACAATGGACTGGCCAAAATTTGTTATTATTGGTTTTTTTTATCGGTTTAAATTTTTCTCAGGTTTTCCCGGGGCATGTGGGAAACCTTTTCTTTTCGAAATTTTTTTGGGGGGTTTTTATTTTTTTTTTTTTATTGGTATTTTTATCGGGGACAGGGGTTTTATGAGGCCGCGCAACAGGAGGTCAGGAGTGCCGAGAAAGCAGGTGTGGAGGCCTTGGCAGCCACTTGATCACTGTGGCTCCTAATGAGAAAGTGATGATGTTCCAATGACCCGCAAAGGGCTTTTGCAGGAGACCTCGCGGGTGCCACATCTTTATCTGCCGCAGGAGAGGGACAGGTGGGTTGTTAGGTGGGTGGGTGACTGGGGGGTGTCGGGGTGTCGTGGGTTGAGTGGAGCGTTAATATTCCTTCCTTTGCCTGGTTTCTCTTCTTGACTTTTCATTCAGCAGACTACAAACTGAAATTAAATGTATTGGTGACGCAGATCATTGCAGAAAAGTATCACCACACACACACACACACACACACAAACACCACACGACCACTACAGGAACACGCACACAACAGACACACGCACACAGCTACTACTCCTGTAAATGCACAGCTCGGTTACAACAAATCTCGATGTAATATGTCGGTCATGCGAAACCAGCGTATCTCCTCCTGTAAACAATCATGTCATTCATTCGCTATCTCCTCCTGTAAACAATCTGTCATTCTATTGCGTATCTCCTCCTGTAAACAATATGTCATTCAATTGCGTCTATCTCCTCCTGTAAACAATCTGTCATTCTATTGCGTCATCTCCTCCTGTAAACAATATGTCATTCAATTGCGTTATCTCCTCCTGTAAACAATCTGTCATTCTATTGCGTTATCTCCTCCTGTAAACAATATGTCATTCAATTGCGTCATCTCCTCCTGTAAACAATATGTCATTCAATTGCGTCATCTCCTCCTGTAAACAATCTGTCATTCAATTGCGTCATACTCCTCCTGTAAACAATTGTCATTCAATTGCGTCATTCCTCCTGTAAACAATATGTCATTCAATTGCGTCATCTCCTCCTGTAAACAATTGTCATTCAATTGCGTCATCTCCTCCTGTAAACAATATGTCATTCAATTGCGTCATCTCCTCCTGTAAAACATTGTCATTCAATTGCGTCATCTCCTCCTGTAAACAATATGTCATTCAATTGCGTCATCTCCTCCTGTAAACAATATGTCATTCAATTGCGCCATCTCCTCCTGTAAACAATATGTCATTCAATTGCGTCATCTCCTCCTGTAAACAATATGTCATTCAATTGCGCCATCTCCTCCTGTAAACAATATGTCATTCAATTGCGTCATCTCCTCCTATAAACAATATGTCATTCAATTGCGTCATCTCCTGTAAACAATCTGTCATTCAATTGCGCCATCTTCTCCTGTAAACAATCTGTCATTCAATTGCGCCATCTCCTCCTGTAAACAATATGTCATTCAATTGCGCCATCTCCTCCTGTAAACAATCTGTCATTCAATTGCGCCATCTCCTCCTGTAAACAATATGTCATTCAATTGCGCCATCTCCTCCTGTAAACAATATGTCATTCAATTGCGTCATCTCCTCCTGTAAACAATATGTCATTCAATTGCGTCATCTCCTCCTGTAAACAATATGTCATTCAATTGCGTCATCTCCTCCTGTAAACAATATGTCATTCAATTGCGTCATCTCCTCCTGTAAACAATATGTCATTCAATTGCGTCATCTCCTCCTGTAAACAATTGTCATTCAATTGCGTCATCTCCTCCTGTAAACAATATGTCATTCAATTGCGTCATCTCCTCCTGTAAACAATCTGTCATTCAATTGCGTCATCTCCTCCTGTAAACAATATGTCATTCAATTGCGTCATCTCCTCCTGTAAACAATCTGTCATTCAATTGCGTCATCTCCTGTAAACAATATGTCATTCAATTGCGTCATCTCCTCCTGTAAACAATTGTCATTCAATTGCGTCATCTCCTATAAACAATATGTCATTCAATTGCGTCATCTCCTCCTGTAAACAATATGTCATTCAATTGCGTCATCTCCTCCTGTAAACAATATGTCATTCAATTGCGTCATCTCCTCCTGTAAACAATATGTCATTCAATTGCGTCATCTCCTCCTGTAAACAATATGTCATTCAATTGCGTCATCTCCTCCTGTAAACAATATGTCATTCAATTGCGTCATCTCCTCCTGTAAACAATATGTCATTCAATTGCGTCATCTCCTCCTGTAAACAATTGTCATTCAATTGCGTCATCTCCTCCTGTAAACAATTGTCATTCAATTGCGCATCTCCTCCTGTAAACAATTGTCATTCAATTGCGTCATCTCCTCCTGTAAACAATCTGTCATTCAATTGCGCATCTCCTCCTGTAAACAATCTGTCATTCAATTGCGTCATCTCCTCCTGTAAACAATATGTCATTCTATTGCGTCATCTCCTCCTGTAAACAATTGTCATTCATTGCGTCATCTCCTCCTGTAAACAATATGTCATTCTATTGCGTCATCTCCTCCTGTAAACAATATGTCATTCTATTGCGTCATCTCCTCCTATAAACAATCTGTCATTCAATTGCGTCATCTCCTCCTGTAAACAATATGTCATTCTATTGCGTCATCTCCTCCTATAAACAATATGTCATTCTATTGCGTCATCTCCTCCTGTAAACAATATGTCATTCTATTGCGTCATCTCCTCCTATAAACAATCTGTCATTCAATTGCGTCATCTCCTCCTGTAAACAATCTGTCATTCAATTGCGCCATCTCCTCCTGTAAACAATCTGTCATTCAATTGCGCCATCTCCTCCTGTAAACAATCTGTCATTCAATTGCGTCATCTCCTCCTGTAAACAATATGTCATTCTATTGCGTCATCTCTTCCTGTAAACAATATGTCATTCTATTGCGTCATCTCCTCCTATAAACAATCTGTCATTCAATTGCGTCATCTCCTCCTGTAAACAATATGTCATTCTATTGCGTCATCTCCTCCTGTAAACAATATGTCATTCAATTGCGTCATCTCCTCCTGTAAACAATATGTCATTCAATTGCGTCATCTCCTCCTGTAAACAATGTGTCATTCAATTGCGTCATCTCCTCCTGTAAACAATATGTCATTCAATTGCGTCATCTCCTCCTATTAACAATCTGTCATTCAATTGCGTCATCTCCTCCTGTAAACAATATGTCATTCAATTGCGTCATCTCCTATAAACAATCTGTCATTCAATTGCGTCATCTCCTCCTGTAAACAATATGTCATTCAATTGCGTCATCTCCTCCTGTAAACAATATGTCATTCAATTGCGTCATCTCCTCCTGTAAACAATATGTCATTCAATTGCGTCATCTCCTCCTGTAAACAATGTCATTCAATTGCCTCATCTCCTCCTGTAAACAATATGTCATTCAATTGCGTCATCTCCTCCTGTAAACAATATGTCATTCAATTGCGTCATCTCCTCCTGTAAACAATATGTCATTCAATTGCGTCATCTCCTCCTGGTAAACAATATGTCATTCAATTGCGTCATCTCCTCCTGTAAACAATATGTCATTCAATTGCGTCATCTCCTGTAAACAATATGTCATTCAATTGCGTCATCTCCTGTAAACAATATGTCATTCAATTGCGTCATCTCCTGTAAACAATATGTCATTCAATTGCGTCATCTCCTGTAAACAATGTCATTCAATTGCGTCATCTCCTCCTGTAAACAATATGTCATTCAATTGCGTCATCTCCTCCTGTAAAATGTCATCATCTTTCTCCGTAAACATATGTCATTCAATTGCGTCATCTCCTCCTGTAAACAATATGTCATTCAATTGCGTCATCTCCTCCTGTAAACAATATGTCATTCAATTGCGTCATCTCCTCCTGTAAACAATATGTCATTCAATTGCGTCATCTCCTCCTGTAAACAATATGTCATTCAATTGCGTTATCTCCTCCTGTAAACAATATGTCATTCAATTGCGTCATCTCCTCCTGTAAACAATATGTCATTCAATTGCGTCATCTCCTCCTGTAAACAATATGTCATTCAATTGCGTCATCTCCTCCTGTAAACAATATGTCATTCTATTGCGTCATCTCCTCCTGTAAACAATATGTCATTCTATTGCGTCATCTCCTCCTGTAAACAATATGTCATTCTATTGCGTCATCTCCTCCTGTAAACAATATGTCATTCTATTGCGTCATCTCCTCCTGTAAACAATATGTCATTCTATTGCGTCATCTCCTCCTGGTACAATTGAAAAAGAAGTCATTTGGGTGTATATATGAGGATTTGACATATAGGTGTATTTTTTAACTATACGTTTCTCTCTATTTTACTGTCTCTTTTACCTACCTGTGTATTTTTTATTTAAATATTGGCAATATGAGGCAGATTATAAAGGATTGTTTTTATTTGCATAATAGAGCACTGGTGTTGTATAGGTCTTTAAGTACTATACGCAGACTACTTGGTGTTCAGGCTCAAAGGGTCGTGCTTAAGAATTGTGTCAAAACAGACTCTAATGAAGTGCAGTAATCTTTGTGTTAGTGATGTCCTTCCTACACCCTTCCCACAGACAAGTGTCGTGACAAGTAAGGCGACGCAACGCTTTATCACTGGGTTTTTCCCCTCGAGTAGAATAAATGGGTGAGGCAACGAAGGCCTCACAAAAATTGTGTGATGTCGCGCCTCCCACCTTGGCCCACTGCTGGAACAGGCCGCCCTCCACCAGGCGCCGGAAACTGTCGTCAAACTTGTACTTCC
Organism: Chionoecetes opilio; assembly: GCA_016584305.1. Taxonomy (NCBI): domain Eukaryota; kingdom Metazoa; phylum Arthropoda; class Malacostraca; order Decapoda; family Majidae; genus Chionoecetes; species Chionoecetes opilio. The sequence goes on from JACEEZ010022712.1 coordinate 109,301, forward strand.
AGGGCGTGTGTCTCCTGAAGTAACACTGGAGAGCACCCGTCATGAGCGGCTCCCGCATTATATACCAGCTGGGGGCCTGCGCGGAGAGAGAGGGAATGTTATTATAAGAAACATGGGTGCAGTCTGCCATTATACAGCGAGCCAGTGGTCTTGTTTACCTCAGGGTAAGATTGCAGCCACAGCCTGGCGAAGTACGTGTGTTCCACCAGGGCGTGTGTGCCTGCCAGCATGACGCCCACCACGGCCTCACTTCCCGGGAACAGGTCGCCCTTGCAGTACAGGCTGTTGGGCGGATTCTTGATGAGCTTCCCCGTGTAGTCTCTGATATCATCCTTGGCCAGCCTGGAGGCACAGGGAGTCATGTCCTCTCATCCAAAACGGTCTACTTTTTAGAGCGTGCGACCCAGTGGCCACCAAACGGCAAAGGCAAATCTTTCAAGAGCATTAGATTATAGTGATGTTTTTATTCAAAATAGTATCGTTGCAGCCATACCTGAAGTGACTGTCGGCGAGGTCTCGCAGTGTGCTGAGGCGCCGCGGGTACGCGGGACTGGACAAGATGCCCACCAGGTTGCTGGTGTAGGCGGTGGTGATGACCAGGCAGCAGGGGAGCGACAAGGCCAGGAACACGCGCTGCCACGGAGTTCGCGGCAGGGCGGGCACACTCTGGCCCACCAGGCCGCGGTGCAGCTGCAGCCACACGCTGGTTCCCGAGATGAGAACCCGGTGAGACCTCGCCAAGCCTCGGGCACCTCCTGTTTTTTTCACCTCCGGCGAAGGTGAAGGCGAAGTAAAACAAGAAGACTAAATGTTGCATGTGAATATAAGAACACATGAGAACGCCTTTTCTAACTCGTGCATGACTCATTTCCCTTTCTTTCCCTTCCTTCCCTTCCCTTCCCTTCCCTTCCCTTCCCTTCCTTCCCTTCCCTTCCCTTCCCTTCCCTACCCTTCCCTTCCCTTCCCTTCCCTTCCCTTCAAACTGCCTATACACTCGTTGTTAAGGGGTACACAGCTGCAGTACTGACAACAAATTAGCTCATATTGTCTACAAACACATCGCTTGGTGGCACAGGACGTGCATTTACATGACATTGGGAAGTCATCTGACAGTAAGACCTGACATCGTTCTGGCTTAAGGATGCCATCAGCCACGCTGTACCAAAGTCTGGACCATGCATTCCTCCTCCTTCCCCTGGGATGTTGTTAATCCCACGGGGGGCACCTCTATCTCGCACTCTCCTCTCTCTCTCTGCTTCCTCTCTCTCTCTTCTCTCTCTCTTCTCTCTTCTCTCTCTTCCTCTCTCTCTCTCTCTCTCTCTCTCTTCCTCTCTCCTCTCCTCTCTCTCTCTCTCTTCTCTCCTCTCTCTCTCTCTCTCTCTCTCCTCCTCTCTCTCTCTCTCTCTCTCTCTCTCTCTCTCTCTCTCCTCTCTCTCTCTCTATCTCTCTCTCTCTCTCTCTCTCTCTCTCTCTCTCTCTCTCTCTCTCTCTCCTCTCTCCTCTCTCTCCTCCTCCTCTCTCTCCTCTCTCTCTCTCCTCTCTCTCTCTCTCCTCTCTCTCCTCTTCTCTCTCTCTCCTCTCTCTCTCTCTCTCCTCTCTCTCTCTCTCTCTCTCTCTCTCTCTCTCTCTCTCTCTCTCTCTCTCTCTCTCTCTCTCCCTCCTCTTCTCTCTCTCTCTCTCTCTCTCTCTCTCTCTCTCTCTCTCTCTCTTCTCTCTCTCTCTCTCTCTCCTCTCTCTCTCTCTCTCTCCTTTCTTTCTTTCTCATCTACTATTTGGTCTCCACCCAATGCGGTCGCCGACCCAATGCGGCCGCCGACCCTATGCGGCCGCATAGTGTATCAGGAGAGTATTGTTCAATAGGGAGTATTAGTTGAAACTGCATATTTACCCTTCTAATTGTAACAAAAGTTGTAACTCATTCAATTTCATCTGATTAACCAAATAAATAAAAGGTATTATATTTTACACTAGGACCAGACCCCAGAGGAAGAAGAGTGAGGCGCACATAAACACTTTCTCTCTTCCCCCCGATAAATAACATCTTATATTATATCTCCAGAAGTAATTATTTGCGATGGAAGCTCAAAGTTTCCTAGGATACAATAAGGTTAACAAACCATACTCCCAATTGTGTAGGGAATACACAGCGCTACACAGGCATCACAAGAGCCGCATACCGAGAGGCGAAACGCGTTAATCATGGCCAGATTGATTGGACATGCTTAAAGGTTTGAAATCCTTTTTCATAATAATATCTTGATAACAGTACATAAATTATTTAATGAGTGAGCGCACTCCCCTCACCGCCCCCTCCACACGCGACCCCTCTGCCTGCCTATATAATGATTTATAATATTGGTTCACGCTCGCATTGGGCCCGCGGCCGCATTGGGTATACACCTACTATTTCTTCTCTCTCCTCCTCCTCTTCCTTCTCTCCCTCTTAATTCATCCTCCACACGATGAAAATATTCACGATAGTATCACATACTGGCTATGATGTATATATATGTAGGCTATATAATATATGTGTGTGTCTACATACACACACACACACACACACACACACACACACACACACACACACACACACATCATAGCCAGTATGTGATATTATCGTGAATATTTTCATCGTCTGGAGGATGAAGAGGGAAAAGGAAGAGGAGGGAGAAGAAATAGTAGATGAAAAAGAAAGAAAGGAGAGAGAGAGAGAGAGAGAGAGAGAGAGAGAGAGAGAGAGAGAGAGAGAGAGAGAGAGAGAGAGAGAGAGAGAGAGAGAGAGAGAGAGAGAGAGAGAGAGAGAGAGAGAGAGAGAGAGAGAGAGAGAGAGAGAGAGAGAGAGAGAGAGAGAGGAGAGAGAGAGAGACGTCACCTATTAAAATGAATTAAGTGGTGGGTGCAGAGAGTAAACCCATAATTACAGATACACTGGTCGAAAAAAAAAATCGAAGATATGGTTCTGGACTAAATGAAGCTGATTATGAGGTAAATCACCGCATGAAACTTCGAAATCGAGATGTTCAATTAAACTCTAACGTCATTTTGAAACCAGACGCAATTCTATGAAATAATATGGGTAAAATTCATGCAGAAATAGGTTTCACCAATGTTTTATTTAAACTTTAATCTTAATTCTTTTCTCAAGCCTATTAGGGCAGTGCAGTGTTTTTGAGTCAGTGTGGTTTGTGCAGTGAGCAGGGGAGGGTGTGCGCGCTGCGTATTGGCGAGGGGTTAGCAGGCTGTGTAGTACATTTTTACCTACTGATCGTACAGCTATTGACATATGTTTAAACATTTTATTTTTCTTTGCAGATATGATGTGTTTGATTTAGTGGAGTCCTAATTTTAGTTGGTTTACCGTATATAGTACCTTGTACCGGGCTGTGATGGAGCGCCGTAACTGTGTGAATGCATCGGACAGTTTTTGTTACATATGTGGAATTTTTACCCCTGACAGTCTGAAGAAACCTCTTACAAAGAATGTTAAAGCAGCTTATCTGCATTACTTCAAGTGCCGTATAGGTGATCAAGATAAGAAGTGGGCTCCTCACGTAGCATGCAACCCCTGTGTGAACCACTTGAATGAATGGATGCGTGGCAACCGGCCATCAGGCATGGCATTCGGCATCCCAATGGTTTGGCGTGAACAAAAGGATCAAAGTACTGACTGCTACTTCTGCCTCACTAACATCAAAGGATATTCAGTAAAAACGCGAGCTAAAATCAGGTATCCTGACGTACCTTCTGCCATCAGGCCTGTGCCACATGGTCCTGATCTCCCAGTTCCAAATGTTCCAATTGCAAGTGCTATAAGTGAATCAGATTCGAACGAGGAGGATAATCCCATGGATACAGACTTTCAAGAAATGGCAGACAACAGAGAGCCCAAATTCATCAGTCAGGAAATGCTACATGACCTTGCTAGGGACCTAGACCTACCCAAGGAGAAAAGTGAAGTCCTTGGATCTCGTCTCAAGGAATGGAATTTGCTACAAGAAGGAGTTCTCATCACCACGTTTCGTCGTAGACATAAAGAACTTTCAAGCTTCTTCAAGATGGAACACAAGCTCTGTTACTGCTTTGATGTTGACACTCATGGAACAACTTTGTGAGTCTCACACTTATGATAAGAGTGAGTGGCGGCTGTTCATAGATTCAGGAAAAAACACGCTAAAGGCCGTTCTTCTGCATAAAGGAAATAAGCTTCCGAGTGTTCCAATTGCGCATGGCAATGAAATGAGTGAAACTTATGAAACTATGAAGACTTTGTTATCTGCTGTTAAATATGAAGAACATCAGTGGAATCTGTGTGGGGACCTGAAGGTAATCTCCTTGCTTCTAGGACTCCAGTTAGGTTACACTAAGCACATGTGTTTTCTTTGTTTGTGGGACTTTAGAGCAGACATCAAACATTACAAACAAAAGGAATGGCCAGCACGACCGAAAGACTCACCTGGCAGGTTCAATGTACAAACCTCTTGTTGACAGTGAAAAAGGTGTATATATAAAGTCAAAATTTACTGTGATTTGGCATATTTTCGGATATTTCCAAGATGTGGCACATTTTCGGATATATTTGGAACATAATTTAAGTATATTTTTTGCCAGATAGGTACATTAGGTCCTAATAAAGCCGCAGGCACCACCAGAATTTAATTACGAGTAATATATATTAACGTAGGGGAATTGTTTCGATTAATTATATAATTATATATACGTATATAATTATAATAGCTATTAAAATTTAAAATGCCGATATTTCAAAAACTATACGTGCTAGAGAAAAAGCAATGCCATTTTTGAAATCAGCAGCGAAAATGCTTTCCAACCCACACACAATGAACTCAGAACCATTTTTGGTGTCGACCAGTGTTATCAAACACGCTACTACTACACTACCACGCACACACACACACACACACACACACACACACACACACACACACACACACACACACACACACACACACACACACACACACACACAGGGAGGGAGCTGTTAAACTGTCATTAGTGTAATTGCGGGACTTAAAACTATAATTACTATATATAATTACTAGAGAGAGAGAGAGAGAGAGAGAGAGAGAGAGAGAGAGAGAGAGAGAGAGAGAGAGAGAGAGAGAGAGAGAGAGAGAGAGAGAGAGAGAGAGAGAGAGAGAGAGAGAGAGAGAGAGAGAGAGAGTATAAAATTAAGTGAAACAAACTAATGATTAAAGAAAGTATATTAATCATATTAATACGAAGTTTGTGTGTGTGTGTATGTGTGTTTGTGTATGTGTGTGTGTGTGTGTGTGTGTGTGTGTGTGTGTGTGTGTGTGTCTGTGTATGTGTGTGTGTGTGTGTGTGTGTGTGTGGAGTGTGCGCGTTAGGGCGGATGGAGGCTATGGGGGGGGGCATCGAGGGAGAGGACTCAGGGGAGCTATAACGCCGGAAGGTGTGAAACAGGTGTGGCTATTTAGGCGGTAGGGGGGCGGGTCTCCAAGAGGAGACTGAGCGAACATTTGTAGACAAGGAAGAAATATGAGAAAGTGAGGGGCTTGCCTGGCCCAAAGTGTATACGAATTTTGTGGAGTGACTGTACCATGAGTTGTGTCAGCACCCCATTATACCCTTAAAATTAAAAAAAAGGTTAAAATGCCCGGAAAAAAATTTTTCAAAAAACTTTTTAACCGGGGGCCTTTAAAAAACGAAAAAGGGAAAATTTGGCCAATTTTTAAAAAAAAAGGGGAAAAAAAAAAAGGAAAAAAAAAAACCCGAAAAAAAAAGGCCCTTTTTTCCAAAACCCCCCCAAAAAAAAAAAAAAAAAAAAAAAAAAAAAAAAAAAAAAAAAAAAAAAAAAAAAAACCTTTTTTTTTGGGGGCTTTCCCCAGGGAAAAAAGGAAAAATTAAAAAGGGAAAAAACCAAAAAAAAAAAAAAAAAAACAAACACAAAAAAAAAAAAAAAATTTTAAACAAGGGGGGGGGGGTGTTTTTGTTTGGTGTTTTGGGGTTTTTTTTTTTTCTTTAATTTTTATTTTTTTTATTGGGGGAGGGGGAGGAAAGGAGGGGGGGGAACGGGGGAGAGGAAGGGGGAGATATAAGAAAAAGGGGGGAAACAGGGGGGGAAGGGGGGGGGGGGTTTAAAAAAAGGAAAAACAAAAAAATTTGTTAAAAAAAGGGAAAAAATTTTAATTAAAAATTTGGGGGCTTTGTGGGGTATGTTTTTTTTGGGTGGTGTTGGTTGTGTAAAAATTTTCCTTAAAAATGTTGGTCCCAATTTTTGTTGTTGGGTGGGGGGGGCATGGAAGGCCCTTTTTAGGGGGGGGGGCCCCTCCTTTAAGGGGGGGGAAAACTAAAAGGGAGCAAACCCCCAAAAAAGGGTAAAACCCGGGTTGGGGCAAACCGGGGGGGGGGGGCCGGGTTTTAAAAAGGGGGTGGGAAATTTGAGGGAAAAAATTTGGGGGAAAGGTGGGGGTTTCCTAAATTTGTAAAACCTTTTTTTGGGAGGAAATTAAATGAGTTGGGGTTTTTATATTAAAAATTTTTATTAATTAAATATAAAGTTGTTTTTGGGGGGGGCCTGAGCAAAACCCATTTTTGTGGGTCCCCCGGGGGCCCTCCTTTTTAAGGGGTTTTCTTAAAACCTGAGCAAATTTCCCGGGAAAATTCCACCCATTTGTCCAATTCCAAATTTTAAAAATTTTTATGGGGGAGATGGGAGGGGTGGTGAAATATTTAAACCATTGTATTACCTTTTTTTTTGGAATGGTAAAATAAAAAATAAAAAAAAATTGATTTTTAAAAAAAACAAAAGGGTTGGGTTTTAACCTTGGCAATTTTTGTTTTTTAAAATTTTTTACCCACCCTTTTTTATCCCTTTTTCCGATATCCCTCATTTAGCCATTCCAAATTTAAAATTTTAATTTTTTAATATAAAGGGTAAAATTTCAAAACTTATAAATTTTAAAAAAAGGTAGTAATAAAAATGGAATTTAATTGAACAAAAAAAAAAATTTTTAAAAAAAAACCAAATTTTTTTTAACTTAAAAAATTTTGAAAATTTTTAAACCAGGGTTTTTCCCCCCCGACGGGGCCCAGAAACATTCAAAATAAATTTAACAAAAAATAAAACAAATGATAAAAAAGCAAAATTTACGGGGGTAAAATTTGGGTTAAAATTTGAGGAATTTAAAAAATACAAAGAATTCATTGGGGAAAAATGGGACACTTTTAAAGGGAAAAATCCGGGGCAAAAGGGAAGTTAAAAAACGTAACCCAAAAAATTTAAAACGGCGGGCCCGGTTTGGGTAAAGGTAAAATAAAAAAAGGGGCCTTTCTGTTTTTTGAAAAAAAAAAAAAGGAAGTGTTATTGGGATGCAAAAGGGAAGTGGGGGCGGGGGGGGGGAAATGGGTGGGGTGGGGGTTGGGTGGGGGGGGGGGGGGGTCATTAAACGGGGCCCCATGGGTCGTTTTTAAAATATCCTTCTAAACAATTGGGGGAAAAAGAAGTTTGGAAAAAGGGTTTGTTGAAAAAGGGAATTTTGGGGTGGGGGATGGGTGTGTTTGGGTGTTTTTTTGGTTTTCGGGGGGGTTTTGGGCCCTATACCTTTTTGTTTTTTTTTTTTTTTTTAAAACAGTGGGTTAAAGGGGCCCCCCCCCCCCCCCCCCCCTTTTCCCCCCCCCCCCCAAATTTTTTTTTTTTCCCCCCTTTTCCCCCCCCCCCCCCCCCTAATTGGGGTGACGTGTATTAAACCCCGCCCTCACCCCCCCTCCCGGTTCCCCTCCCCCCCTCCTGCCTTCCTCCCCCCCGTACCCCCAAATACCCCCCCCCCCCACCCCCTTTTGGGGGGGAAAGGGGGGGTTACCCCCCCTTTCCCCTCTCACTCCCCCCATTTCCCTATTCCTCCCCTCTCTCTCCTTCTCTCCCCTTTCCCCTCTATCTCCTCTTTTCCTCTCTTCCCCTTCTTCTCTCTTTTCCCCTCCCCTCTCTCCCCCTCTCTCCCCTCTCTCTCTCTTTTCTCTCTCTTCTCTTTCGGGCCACTTGCGTTTTTAAAATGAGAAATACGTCATGAAACATATTACTTTTTCTAAAATTTGGCAGATAACCCGAAAGTATATGCTAGGAGGGGTTGGGGTTTGGTTTTATACACGCCAGGGGAATACCGGTTCCGGGCGTAATTGGTACGTTAAAGTGCTTTTTGAGTTTTTTTGGGGTTTAATTATAAACCTTTAAAAAAGCGTATATGACCCTTTTTCGTTCTAACTCGCTCTTGAACCCCCGCCCTTTTTCCACCCTTATTCTTTTCCGAACTAAAAAACCCGACGCCCATAAATGATCAAGCCAAAAGCTATCTAACCCAATCATACGCAAAAACGTCCCCTGCGGGGGAAAAAAGGGGGCACGTTTTTTCTCCAGATTGAAAGCTCTACAACGTTCAAGGTTTGGTAAAATTTTTCCCCAAAAAAAACTTAGACAGCACTTAAGCAACAGCCAATTACGCGGAAAGGTTCACTGCGTGTGATAAACCCCTACCATACTTAGCATATACTTCGGGTTATTGCCATTATGGGAAAAAGAAATAGGGTGCATGGCGTTTTTAATCTCTGTACAACGCAAGTGGCAGAGAGAGGAGAGAAAAGGAGAGGGGAGGAAAAGGGCGAGAGAGGAAGAGAGGGGAGAGAGGGGAGAGAGAGGAGAGAGGTAAATGGAAAAAGGGGAGGGGGAAGGTGGGGGACCATTTTCCCCCCTTTAAAGGGGGGTGGGGGGGGGTATGGGGGTTTAAGGGGGGGGGAAAGGGGGGGAAAAAGGGGAAGGAGAGGGGGGGGGAAACCCGGGGAAAGGGGAGGATGAGGGGTGGCTTGTACACGTCAAAAAGTCCCGCCCCCCAAAACCTTCCCATCTTTTCCCAAATGTTACGCGGCTCTTACCAGCTTCCCCCGTTAAAACCCACGGGGAAAACCCCTTCTTTAAAAAACACATTTGGGCAAGCACTTATGCCAAAAAATTGGGGGACGGCCCCAGAAAAAGCTGTCCCAAAAACTGTCTTTTTTGGATCCCACTGTTTGTTGGAGAAAAATATTGCGAAAAACGAGCCCCCGGGGTCTGAAATGGATAGGTCCCTAGTTATACTCATTATATTTTTCCCCCATTAAAACTATTACAATAAACAGAAAAATTTGGCTCATGATAATCCCCAATTAGAAATCTACTCTGTTTATTATGGGGGGTTTTTTTGCCGGAAAATGAAAAAAAAAAAAAGGATAAAAATTTCTTTTTTTACAAGCAAACTTTTTAAACCCCAAAAATCAATCTTTATCATCATTATTTAAATTAAACATCACCCATTATAATCATTTTTCATCATCGTCAGCAAAATTTAAATTCTAAAAAAAAACCATAACCTTCCCCAGTCCTGCCCCAAAAACTTTTTACTCAACACCCCTGTCCTCCCGCTGCGGAAAACCCCTTCCCTTGAAAAACCAAAACTCCCCAAAGGCCTTGTGAAAGATTCCAAAGGTTGAATCGGGTTTCATGAAATTTAATAAAAACCTCGGGGGGAAGGGGTGTGTCTCTGTGTCTCGCGTGTTCCTGTGCCCGTGATTCTTTTGGGGCTTCTGCTCCCTGTATTCCCTGGTCTCCCTGTTTCTCTTTGTTCCCCCTTTTTCTCTGTCTCCCTGGGTTTTCTCTGGGTCCCCTTTGTGTCTCTGTAATCTCTCGGTTTTGTTTTCCCCCTGTATCCCCTGTTTCCCCTTTGGTGTTTTGCTGTGCTTTTTTGTGTTCTCTGTGTCTCCCTGGTTTTGCTGTGTTTTGCGGTCCGTCCCTTTGATTTCCCATCAATTTGCATTATCTGTCTTCATTATTATAAAATTTTAAATTTGAAAGGTTTTAACATTTTAGAGTTAAAATTTTCCCATCCTGCTTCACTGGGAAGCGGGTTTTCTGTGACAGAGAAGGGATGCGCAGAAGTCGGGATTCCCCCAGGGAAGGGGAAGGTTATGTTAGGAAAAAGAAGTTGAGGCAGGGGGCCCAAAGGGGAAAAAGCCCATGGGTCTCCCCTGAGCGTGGGGGAAATGATTTTTTGGGATTGTGTAAGAAGTGAGGAATTTGCTACGGGGGTTTTAAAGGGAAAAGCTTTTAGGAAAAAGTTAGGGACAGGGGGGGTTCCCTGTGGGTGTGGGCTGCCCTTTCCAAAGGGGACGTTTTGTTAAAGGGACATGTGGTACCCAGGGCTATTGTTTAAAAATTCCCGGCGGGCATTTCCATTGAAAAGCCAAGGGTTTTGGGCCTTTGTCGACAGTGGGACCTCTTTTTCGGGCAAAAACCCCCTCTACCGCGGGGAAAGGGGTAAACCCCCTTTGGGAGGAAAAGGGAGTTCAGATTTTGTCTGAACCCCTTGAAAGGGGGTAGAGCACTGCACCCTTTTTTAAGACAGAAAACCGGGGGTTTTAGATCTGGGGTGGGGGAAAAGGGGAAAAAATTTTTTGCGAAAATAGGAGGATTTTCCGGGAAGGCGGGGAACTAAAGTGATTGGGTAAGAAGAGAGAGAGAGGGGTTTAGTTAAAGAAAAAGGGGAAAAATTTGACAAAAAGAAGAGGAGTGCGGGGAAGGGTTTACTATACAAACTGTAGGAGCATTTTAAAAAAAGGGAAAAGATTCCTGAGGGGGAATAAAAGGGTTAGGGGGATTTTTTTATAAAGAAATTAACAAAAAAACAGGGTTTGGATATGTCAGGAAAGGTAGTCCGGAAGTCGAGATAGTGGGATAAGTTATTTCAAAAGGGGACAGAGTAAGCAGGAGGGGAGGATTTGCGCTTTAGAAAAGAGGCATTGAAGTGTTGTGTAAAAAGTTATAAAAACAGATGACAGCATAGAGTTTTAATGGGGGGTTTGGGGGTACGGGGGGAAACTGAGAAAAGGGGTTTGGGCCAAGGTGGGCACCAAACCTTTAAATCCGTCAATCTTAATTAACAAAGGGTTAAAACATTTTCGCTAACGTTTTAAACCTTTAAGTTAATTTTGGGGAAATCTTTAAATGGGGACAAATTAACTTCGTTACTTTTAACTTCCTTTAACTCAAGTCCCCTATTCCCCCATTTGCTGCAGTGGAGCGTTTGTTCTCTAGGGGAAAGGGACATCTTGGGGGCCCAAGAGATCTTTCCCTGTCTGTTTGAAAATTTTTGAAAAATGCTATTTTTCAAAAGGGGAAAAACATGATCCATGAAAAAATGGAGAACGAGAAGAAGGGGGAAAAATTTTTAATTTATGTTTTATATCGTTTTTTTCATTTCCTTTTTTTTTTTTCTTTCGGCCATTTTACAATAATTTGTTTATTTTAATACTAAAAGGGGTTTAATTAATTTTTTTTCCCCCTTTTCTGGTTTAAAACCCTTTTTAAAAACCAAAAAAACGGGGCCCCAAATACTATGAAATCACCCTTTTTTTTTGGGGTTTTTTTTTTAAAGTTAAAAACTATAGAACCCTCCCTTTTTTTTTTTTTTTTTTTTTTTTTTAAATCTAAAGAAAAAAAAAAACTAGTTTTGGGGTTTTTAAACCCCTTTAAAATTTCCCAAAGGGGTTTTATATTTTGGGCCCATTTTTAAAAGGTTTTTTTAGGTGGTTTTAGACCCAAAAACGATTTTTTTTTTCCTATAAAAAAAATTTTACTTTTAAAGGGGGTTTCCCCCGATAGCTTCCTTTACATTTTAAAGAATTAAGGTTTAAACGGTTATCGAATTTAAATTTTTTTGATTAACGGTTTAAGGGTTTAAAACGATTTTTAATTTTTGTTTAAAAGGCCCCCACCCACGGTTTTTTATGTGTAGCGTATAGGCCCCCCAAAAAATTATGAAAAGAAGGATTCAGCCCCTTTATATGGGAAGAAAAAAAAAAGGGCCCCCTGCAAATAACGACTATGCGGGGTTTGGGGAAAAGTTTTTAAAAAAGGAATATAGAGGGGGGGCCAAAAAATTTAATCATAGGTGAAAAGCGACGGGGTGAAGGGAAAAATATAATCCAGGAAAATTCCCTTTAAATCAAGAAATAAAGGAGCCTACCCAGAAGAGATAATTTTAGATCTATTGCTGACCAAAATGAAAAAACGATTTAGTTACAAATGTGGAGATCAGGGGGAATTTAGATAATAGCGCCCCTTATGAGAACAGATTTAGTTTTTAAAAGGGGAAATTGGGGAAAAAAAAAGGCAATAAGACGAAAAAACCCCACTTTCAGAAAAAAACCCAAATTTTGCAGGATTTTAAAAAGACAAATGGAGGTTATTAATTTAAAATGTTGGGGTGGAAAGGGAAAAAATTTTACCCAGGAAAAACACAGGGCTTGACAGCTGGAAAAGGCCCCAATTTTGAAGGATTTGGAAGGCACCTGCAGGTAAATTTGCGCGGTTTGGGTAAAGGGAAACGAGGCGAAGGGTGAAAGGGGGAATTAGGGGCGGTTTTTGGGCAGGGAAGTGAGGTCCCGGGGTGAGGAGGTAATTGAGAGGTTAGAAAAAGGAAGGAGGTCGGGGTGAGAAGGAATTTTACCTCATTTTTAAAAGGGAAAATTTAATTTACGGACAGAAAAGAAAATTCCTTTTAGGGAAATTTAAAGGGCCAGAAAGAAATGATCCAAGATGGAGGCCACCCCAAATTTAAAACACAAAAAATTTGGAATAAAAAAAAACATTTTTTTTTAAAGGTTTAGGGCAGGATTTGGGAACAAAGAACAGGATATTTTAAAAAAGTGATGGGAAGGACAGTGAAAAAATTAACTCGAGGGTTTCTAAGAAAAAAATTATGGATTAAAGTAGCAGGACAGGCGAAAAAGGGGCCCCAAAGGGGGTTTTATCAGGGAATAAAACAAAGACAAGGGGGAAAAGGGTTTGGGGGGTTTAAATCAGGGAAAAGGGGGAGGTTTTTTAAAACGGATTTAGGATATGTGTACGGGGTCTTTTTTGATTAAATTTTTTAAGTGTTTTTTCGGAGGAGGGTACACAGACGATACCGGGTAGTGGAAAAGAGGGTTTAAAAGGGAAACGATGGGGGGGAGAAATCAAAGATATTTTGATAACAGGGAAAGGTGGGGGGAGGGTATAGAAAAAAATGAAAAAAATTTTTAAAACGCCCCGGACCCGATGAATTTTACCCCGGGTATTAAAGGAATGGGAAGGAGGTTGTTAGTGATCGGGTTTTGTGCCCCAAAATTTTTTGGAAATCGGTTGAGATAGGCGGGTTTTCCCTTATTTTGGGGGAAAGGAAAAGTTGTTTCCCCAAATTTTAAAAAGGGGGAAAAGGGATTTAAATCAAATTATCGAAACCCTAAGTTAAATCAGGGTGGGGGAAATTTTTGGGGAACTATTTTGCCCAAAAAAAAATTTGGGGGGAGGAAAAAACATATACAGATAAAAAAAACCCAATTTAAAAATAGTTTGGGTCAAGATTCACAACAGGGGGTTTACCAAGGGGGTATGTTTCACCAATTTTGAGGTTTATAGGAAAGTTTTTGAGACGGCCCGGATAAGGGTTATGATATAAAAATATCTAGAATTTTTTAAGGGGAACTTGACAAAAATACCCCACGGGAATCTTTAAAAAAAAAGGTTTAAAGGGCCCTGGAAAAAGTGGGAAAAGGGTTTTTCATTGGATCAGGGGCTTGGCAATAGTGTTTGGGGGCTTTTTGGCAATGATCGTTTCCTGTGGCCCGAGGAGAGGGGAGAGGAGGAGAGAAGGGGAGAGAGAGAGAGAGAGAGAGGGGAGAGGAAGAAAACCCCAGAGGAGAAAAGAGAGGGAGGGGAGAGAGAGGAGGAGAGAGAGGAGGAGGGGGGGGGGGGGGAGAGGAAAAAGAGAGAGAGAGAGAGGGGAGAATGGACAAGGTCTGAACCTGCAGAAAGGAAATGCCCCGGTTTTTCCCGATTTGGCGCCGTATCGGGAAAAAATGGACCCCTGCCTGCTCGCCAAAAAGGCCCACCTGCCCCACCCCTACGAAAACCCCCCGCCCCCCGGTTTCAAAATCAAACTTGCCAAAACCCCCCAACAAAACCCCCGGCGGCAAAAAGGGTTGGCCCGCGTGCGCTGCAGAAGCAATTTTCAATTGGGAATTCCCCGAAAAACCCCCCTCCCCGTAAAGGGCCCAGGACTTCCTCCCCCCGAACTTCGGACGCCACCGCCTTTTGGAGCCCTCCTCCAAAACATCAAAATCACTCCCCAGTCTTTAGCGGGCCCCAAAAGGGACACTGGCTCCCCGCTGCCTTACGCGGAAATGCTACAGGTCATGGATGACTTTAAAGACCCCCTTTCTTCCTAAATACTTAAAGACGGGTCAGTAGATTCCCCCGCCACAGGAGGCAGGGGGGGGAAACAACTTTTTTGAGCGGACCCCAAAACCCCGAAAAAAATGGGGGTTTAAAAAGATGGCGCCCGCTTTCCTCCAGGCTGAACCAGTCCCCCATTTTTTTTTTTGTGGCGCTCTTACCACGCCCTGGGAGAGCACTCCACTCATTCATCATACACACAATCAAAATTTCCCCTATCCAGGGCCCCAAAAGACACCAGACCCGGATAACATTTACCCCCTCCACCTCCACCTTTTTTTGATCCCGCGATGGGCAGTGGCTGCAAAAAACCCCTCAATTGGGTTCCCCGCCAAAGTAGGCCTTTTGTGGGGGAAAGAAGCGCTGACAGAGTTGCCCAAAAACAGCCACTGCCCTCCCCCGCCCCCCCGGCTGTTCCGTCCAGCCCCTTTCCCCAAAATTACTTAAAAAAAAAAGTCTGCCTCGCACCCTTTTCCCGCCAGCAACACGAGGGGCCCCAGTTTTGCCCTTCATCACCCTCTGCCTCCGGTTACGCGCTGCAAAAAGCCCTTTCCACCCAAATTTCCCCAAGACCCATCCATCCCCCCACACGTACGGGCCCCAAATACACCGTTTCCCCCTCGGCTTTCCCCGCTTTGAGGAAACCGCCAGGCGCTTTTTGGACATCTCTTGATCCCCTGGCAAAGGGCACCTCCCCTTTTCACTCCCCAAAAATACCCCCCTGAAAAGGGGAGGCAACCCCCCACCCGGGAAGCCCCCCCAAATCATCCGAGCCGGGGCATCCCGGGGCCCCCGCCGCTTCTGCTGCCCCCCGGGAATTAAATCTGGGCCCTCTGGCCCTCTCACCCCACCGTTTTGGGAGTACCCCCCCCCCCCCCCAAGGGAGCTCCAAACACGCCTTTTTTTATTGTAATGCCCTAATTCCAAAAGGCGGGTCTTAGGCAAAAGGGTCGCGTCAACCACAAGTGTTGACAAAAATTAAACAACACAACAGAGAGGGGAGAGAGGGGAGAGAAGGGGAGGATGAGAGAGAGGGGAGAGAGAGAGAGGGGAGAGAGGGGGGAGAGAGAGGAAAGAAGGGGAGAAGGGGAGAGGGGACGAGAGAGAGAGAGAGAGAGGCCCAAAGCAAACCCAAAAATGGGACACATATACTTTTAGCCAAAACAAAAAATTTTTTGGAGAGGGGGTTTCCCAAAATTTTAAAAACAAAGGTCCAAGGCAGGTCAAGGGTTTTAAAGGGCAAACTTCCCCTAATTGCGTCTTTAAACCATTTCCAAAATAATTTTAAACATAAAAAGTGCTGTCAAATTTCCCAAAATTTCCGTTTAAAGGACTTGAGGGATCATATAAAAGGGCAAGGGCAAGGTCAGGTCAAGGTTTAAAAGGGAAACCTTTTCTAATTGCCGCTTTAGCCATTTTTAAAATAATTTTTTAAAAAAAAAAACGGCGTCATTGCCTAAAAAACGTTTAAAGGACTTGAAGGAGTCATATTTAGCATTAAAAAGTTGTCTACATGGACTACCTCTATAAAGGGAACATGATAAAAATGCACTCACCTAGATTTAGGAAGGACGTCATGCTTCACCCGTCACCCCCGGGATTGACATAGTGTGTACACGCCAGCCAGCATTTTTGCATTTACAATTTCCCAGCACAAAGGGAAACCGGGCCCTTTTCTGCCACACTTTATGGGGTTATCTAAAAGCCCCCAAAGGAAAAAAAAGGGGAAACGTGGTTCCCCCATGGGGTTTCTTCCCAGTGTTGACTTTGGGCCCAACCCAAACCATCTGGGCAGGGGCAGCAATGACTGGGTTTTAGACTCCTGGGCCAGAACTGGCCTGGTTTAAAAACATCCCGGTTTGGGCATGTTTGGGGAGTGGGATTCTGTGTTGGGTTGGGAAACCTTTCCATCAGTTTTTACCCCCCGGTTTGGGAAAAAGCTCTTTCCGAAGGTTTGTAACCTTGGCGGTTGAGTCGTGGCGTACCATGGTACAGGTGAAAATGCTTTAATTTCATGGGAAAACCGGGGGATGGGGGTCTTGAGGAAGAATGCTGAGCATGATGCTGCGGGAAAAAATTTGTCACAGTTGGGGGGATGATTTCCCGGCATCCAGGTGAATTTTTTTTTTTACCTTAAAAACTGGGGTGTCACAAAAACTCCAGTAAAGGTTTTGGAAAAAAAGGGCAGCGCTTTTCATTTTTCTTTACCCCAAATTACAGGGAGGACAGAGTTAATGTGGTAGTACCGAAAGTGCCTCCAGGGACCCAAAACCAACCCCCAAAATCCAAGTCAGGATACCGATTTACAAGACAGTAGAAAACTCCCACAAGGATTTACAACCACGTCGTATCAACCCGTTTGACAAGGGAAAGGATGTTGCACCTTTCCTCAGGGTAAACCCTACACATGCAGATAAATTGCTTCGTCCATGGCAAACCCTGCCCTAAATAAAAACAGGTTGAGGACAGAATCCTCTCCGGAGTAATTTTATACCCATTTTTCAGGTGGGTAAAACAGGTTAGCTACTTCTTCTGAGAGAGAGCCCAAAAAATTTCCCCTTGTTTGTGTCGTCCCGCAAAAAATCCAAAAAAAGGACGCGGGAAGGTTGGGATTGCGAGGGCACCTTCCCCGTTTCCCTCTTCCCTCGTTTTTTTACGGGTTTTTTTACTTTAAACAGTCTGGGTCTGAGATCTGTCCCTTTCCCGTCAATTTGAGTGCTTTCTTTGCAGTTGTTTTCTGTCCAAGGAATGAAGATTGGGCACTGTATTTGCCAAACGTACACTTTTTTCCAGTGGCAGGATATGCCCATGGCAGCCCCCCGAAAAATCTTCGCATCAAAGGTGATGGGGGTTTGGCTGGGTGCTTGGGTGATGCAAGCCCCAAAAATTTTTGATTTGTTTCCTGGTAGACGAAGTCCCCCATTCAGTGGCAATGGGTGGCCAAAGGGGGGATTTTTTAGTGAGAAAAAATCCCCCAGGGTTTGGTCGCGGACCTGAGCAGCAATAAGAGTGGGCTGAATAGGTTACAGGGCAAACTAAATTTCCCGGACCTGGGTTCCTTTCTGCTGGGGGGTATGGCGTGTGGTCGTTTAAAGTGGACGTTTTTTTCTTTTAATTTTGCGGGGGATTGAAATTTTTCTCGTCTCACCAGGGACACACGACATACCTTGAGTAGCCCCTTTGCCTGTTGCCCATCTGTAGAGGGGCTTCCACAACCCCGCTAAACCATGCCCGTTTTGGGGTTTAAAAAAAACGAGTTTTTTGCTGTGTTCAAGAAAAAGGGGGCCCATTTATTCAATAGCACCCCACATTTGTTTACTTGTTTGGGGGAATTTTTCCTGGGGTGGCATGTCCTTGCTCGTGACTTGGAAAGAAGGTCTTCAGACGGTTGTCATCTCCTCAAAATCACGAGAATCCTTGCCTGATCAGGACCTGCAACACCATCGTTTCAAGGCAGCAGGGTTTGCGGTCAGGCCAACTGCACCCCGGGAAACCCTTTTACTTTTTTATGTTCTGGGTCGTGTGCTTGGTCCTTTTGTGGGCATGGCTGAGAAGGGTTTTCTTTCCCTTCAGGAAAACCCCGTTTTTTTGAAAATGATCTCTTATTGGGTGGAAGAGTTTCATGTCTTTTATGGTCTGGGGAGCCCAAAGAGAGAATTTGTGCGATCAACGCGAAGAAACCCCCGATGGGCCCAAAGGGTTCCATATTTACCTTTGAGAGCGAAAAACTTCCCCTTGTGCGACCCACAAAGATAAGCACCAACAAACTCCCGCTGAAAACCGTCCCCGAAGCAAAGGTTGGGGCTTTTTTTGGGGTTTATTTTTAATTCTCCAGTCTTTGGGAAAAAATGCTGCCCTCTGGGCACCCTTTCATGAAAGGAAAAAAAGCTGCAGGGTTTTGCAAAAAGTCCCTGGCAGAAATGATGTGCATTTCCGTGTTTTGGTTAAGGGGGAGCCCTTAAAAAGGGATGGAAAAAAAAAAACTGCCACCCGAAATGGGGAAATACTACCCATTTTTACCCTTTTACCTTGACCTGACCATGAACCCTTTACCCTTTTAAAAACGGGTACCCCCTTCCAAAAATTTTTTATTTACCAAACCATGGGATGTACCAAAAATTTGGGCTTTTGGGGCCAAACGTTTTAACGATTTGGGTTTTTTTTTGGGCCCCTAAGCCACCTAAAAAAGAATAGGCAAAAAAGGGTTACAATAAAAGGTTTTAAATTGAATGGGGACTGGTGACAAGGGGAGTTTCCACAAGGGTTGGTTTTTGGGTCCATTACTATTTTTTAAATTTAAAAAAAAACGGGCCCTTTGGGTAGTGGGGGTTAGCAGGATATAAAAAGTTTTTTTTGATACTTTAAATTAGGTAGGATTTTTGGATCACAGTCTGAAAGTAAACATATTGCAGGAGACTTAGATAAACTTAAAGAGTGGGCAGTCCCGATGGCAGGGAATTTTTAAAATTGTAAAGCAGCGTTATGAATGTTGGGAGAAAAAACCCGGGAATAGATACACCCAAAAACAAAAGGACGCGGGGAAAAAAGATCAGAAAAGGGAAAAAGATCTTGGGGGTGAGGGTGAGCCCAGACCCCCGTCCTAGGAAAAAAATGTATTGAGGCCAGAAATAGAAACTTTAATTTAGTATTAGGATTCATTACCAGAAGTGTTTTTAAAAATAGAAGTTTGGGGAAACTATTCTAAAACTTTATCTGGCTCTAGTCAGGCCTTAAATTGACTATTTCGGTTTAGTTTTTGGGTTCCCCTATACAGGATGGATATAGCCCTTTTTGAAACATTGGGAGAGAAAGGGTGACCAAAAAGATAAAAAGGATGGTAAATTTAGTTTTTTGAGAGGAGAAAGAAATTATTTAAAAATTTAAAACCCCTCGAGAGACGCAGAAATAAGGGGGATTTAAGAAGTTTTTAAGTGGATAAAGGGATTTAATAAAGGAGGGTAGGGAAAAATTTTGACGGCTTTTAACCAGGGAGAACAAGAAAATAAAGCTACGGGCACCAAATTGCCCATTTTTTTCCCCGGGGGGTGGCGGTTTTTGCTTTGGGGGGGGAGCAGAGTTTCTGGGGGGCCCAAGGGGAAGTGGGCACACTTTCTGTTGGCCGGGGGCGCCCCCCCAGCCCCCCGGGGAGGCAGATCTACAAATAAAAAAAAACGCGACAACGCGTCTTTAATACCCCAAAAAATACCTAATACACCGAAAACCCTGACAAACACTAAAATAAAAGGGGCAAGAGGGAAAAATACATACATTTTTTAAAAAGGGTTTTGGGTTTTTATTTCGGTATATTTCGGGTTTTTTTGGTTAATTTTTTTGGGGGTATTTTCGGGATATTTTTTTTTATTTCGGTATATTTTGGAATATTTTGGTGTAATTACCGGGAAATTTTCGGTTTTAAATTTTGGGAAAATTTTGGTTTGTGTTTAGGTGTATTTCGGTATATTTGGGTATTAAGAGATATCCACGCGTCAACTCACGGCACACCTGAGTGTGCCGTGAGTAAACACCGCCGGGTTTATGGAACTGTCGCCGATGGGAATTATCGCCGAAACACCAATCTAGAACTCTCGCCGACGTGGAAATGTTAACCTGACCTGGGCATTGGCACCTAACTTAACCTAACTGATCAAGCTAACGATAGTATTTCATCCCTGAATGCAGAAACACGGGTAACACTTGATTAAATGATATTGGGTCCTGTAATATCAAGAATTGGAACACTTGACGACAGCGGCGAGAATTACTATCGGCGGTGGGTACCTGGAACTGTCGCCGATCGGAACTCTCGCCGCCAGCGAAGAGTCTTCCAATTCTTGATATTACAGGACCCAATTTACACATTTAATCAGGCTTTGGTAATAATGGACGAGGACTTCGCGGTCATTTTCAGAGACACTGACAAATTTTTCCTGCCCCAAAATAGTGCTTTTTCTAATGGAGATAATTTTATTTTTCGGAAAGCAATAGTTTTCATACAATAAAAAAAATTCTTCACCGAATTTTATGGTCGCCGTTTCCATTAAAAACACTGAATTTCTATAAAAAAAAACACTAAAACTTTACCAAGAAAAATTTGTCAGGGTCTCAGATAACCGGGAAGTGATTGAATAGAACATACCAAACCTGACCTTAGCCTAACCTTATAGGTTTTAATGAAACTTAGCCTAACCTTAACCACTAAGTACACCTAACCTAACCTTAGGTTAAGGTTAGGTTAGGTTTTATTAAAACCTATAAGGTTAGGTTAGGTATACTTTGTGGTTAAGGTTAGGTATACTTGGTTTTATTTAAAACCTATAAGGTTAGGTTAAGGTTAGGTTTGGTATGTTCTATTCAATCACTTCCCTGTTATCTGAGACCCTGACACATTTTTCCCGGTCAAGTTTTAGTGCTTTTTCTGATGGAGATTCAGTGTTATTAATGGAAACGGCGACCATAAAATTCGGTGATTATTTATTTTTTTGTATGAAAACTATTGGTTTCCGGAAAATAAAACTATCTCCATTCGAAAAAGCACCTATTTTGGGGCAGGAAAAATTTGTCGGTGTTACTGAAAATAACCGCGCAGTCCTCGTCCATTATTACCTAGGTTTTACCTGTATTTCTGCATTCAGGGATGAAATACCAGCAAAAGCTTGCTCATTTAGGTTAAGTAAGATGCCAATGTCCTGGTTAGGTTAAAATTTCCACGTCGGCGAGAATTCTCGGTTGGTTTTTCGGCAAAAACTCCCATCGATGAGTTTCATAAACCGCACCGCCTACGTCTGTCCCCTGCCCCTCACTACTGCTGGTGCCACGCCTGTGATCGCATCATAGGACATCACCAGGGGTCATAGAGTTCCTCAGGGAATCATCGCAATCCTTAATAACACAAAGAACGGGTTTTATTCATACGGCATTACGGCTTTGTTTATACTTGAAGCTCCAAGGTCAAGCGAGTGTGTAGCTTTGATTTAGTGATCATTGTATAGTCCCTCATCGTTGATCATCTCAGAAAAATGTAATTATCTAGGATTACTACGATGTATTATCCTTATTCTTGAATAAAGATATATAATTTTCTTCAATTAGCTTGCTTCAATACTATAGACCCTCAATCCTCTCTGCTGCCCAGACATAGTGAGGCTGGGTCGCCCACGGATAAACGATTCGCTCCGTCCACCGCTGGGCGTCGATGCTGGGCAGTTTTTCAGCCACTGGACGGCCATTGGACGCCCAGTCCACGCTAAACCGCCCAGTCCACGGGTAAAAATGGCTAGTGTGACCGCCCCTTAACGGATTCAAGCTGGAAAAGCGTAGATTTAGAAAGGAAATAGGGAAAAACTGGTTCACAAATAGGGTGGTGAATGAATGGAATGGTCTCAGTAAACAGGTAGTTAGTGCGGAGTCATTAGGGAGCTTTAAAGAGGGGCTGGATAGGTTCATGGATGGGGATGAAAGGTGGATGTAGGTAGTGTTAGGTGACTGGAACTACCACGTGTAGGCCTCGTGGTCTCTTGTAGCTTCCTTATTTTCTTATGTTCTTATGTTCTTATTTTACATTGAGGTGTCTATTGTCATACGCCATGTCTGTTTTTCTCTTTCTTGTCACTTTTTCATTTTCTTTTAACTGCTTCCTAGTTCTTCTTTCATCCCAACTGTCCATCCCTCTCTAAAAAAAGTAAGAAAAAAGTATACCATGTCGACCAAGGGCTTTAAGAATGCAGATGGGGAACTGTGTCAAACGTGAATAATTAATGGGAGAGTTTTAATTGTAAGGAAACCAAAAGTGTACATGCATATATTTCAACTGTTATTGTGTGTATATGTGTGTATGTATGTCCTTCCGTCAGTTTGTATATCTGTATCAACGTTTTTTTCATCATGTCAGCCAACCAGCCACAACCAGTCAGCCAATCTGCTGTTCCTGGGTTATATGATCGCGACGCCTGTGACCTTGAGTGACAGGTGGCTTGTTGACACCATAGCTTGTTTCCTTTTTCATGTTTTACTCGTGTTCGACTCTGTATCTCCTCCCTCCGGTAGGAACAAAGCCTTTTAGTGGGTGGCTATATTGTTTACCCTCTGAAGTGACTGTCCTTATGAAAGATAGAGAGGAGGGAAAGAGACAAAAATTAGGCACATTAGAGCTTCCGTGTTTATCCAATGTCTCTCTCTCTCTCTCTCTCTCTCTCGGCCTGTCAGCTATTCCATGTTATTATGTATGCGTTAATTCTGCCCTAATTATTCTCTTACCTGTTTAGATTTACCTGGTAGGCAGTCATCCACTTCCTCTTTAACTTGTTCTTGTGGCCCCGTGGCTCTTAATTCAGGCAGTGATCCGGGGCTCCTGTCATTTCCTGTTTTCTTCACACGACAACACTTGGCTTCTCTCCGATTTGTGTGGCTTATGGCTCTTATGGCTATGGCTTATGGCTCTCATGGCTCTTATGGCTCTCATGGCTCTTATGGCTTTTATGGTTTATGACTCCCCGTTTAGTATGGCCTCTCTCTATGTTTATCTGTTCTACGTCCTGCTCTGATATTCCCAAGTCCCTAGAACGCAGTCATTTTACTTGGTATTAACTACAGAAGGCGTTGAAGGGGAAGTAACAAATAAACATATCTTCCATTCTGTTCTCACGGTGGTTTGTTTTGGATATATTGAATTTATTGATGTTTTTAGGTGGACACTTGGTAATGATGTGTTCTCTTTGATCTTAATATTTTCCCGTCAATTCCCCTTTAAAAGAAAAGTAAAGAAAATAAATGAGAAATTCCGTCTTCTTTCCTGACCAGTGTTTCCTTTTTCCTCAATTGCTTTCGAGAAGGATTCGTGTTCGTATTATTTTTTTTGGGTGGATACTGATTTGAGTTTATTTTCTTCGCCGCTGGATTGACAAGATCTCGAATTGCTCTTGTTGTGGGGTTTGTTCGCTGTCGCTTTAATCCTTTGTATTTGCTTTTGTCTTCGCTGTCTTCCTCTGTTAGTTTTTTATTTGGTGAATTTATTTGTTCGCTGTCGTTGTTTTGTTATATGCTTTTGTCTTTGCTTTATGTCTTTGTTATTTGTTTTATCTGTCATCATTGCCTCACCTTGCCTGTGGATTATTTTCTTTTTATGAGAATCTCGCTCAAAATGAATTATGAGGTACAGTAATGTTTTTTTCTTACTTTTGTGTACTTATATACGTACAAAAGACGGTTCTGTTGTGTTCCTTATTTTGTTGTTGTGAAAACGTATGCCAGTGTGCTAACAAGATATCCAGGTAGGCTATACTTTCCTATACGTTTGTTCTGTAGTATCTCATATTTTCAGATTGTTTCTCTCTCTAACCTCCCAATCCTTTTCTTTACATTTAAGGTTATGTAAAGAAAGACTGACTGGAAACTAAAAAATGGGAGAAAATAATTGGTTGGTGTTGCAGCGTCAAAAAAGAAAATGTCAAGAAATAGTTTGAAATCAATGGTCCAAACTTTTCGAAGTGTCAAACTCCTTCCTGTGAATAAAAGTCACATTTTAGGTCATATCATTCTTGCGTCTCCTGTCCATTGTC
Source organism: Chionoecetes opilio (assembly GCA_016584305.1). Lineage (NCBI taxonomy): Eukaryota > Metazoa > Arthropoda > Malacostraca > Decapoda > Majidae > Chionoecetes > Chionoecetes opilio. The sequence goes on from JACEEZ010022712.1 coordinate 133,136, forward strand.
CGTCCAAATATTATCGATACAATAATAATAAATATTAATAATATCGAGTATTAAATCAAAAACAACATTGTGTAGTGAGTAGAAATTAATCTTTAGGGTAGTTTTGGAACGTTTTGTGACTATGGAATTATTAAACAACTTTTACCACCTCTGATAATATAACAAAGAACAGTTACCATCACTATTGAATTACCTTATATTAATGTGTATGGTAGATTCGGAATGTTTTGTGGCCACGAGACTACCAAACTATCTACCTCTGATAATAATATAATATAAAACAGTTATCATCATTATTGAATTACCTACCGAGGGGGGGAGAAAAAAAGTGTATGGGAGGTGCGCATGTGCCGTACAGTGGACCGTAATGAATTAAATAACGACACATAACAGTGGTGTGGGGTTTTTTTTATATATTTTTATTTCGTCGGGTGTGAATAAAATTGGGTTCACTTATGTAATTTGTGGCTGTCGTGTGTCGGGAGTTGACGCGTGACAGGTGGTGATAATGTAATTAAGACCATCTGTGTGAGCGAGCGAGAGAGAGAGAGAGAGAGAGAGAGAGAGAGAGAGAGAGGAGAGAGAGAGAGAGAGAGAGAGAGAGAGAGAGAGAGAGAGAGAGAGAGAGAGAGAGAGAGAGAGAGAGAGAGAGAGAGAGAGAGAGGAAGGAAGGAGGAGATTGGTATGCCAAAAAAGGGGAAATGTGCACACATCAGAGGTCATATGGCACAACACAGAGAGAAGAGAGAGGAGAGAGAGAGAGAGAGAGAGAGAGAGGAGAGAGAGAGAGAGAGGAGAGAGAGAGAGAGAGAGAGAGAGAGGAGAGAGAGAGGAGAGAGAGAGAGAGAGAGAGAGAGAGAGAGAGAGAGAAAAAAAAAAGAGTCGCGTATCCACACACACACACACACACACACGTACACACACACGTACACACACACACACACACACACACACGTACACACACACGTACACACAACACACACACACACACATTATCCCCTCCCCCTCCCCTTTGTGTCCAGGGAGTAAGATTAATGCTTGTGATATATATAAATCACACTCCTATTGAACAAAAAAAAAGTATGAACGTCCTTCAGTCATCGCCTCACTCGTGAAAATTAATTGTGAAAATATCCCACTATTATTAGGAAGGGAGGGATGGAGGGGGGGGAGGTGGTGGTGGTGGTGGGGGGAGGGAGGTGGGGGGAGGGGGGGTCAGTTCAGCATTGAAGCGAAGGTTAAGAGGAATAATGTCAAGAGTTCAGTGAGGTCAGGTCAGATTTTAGAAACTACTAGCCGAAAAGCCGTCCTCCGGGCGGACTTTTTGGCTAGCTCCTGCGGAGGTCTTTTGGATCTTAATACTATTCCCTACAAATCTCATCTTTGTCATCCTTTCCCCTCCACTTCCTCTTTCCCTTCATTTCCCTTCTCCTCAAATCCTTCGTAAGTTCTTCTAACCCTCTCCAGACTTTTCTTTTATCCTCCTTTCTCAGAATATTTTTCCTCGTTCATAGCTGACATGATCGCTCCCTCACTCCTGCCTCTCCTCATTTGCCTGTGTTTGTCTGTCTTTGTGTTCCTGGTAATGTTTATGATTATGTGGGCCCTCTCTCTCCTCTTCTTCCCATTACTGAACCATCTCCCGCCCGCATATTGCCGTTCTCTGGAATAGTATGTGGTGTGGGGGATGTCTGTAGCCAATCACCGTTGTCCAAGCTCGCGTAAAAAAGAAATAAGTTCTTCACAATTCTCGCTAATACTACAAATAAAAAATAAAAAATTAAGTGATCAGATCATCCCCAAAATGGCCTTAAACCCTTCCCCTGGTCGACCTGGTTCCAAAACTGTGCCATGTGATGGGATTGCGCCACTGGGGGTGGAACCTATAGCGGACACTGATTACTGAGGGAGGTTAAATTTTTTGGTAAAGTGAAGGAAACGTTTTTGATTGCATACATATAAGAGTAATTCATCCTTCCTTGGGTATATTGTGTGTAATCGGCAGCATCTCTCTCTCTCTCTCTCTCTCTCTCTCTCTCTCTCTCTCTCTCTCTCTCTCTCTCTCTCTCTCTCTCTCTCTCTCTCTCTCTCTCTCTCTCTCTCTCTCCCCCTGAAATCTCATTGGCCGAGAGAGAAGAAAGAGAGAGAATGTTGATGTGTTACCATGATCTGTTTGAATTAAAGGAACGAGAGAAATAAGAGTGACGGAATTTTGTAGTTTTTCGTCATTTTTTTAAGAGCGTTTCCCCTTCCTTAACCCGCGACAAATCCTTCACTCCTGTGTGTGTGTTTGTGTGTTTGTGTGTGTGTGTGTGTGTGTGTGTGTGTGTTGAGGGAAGGGGGAAATATGGAACAGCGGGGTCTTGGGGGGGGGGATTGTAGGGGTATAGACGTGGATAGATGGATAGAGAGGGACAGACAGAGATAGACAGAGTATGGGCTGGAAGTGATAAAGTATTTGGAGGTGGATAGATGGATTGGATGGAGGGAGTGATGGATAGAGAGAGAGAGACAAAGATAGAAGATGGCATAGACCACTGTAGCCTATACCTGGACTGCGCACGGAATATCGGCCTGTTGCACATGGGCCTAAACTTGCCTTGAAGTCGGAGGGCCGCTCGGATATATATATATATATATATATATATATATATATATATATATATATATATATATATATATATATATATATATATATATATATATATATATATATATACGCATCATATAGACTGGTTTATAAGTATATATTATATACTGTAATCTTCGTAAATGTTTGTTGTTCTGTGATATTATCAAATAAAAAACAGTAAAACACGCTAAAGAAATGCCATTACGAAACTCTGAAGAAATATGCATGAACTTAATATTCACTTAACTCTTCGCCATTTAAAACTTTGCGAGTCAACTTTTATCATGAAGGGTATCAATAGAAGCGCAATTGTATTAGCTTTCCATTGATGTATTTTGTTTTATGATAAATTAATTACCCCCATGCATAAATTAGCGTTAACTAAATAAATAAAATCATCAATCGGGTAATCTTCCCGATTGATGAGGTTATTTATTTAGTTAACGCTAATTTATACATGGTGCTAATTCATTTATCAGAAAATGAAATATATAAGTAAATAAATAACATCATCAATCGGGAAAATTACCCGATTGATGATTTTATTTATTTATTTAACGCTAATTTATGCATGGTTCTAATTCATTTATCAGATAACGAAATATAGCAATGGAAAGCTAATAAAATTGCGTTTCTATTGATACCCTTCATGATAAAAGTTGACTCGCAAAGTTTTAAATGGCGAAGAGTTAAGTGAATATTAAGTTCAGGCATATTTCTTCATAGTCTCGTAATGGCATTTCTTTAGCGTGTTTACTGTTTTTTATTTGATAATATTATAGAACAATAATTTACGAAGATTACAGTGTATCATATATACTGATAAACTAGTCTATATGATAGTCCATAGACCACTATATCTCTTTGTCGGGCGGGCCGCAGGCCCCTATGCAGCCCCGCAATTCAAAACATTGTCGCGTGAACAGTCCAGGTATACAGTGGTCTATGAAGATGGCGATAGTGGTGTTGATAATGTACTCACAAAAAATTCAACTGTTCAAACTATATAGGTATGGGGGTATAACTAGAAGGGTTATATAAAAGTAGATAGATAGGATATGAACGACAGAGATAGACAGATAGAAAATGGCGGTGTTAATGGTGAAAAGGTACATAAAAAAAAGTTAAAACCAAATAATCTGAATATTGAAATCTACCCTCCCGCCTTTCCATCTTTTTCCTCCTTCCCTTTCCCCTTTCCCTTTTCCCCTTTTAGTCCCTCTCGCCATGACATCTCGAGAAGCACAAAACACCATTATTGTCATGAGCCTCGTTTAGTCATGCACATTTACCTACATTAATACGAAGGAATACGATTTATGAATATGTGATCGTTGAGAAATTAGGGAGCTTTGACGGATATTATAGTAAGGTGAAAATTAATTAGTGTCATTTGGAGTAGAGGTTACCTGGGTGTGAAGGTGAGTAATGAGTGAGGTATGTGACAGACAGGCAAGGCATTGGAACATTGGAACATTCGAACATTGGAACATTGGAACATAGGGGTTAAGAATGTGTTTGGTACCTAAAACAAAGAAACAAAAAAAACTTGTCATTCACCCCTATACGTATAAAGGGGTGAATGGCAGGTTTTTTTTGTTTTTTACGTGTGTTTGTGCATGTGTGTTTGTGAAGGTGTGTGTGTGCAGGTGTTTGTGAAGGTGTGTGTGTGCAGGTGTGTGTTCCTGTGTGCGTGAGCAGCGGCGTGTCAGGTGTGTGTGGCGCGTGCAATACATTTAGGTAATTACACATCATTGTCGGTATTATTTTCCCAAACTCGCTGCCACTGCTATATTAATTAACAGGTAATTGTCTATGGATCTCACCATTACTTTATTCTTACCTCGATGTATTAGATCATTAATCTTTTATCACCATCATTATAATCAATCAATCGTGATGGGATATTTTAATGATAACACGGGACTTTTCCATGATTTGTGAAGACTATGAGGTCTGTATTGTTATTATATATTATTGCCACTGCTGCTGCTGTTGATGATACTTACACAATCGTGTTTTTAGGCAGAAATATCACGTGGAAATTCTTTGAACTATTTACTAGCGAGACAAGTTCCGTTTTTAGCCTTTTGTGGGCCCTATGGGAAATGCTGTTTGGAGGCCCTATATTGTAAAACTATGGTAGGGGGAAAATTAAAAGCAATGAATGGCAGCTTGGGGGCCCCTTGGTGGCTTCAGGGGCCCTATGCAACCACGTAGTTCGCATATAGTAAGAAACGGCCCTAGGGGAAAAGCCGAGTTGTTGTGGCAATGGACGCAAGTTTGTGACCCGTGACCCCTGAAGGCATTGAGTGACCCGTGACCCCTGAAGGCATTGAGTGACCCGTGACCCCTGAAGGCATTGAGTGACCCGTGACCCCTGAAGGCATTGAGTGACCTGTGACCCCTGAAGGCATTGAGTGTATAGGAGACCCACGGGCGCGGCGCTGATTGCTTCACGCGCCAGGTATACTACCCCGTACAGACCCGCCCACCTGTGCCACCCGCCCATTGTGTCCCTCCATTCCCTTCACATTCCAGGGGTCGTGGCGCCTCTCTCCGTTGGGGGGGGGGGGCGTGGTGGCTGCATGGAACAGTCAGGAAGGCAGTGCTACAGAAGCCACTGAAGGAAAATTTAAAAAGAATCCCAAATATGAGTTTCCTAAAATTCAAAAGAGTTTCCGTAAATATGTAGTAATTCCTAAAAGTCCAAAGAGTTTCCGTAAATAAGTATATAGTAATTCCTAAAATTCCAGAAAGTTTCCGTGGATATTATGTTGTCAGGTGGAAAAAGAAAGGTGTAGTGCTCGCCTTTAAGCCACGTTAACAAAAATACTGTCGAATCTACCGTAGAGGAAGAAAGTCCATATTGAGAACAATGCACAAATATAAAGATATATAGATAAAACGCAGCTCCGAAAATCTGATGGCATTCCCTCATTCAAGAACTCTTACAGCCTTGAAAACTGCAGAGAAAATGGCATTATTAGGAAACCTCACGTACGTTTGACACTATAGTCTATTTTTTAAACGAGGCGAAAAATCCATTCTATCCTAAGGTCTCATGCTTAAAATGATGCCCATGTTTACCTGATAATATGGTTAACTATGATAAAATACAGCATAAATTTAGAAGAACCGTAGTATTCCCTTCTCCTGGCATCAAATATCAGTCAGTAAGCAGCAAGGGGTCAGGATTGATCACCTCGTTAAAAAAAAAACCAGTATAGTGTAAGGCAGTGCTACACGCCACGACCCTCGGCAGACAGACAAGACGTTTCGACCAGGACGTTTTGGCCGTTATAGGTTAGGTTAGGTTAGGCTGAGGTTAGATAAGTTTAGGTTAGGTTAGGTGTTTTCAGGGACCTAGGATTAGTGAGTCGTTTAGATTTTCGTCGTGGCCAAAAAGTCCTACATTCAGACCCCTCGAGCACCCAGACACATCCACCTTAAGAGGAGTTGCAGGAGTCATGAGCTTCACGTGTCGTCTCTGCAACATGTAGTATATTCACGGCTCCTTTGTGTCTCCGTTGCTGCACCTGAAAATCGACGTAGAAGCTCGAGTTCCAATCTGGCTTGTGGTTAGGTTACTCGATTGATTGATTTAATGCAAAAAAAAAGGTGAATGTGCCAGACATCAGAGGTCATGTGGCACTATGGCAAAGCATAAAAAGGGGAGGGTTTTAGAAAAATAGTGAAATGGTGAGGGAAGGGAAAAGAGCGGAATGTTACAGCAGGATGGTTAGATCAGATGCAGGATGGGGATTTGTTGGAGGAAGGAGGTTAAATTTTCCAGGGAGAAGGAGGGGGATTCCGGGAGAATGTCCGCAAGACAGGGAGGTCGGGAAAGGGAGGACAAAGGAGGGAAGGAACTGGAACGGGCAGTAGTAAGATGGGGGCAGGATATCAGGACAAAAGGGAACAATTAGGTTTAAACGGAACCAGGAAGCTAATTACAAGGAGGCGGCGAAAAACAGGTGCGTTGGGGTCAAGTTTCAAGCGAGTGTTTCCTTAAGAGGACGAAACGGCGTGGAAGGAGAGATGAGGTGGAAAAGAAAAATGGGTAGATAGAGTAAGAGAGAGAGAGAGAGAGAGAGAGAGAGAGAGAGAGAGAGAGAGAGAGAGAGAGAGAGAGAGAGAGAGAGAGAGAGAGAGAGAGAGAGAGAGAGAGAGAGAGAGAGAGAGAGAGAGAGAGAGAGAGAGAGAGAGAGAGAGAGAGAGAGAGAGAGAGAGAGAGAGAGAGAGCTGGCTGAGTGTCCAGGTGTTAGGTTGATGACGTGACCTGCCTCCCTGACCCCGCCCTCAGGTCACTGCGGGCTTTAGCAGGCCACGCACGCCACATCCCGAGGAATAAAAGCCAAGAAAAGGAAACAAAGATGACGAGTCCTTCCAAAAATTCTTTGTCGACATTTTTGATACCAGAGGATAGCATTATGAAACCTTGGAATTTTAGATATATTATGGATAAACACACACACACACACACACACACACACACACACACACACACACACACACACACACACACTATAGGGTACTCCGTAGTGTAAGGGATAGCACGCTCGATTCACAACCGAGAAGTCCCGGGTTCGATCCCCGGGCGGAGCGGAAACAGATGGGCTTAAGGATCCTTAAAACCCGAGCCCCTGTCCACCCAGCAGTGAATGGGTACCGGGTGTTAGCCGGGGTTTGTGACCTGCTCTCCGGGGTGGTGGCTTCGGCCAACACTAAGCACTCAGGATGAAGGATAAAAATGTTGATATGAAGACGGGGCCATACGAGCGTTGCTCAGGCCCTGTAAAATACAACTAGATGAATACACACACACACACACACACACGCGCGCACGCGCGCACGCACGCACCACACACACACACACACACACACACACACACACACACACACACACACACACACACACACACACACACACACACACACACACACACACGGGGCTATGTACCATCACACACACACATATATATATATATATATATATACACCCACCCTTGATCAGCTCCGTGAGTGTGTTGAGCGTCAGTGGTTCGTATCAGAAGAAAATTTTGAAATAGTAATAAATCTCAAACAGAAACCTGCATCGCACTGTGGTACTTGGCTGTGTGGTGAGCTGTGTTGCAAATATTGAAATAGGTTTTCTGGTTCAATATGCGTGTTCTCGAAGTCACACTTGTTTTACAGTCCTATAACTACAATCCCTTCACTATAGACAATTAATGCTGTCATGAATGAGTCTTCACCACTATGCTGCCTTGCTGTGGAGGGCTTCAGGGAATATAAAACAATTTGAAAGCCGTGCAAATAAAGGTTTAATTTTTTCCCAATTTATTTTGAGTTTTTAGTCAATGATGGCGTGTCGTGATATGCTGAATATTAGCCATGAAATCCAGTTTGATCTTTAGGTCATTCAAAGGCGAGTTGTCTCTTGCTCTGTTTGTTTTGGTATTTCTGAAGCCTTTATCATGTGAAAACAAAACAGATTCTATGGACGGTACATACTTCTGAAAAATCGATATTGACTTTCTCCGTCTTAGACATCAATAAGTGTGCCCAGGGTTGCAGCAATTTTTCATGTGAATGGTACAAAGTAATGCATGTGTGTATAGGGAGCAAAGAGCTGTGTGTGTATGTTACTATAGAGGCGAGGGGCTCTCAGCGTGGGTCATATGGCAACCCTGGGTAAATGTAAAGATGGGGGCATACGCTATGCTGCGCGTGGCCTCGGTGCTCATCTCCGTCGCATTAGCCTTTAAGCCTGTAATGGGTGGGAACCCTTTAACCCGGGACACAGGGCTAGTGTGACACCCGGGTTACCACAGTTACCTTCCCCTGTTTCCCCAGGTATAGGAGGGGTCAGCCATTTTCTAGGGGAGCATGTGGAGAATAATGTAATGTTAGGTGGCCACAGTTAAGTGTCTCAATAAACCACTCAAACTTATATGCCAGGCTATGATGCCTATGATGCCACCGAGCGCCTAGCTTCTGATCTTTCTATTATTTCTGATTGGGGCAAAGCAAACCTTGTTTTGTTCAATGCCTCAAAAACCCAATTTCTTCACCTATCTATTCGACAAAACCTACCAGATAACTATCCCCTCTTCTTCAATGACACTCAACTGTCTCCTTCTTCTACAATGAACATTCTAGGACTATCCTTTACTAAAAATCTGAACTGGAAATCTCACATCTCACTCATCTCTTGCTAAAACAGCTTCTAAGAAGTTAGGTGTGCTGTGGCGTCTGCGTCCTTTTTTTTCTCCCTCCCAATTGCTTGCTCTCTACAGGGGCCTTATCCGCCCATGTATGGAGTATGTCTCACATGTTTGGGGAGGATCCACTCATACAGCTCTTCTAAACAGGGTTGAGTCAAAAGCTTTTCGTCTCATCAACTCCTCTCCTCTGACTGACTGTCTTCAATCTTTAAATCACCGTCGCAATGTTGCTTCTCTTGCTCTCTTCTACCGTTATTTTCATGCTCACTGCTCTTCTGAACTTGCTAACTGCATGCCTCCCCCACTCCCGCGGCCTCGCTGCACAAGACTTTCTACTCATTCCCATCCCTATTCTGTCCATCTTCCTAATGTAAGAGTTAATCAGTATCTTTACTCTTTCATCCCTTTCACTGGTGAACTCTGGAACTCTCTTCCTGTTTCTATTTTTCCACTTTCCTATAACTTAAATCTTTTCAAAAGAAGAGTAACAAGACACCTCCCGAACTAAATTGGCCTACCCCTCTGTTTTTATTGTATTCTCTTACTGTCTTCTTTATAGGGACTGGCAACTAAGCGGGCTTTGTGTTACCCATTTTTGTTGTGCCCTTGGCCAGATCCCTGTGATGTAAAAAAAAATAAAAAAAAATAAATAAATAGATAAATAAATTTAAAAAAAATAATTAAAAAAAGAAGAGAAAGAGCAAGAAAAGTTGAAGAAAAAAAAATATATAATTTACATATATTGAAAAAAAAAAAAAAAAAAGGAACAGCCCACACAGGGACTGGAACCCTGGAGCGAGGGTTTAACTTTAACCAGACCCTTAGCTTAAAATGCTTCCAGTCCCTGTGTGGGCTGGGTTTTTTTTTCTTTTTTTCTTTTCTTTTATTTTTATTTTCCATTATTATTATTATTATTATTTTTTTTTTTTGTGGGCTGGGTTTTTTTTCTTTTTTTTTCTATTTTTCCCTTTTATCTAAGAAAATATGAAAAAGAAGGAGGAGGGGGAGGAGGTGATCCCAGCCCCTTCACTCACCAGCAAGTGTTGGTAGTCGTGGCCAAAGTCCTCGGAGGTGACCGTGTCTGCATCTGCTCAGTGATCCACTTCTCCAGGTCCTGGCTGGGCCTGGCGGAAGTACTCGTGGCGGTACAGGGAGGCCATCAGCTTGTGACGGAGGTGTGCCCACAGCTTCTGCAGGTCCTTCAGCTCCTGGTTCAACATCTGCACACACACAGGAGGAACATTTGCATTGCTTGCTGGACCTTAAAGGATATCCTGGGCTTCCTCGAGGCCCCGAGAGTGGCCCTCGGCGTCCACCACCAGGCGCTCCAGCTCTTCCTGGATTTGTGCTGCAGACTTATGCCGCTTGTTGATCACCATGGCGCCTGAGACACAAGAGGAAAGAACATAAGAACAAGAACATAAGATACTAGGGTTAAGAAGACTCATTAACAAGTACCCTACCTGTGACAATCAGGAGGGAGACAATGTTGCACCCTGTCAATTCATGGGTGACAAGATAGAAGAGCTGTCTACAAGTCTATAGTTTTCCCTTTTTTTCATTGTCATGGATAGAAATTTCCTTTGCTTTTTGTCATAAGAACATAAGAACATAAGGAAGCTACAAGAGGCTGCGAGACCTACACGTGGTAGTTCCTGTTACTTAACACTGCCTACATCCACCTTTCATCCCCATCCATGAACCTATCCAGCCTCCTTTTAAAGCTCCCTAATGACTCCGCACTAGGGAGGCATAAACACAACTTACCATTACTACAATAATACTGGCATTGCAAAGCTTGAATTTAGATTACTGTATCTATTTTACTTTTCAAAGCAATGCCACATTATGTGCTGTCAATAAATCAAGCCCTGGCTAGAAAGTACTGACATAAGATGGTTTGCTAGGGTGAGGAATACACAAGAGACAGACGTGTGAAGATGGGTGTAGCTTGCAGGCAGAACAAGACAGACTGTTAAGTAGTGAAGGCAAGAGTAGTGAAGGTGTCATGCCACTGCTGATAAAGACAACCTAAGGAAGGAACAGTTCTATTCTTATCCTGACTTATTTCTTTCTATTTTACTTACCTATTTCTTATTCTTATAGCTGTGGTTCTCAATCCCTCATAGATAATACTACAAGACAGCACACCTACACTGCCCTCACCTTGGTCCGTGATCTCCTTGATGCGGCATTGCTGGGCCTGCAGCTCCGCCAAGAAGGCCTGGTGCTTCTGCAGTTTCCTAACTTTGTCGTCAAAGCTCGTCACGTCGCCCTTGATCCTGTCGGCGTCCGGGTGGTTCGTCTTCTCGTCAATCCACATGTTGGCGTCGCGCACGTCTCGCATGAACTGCACGTAGAGCAGGGCGTCCTCCAACTGCCGCTTGCGAGCCCTGGGGGAAAAGCACCACGTTAGCCGTCACAGTCTTCATTATTCTATGTTAACCATGAACTGATATTTAGATTCAATAAAAAAAATATTTAAAAAAATCTGTTTGTTTTTGCCATCACAAAGGATTGACCACGGCGAAAAAGAAAGAAAAAAAACTCGGTACAAGATTTTTTTCAATTTTTTTTCTCCATCACTAAGGACTGGCCACGAAAAAAAAAGAAAAAAAAATGCAAGGTTTTCTTTCAATGTTCTTTTTCCATCACTAAGGACTGGCCATGTAAAAAAGAAAAAATAATAATAATAATAACAATAATAATAAATAAATAAAACCGGTACTAACACAAAGCCCGCAAAGTGCACCACAAAACACGGCAGCAGGAGTCCCTTACTTAGTGTTGTCCTTGACGCGGTCCCTTCGCTGCACCACCTCGTCCACGCGCCTCTTGATGTGCGGAGAGTCAAAGTGGTTCTGCTGGATCAGCTTGGAGCCGTGGTTCCGCAGCACGTCAAGCTTCTCGCCCTGGGCGTGCACCAGCTTCTCAAAGGCAACAACACACTGACACAAAATCTCAACACAAAGTGAATTAAAGTTTTGTCAAGACTATCGGTTTGTAATCATTGGGCTGAAGAACATTACTTATCAGGCTGACAAAAATGACTTATTAGTGTTGTAATTCAGCTCTGGGTTTATCACTGCACACACACGCACAATAAAGAGTATATACAAACAGTTGGAAGCGTATCATCGGCCGTCAAACCTCATAAAAATAATGTGAAAAAATGACGTTAAACAGAAAGAAGAATTTGGGATGATTTAACAGACAATATCCTGTTGTAGAAAGGTGATTTTTATATATTTATTTGTTTGTTTAGAGAATAATGCCTCAGAGCCATAGTGATCTACTGCTGCAGCAATTAGTGTTGGCCGAAGCCACCACCCCGGGAGGCGGGTCACAAACCCCCGGCTAACACTCGGTACCCATTCACTGCTGGGTGGACAGGGGATCGGGATTTAAGAAAGACCACCCATCTATCTTCGCTCCGCCCGGGGATCGAACTCGAGACTTCTCGGTTGTGAGCCGAGCGTGCTAACCGCTACACCACGGAGTACAAGTGAGGCAAGTGTTGTAACCTAAAACTGTAATACTATAAACAAACGGAAAACTATGGAATAATCAAAATACTAAAACAAACACAAAACTATATATATATATTATATATATATTATATATATATATATATATATATATATATATATATATATATATATATTATATATATATATATATATATATATATATATATATATATATATATACAGTAAAACCCTTATAACTCGGCACTGTATAACTCGGAATTTGATATAACTCGGCATGGCAAAGACTAATGTTTATTTTTTTTATTATTTTTTGTTTACACACACACACACACACCCACCCACCCACCCACCCACCCACACACCACACACACACACACACACACACACACCTATGCCCATAGCACATGTAGGCAGTGAGCTCCAGGGGTGGAATGATAGGCCCTGGAGGCTCACTCGAGGGCTGTGATGGTTGGCCCTAGCCCGTGGTGGCGCAGGCAGGATTGTTATAGTGACGCCTGTGATTAGAGGCTCATGCCGCCCCGTGTCCTCCCATGCACTCACAGTCGAAGGTAGAGTTAATGGACAGGGCATGTGGGTGTTCTTAGGCCACTCGACGGTGCAAAAAGATTTCAAGTGGATTTATGGGTCTCACTCGGGATCGAACTCGGGTCTTCGAGAACGCCACTCGGTGACGCTAACCACTCTGCTACCGCCTCACCTAAACTGCATCTCATGGTTTTCACTCGGCATATCATGCCCTCACAACCTCTTCTGTGAACATGTAAACAGAAAGTTGGCAAAAAATAATGTATCTCAGCATATTGATGTTATAACTGCATCTCTTCGCTTACACTCTGCATATCGTCAGTCGCATAAAGTCGTATTTTTGTCCTTTTGATCTTTTCCTGCAAGCTCAGGCTCTTCAATTTCATTCCCTTCCTGCTGGAGACACCGTTGCGTGATGGAGCTGACATCTTGAAATACAGTACTGTATGATGTAATCCCAAAACACGTAAAATAGGTGGCAAAGTAAAGCAAAGGTCGGGAACCAGCGTGTAGGCTGCAGCTGCTGAGCCGTGTTTATGTCGTCCAAGCACCGTCTTGGATACGAATTCCGTTTTTTTTCGAAATTGAAAAAGGATTGGTTTCTGCTTCAAAAACACAACAAGCTTGGTAGGAGCCGAAATAATAATCAATGCAAAACATTGCAAACAATATCACAGAGTAGTATAACACACATTTCAGCAAGTGTTATTGGATTGGGTTTCGTAATCCAAGACGGTGCTTGGACGACAAAAACACGGCTCAGCCTACGCGCTGGTTCCTGACCTTTGCTTAATTTGCCACCTATTTTACGTGTTTTGGGATTACATCATACAGTACTGTATATCAAGATGTCAGCTCCATCACGCAAGGGTGTCTCCAGAAGGGAATGAAATTGAAGAGCCTGAGCCTGCAGGAAAAGGTGAAAGTGCTGGCAAGGATGGATGCAGGTGCGTCCATGTGTGCTATTTGTGCTGAGTTTGATATCAAATCCAGCACATTCTACCCGTTCATTGGTAAGTGTAGTTTTTATGCTTTTACAGTACTGTATTTTTTTTTTTTTTTTTTTTTTTTTTTTTATATAACCCATATCAGAGGAGGACATTGAATAACTCGGCACATTGAATAACTCGGCAAGGGCCAGAGCCCCTATCGTGCCGAGTTATAAGGGTTTTACTGTATATATATATATGTATATATATATATATATATATTATATATATATATATTATATATATATATATAATATTAAAATATATATATATATATATAATATATATATATATATATATATATATATTATTTGCCGGCGCATAAGACGCACCTCCGCATAAGACGCACCCCTATTTTACAAGGAGGTTTTGAGAAAAAAATATATTGGGGTTTTTGAAGGAAATTATTTTTTTGTAAATTTAGCAAGTTATAAAAAAAAAGGATTTGTAGGGGAAAGCAAATGATTATGAGCATGTACCTAAATACAATATTCACTGTACAGTGAATGTGAATGAAAAATCATACTAGTCAAAATGTAAAGGGAATGAATGACAGGGTAACCAAAATCGGTCATAAATCATATAATATATTGCAGGATGCCCCCACGAATTGATATTCTAATATTATCTACCTATGACATATAGCTTAGATTTAATGTTGTAGGTATGCCTTTGTTGCTTTTCTGCTATGTGTTTAGACTTTGTGGAAGATTTGCAGTATAGATATTGGTATTATTTTGGTAGTAGGCTTTCAAAAGTCCTAGGACTCTTACCGACACCATCGTGTAGCTTTCTTCATTCTGAGTATTTTGAGCCCCATTTCCCATGGCGTAATTGAATAATAATGGCATTACACGTACTACCGAAAATCTACCGTTACTTCAGCCAGAAAGTTAAGTTAGGTTAAATCAGATTAGGTCAGAGTTAGGTTAGGTTAGAGGTGGGGTTTGGTTTAGTAACAGATGATATAGAGAAAAACCGAAAATTTCCCATAATATGGCAGTGTGAAGCGTAGCAATGTTTGCGGGGCGGACCTGGAGGGGCAGGATGCCCCCCCCCCCCCCCCCCCACACACGTACATATAAACAAACATTGATTTCCAAGAAAAACGAGAACCAGATTAATTCAAAACACATTAAAACTATTCAGGAGGACTTAAGTTTCCGCCTCGAAATCGGTGGTTGTCCAATAACAAAAATTCACGAAGATATTTAGGTAACACTGTAAGGTAACCATCTCTACCTTGTTATTGTTGTAATTGTTGAAGGGCACCGTTGTCGGGATCGACAATATTTGCCCTGTTTACACCTATGAATCTATCACAGTCGCGAGGGTTGATTAGCCTTCTTCAGGAAGGTACAGGTGAAGGCTGGTTCACAGTCTGAAATCACGGTAGCGTTCCGTCAGCCATGCCTTGTATTCACACTATTCGTCACGGTTCCGTCATTTTCGGCAGTTCCTGCTCACCCTCTAAGCAGACATGGTGCCTCAGAGGCTATGGTTGATGAAATTTGCATTAATAGCACTTCTGTTGGATGAAGAAGAGGAGTTGAACTCTAAAAGACACTGTTTTGGGTACATAAAGCCTTGAGAAAACGACAATTGTCAGCACGGCAGTCTCAATACGTTAAAATATTCTTCCCCAGAAACCGTTACATGACAGGACGGTGGTTTATTGGAGCCGTGACGGCGGCGCATCGTTTAGTGTAACACGTCTATTTGTTTGAATGTAAGAAATTCTAACGGATGTGATGAGACGGTGCCGTGTCACCATGATTTTATGGTGTGATTCGGCCTTGAGGCGGACGGTGTGGTGCAGTGATGGTCTTGGTCTTGGTGTACCGTGTGGAAGACTTGTCCTACAGGTACAGTTGCAGCCTTTTTACTAGCACTCTTTCATACAGTTTCCTTATCCGTAGAGGTACAGGGGTGAGGATTGAGGGGTCAAGGTGGTACAAAGGCCTATGCTGTCTCCTATCCCACCTTGCTTACCACTGTAGCGGCGCTAACACACACACGCACATACACACCTGCATCGGCTTAGGCCACCCCGCTGTCTGGGACCAGGATTGGAGGCCCGAGGGTGACCTGACGCTGACCTGACTTGTCCTCGACGACACAACTGCAACACCAGCCAGGTAATTCAAGCAGCCAAAGGACACACAGACACACACACGGCGCACCTCTTGTCCCCACGTTGTACAATGACTCGCTGTCAAATAAACAACAAAGCCACGACGCCCTTTCTCCATCCTTGTGTGTATAGACAGACTCCCCAAGATACTACACCTCCCTCTCACCGCTCACACTCCTTCAAGTAAAACTTTAACACGCTCTTTGTTTCACTATTCCATTTATCAACAATACTCAATCCAGCAAAGAGTCCATCACCATTTTCTGCCTCCCTTCTATCATCTCCTTCCAACTGTTGTGTCAACTTGTGTGGCGCGAGTCGAATGCGGTTTAATTAAGGCGACATCTAATCTGCAGGATGTTTGTCTTTTCCATGGGTGCGGGAGGAGTCTGAGCGGTAATGACCCATGGTGGGTGCGCGGAGGGCGTCGCCGAGTGAAGTATCCCAGGTGAAGCGGCAGACCTGAGATATCAGACGTTTTACAATGGAGAGCAGCAGCGGGGGGTGGATGATGTTTACATCTGACACGGCCATTTTGGCAGCAACAATCGCTATCTTGTTGGCCCAGCTCTTATTTTCTCTTAAACTCCAACCTTTTCATAGTATTATGAATTACTGTTGATAACAGTTACAAATTTGTGCTCAGTGAACTACTGCTCAACACAGATAACTCCAGACCCCTTTAGTAATACACCACCGGCTGTTCTGCATTCTCTGCCCGACCTCTCATCGCTAATATGGCCGCATTAGACGCAGGGTGAACTTTGCATTCCTTTTTAAGGGAAAAAAGTGTGTCTTGTGCGCCGGCAAATACGGTATATTGAAACAAATATATTTCTAATATGTTCTGTATTCCTATTCTGTTTCTGTCTATACTTGTTACTTGTCCTTCACAATTAAGTCTGTCTCTTTTAGTGTTTTTCTTTACTTTTACACTTCACAGTCTACTGGCTAGTAATCACTAATCTAAGTAATCTACTAATCTTCTTCCTCTCCCTCCTCCTCCTCCTCCCACTTGTGGAGGTTGGCAACTAATCACACACACGGCCAGCCACTGGCGTAGACAGAGGGGGCCCTAGGGGGCCTAGGCCCCCCCCAATCAAGATCCATATTTGAATTTGATCCAAAAACCATATTTGAATTTGACTTTTTCAATAGAAATTGGGTAAAAATAGGATACATTTTTAGCCCACTAAGGGGGCATATTCACCACTCAAAATGCAGCAGATGCCCTTGGAGGCATCTGCATTTCAAATCTTTTGGAAAAACCCACTTTTGGGTCAAGCCCCCCCTAATAAAAAATCCTGGCTACGCCAATGCGACCAGCGTACACGCTCTCAGTCCCAAGTTCCAGCACGCACTGACTGAGTGACTGTGCTACACTTGGCAAGTTGACAGTTGGCAGTGTTGTCTCCACAATATTTGGTGGGAACTTGTTGCTGTTCACGCGTTCACGCGGGCACTTGCCACTTTGAAGGTGGTGACCGTCACAATTATTGCGATTGCGTTTCAAAATTTTGGCGGTCCGCAACCGGCAATTCTGCATTTTTTTCAGGCATCCGTAATGCGCATTTCCGCAACCGAATTATCCATTTCGCAAGTTATTGTGATTGCGTTGCAAAATTTTGGCGGTCCGCAATTCGCAAATTCCACAATTTTTTCAGGCATCCGTAATTCCGCAATTCCGCAACCGAATTACCATTCCGCAAGTTGCAGAATTTCGGACTAAAATTGCGGAATGCCCACCTTTGTCGTTTACCACCCACCATAGCTACATGGTCTGGTTGTGTTTGTAATTATTTTTCATTTATTTCACAGCGTATAGGAGCTTACCAAATCCAGAATGTAGCGCCAATCACTGTTTACCTGCCAACATAGCTACACGGCCTGGTTGTGTTTGTGATTATTTTTCATTTATATCACAATTTTTCCTGTGTTTTTCCTATATTTTCACACCCTCGGGAAAATACCCTCACTCTAATGGCCAATCGGTTCTAACGGACCACTTCTCCCCCCTTTTTGTTCGTTAAATCGAGGGTTGACTGTGTATATATATATATATATTATATATATATATATATATATATATATATATTATTAAATATATAATATATATAAAATTATACAGTCAAACCTCTCATATTCGGACTTCGACATTATTCGGACCTCATTTTTTTTTTTTTTTTTTTTTTTTTTGCCTTAAGGGGTAGGTAGTTAAGTAGGTAGGGTGTGATGATGTGAGTCAGTGAGGTTAGAGGCCCAGGCAGCCAGGCAGAGCTTTTATGATCCATCACTGAGCATATTCTTTGTATACTGTAATTGTGGTTTCTTTGTTGTGTCCAAATGTTGTATTGGCGAGTGATCTGTGGCCATTGAGCCTTGGACCCAGATCCAGCAACGGAGGTGGTATCTCCAGCTACCACCCACTCCCCCACCACCTAGATATTACCTGGCCTTTCTACCGTATCCAGCAAGCCTCCCTCGTTAGGTAGTTAACAGGTAGGAAGGCCCTGACTGGCTTGGGCGAGTAATGACGTCATCAAACTTGTCATCAGTCACCAGCCAATGACAAAATGTTTCTAAAACTTCTCGACCAATCACAAGTCAACAAGATGTATGACACGGCCTTTGAAGGTCGTGTCACACGGACACTTTTTCCTTTAGTGTTGCGGGGTGGCCATGGCAAGAATGTTTCCCCGTCACTGGCTACCCCGCCACCTCAACACCTTTAAATAACCCTTATTTATGGTAACACACAGTACTACACTGACCTAAATAATGACACGTGTATATAACAAACAGCTCACCATAATCACTACGATGTATAATAACTAATAATAAGACGTAAAACCCTGCCCACCCTGCTGGCGAGCGACCTGCCCCGCCCAGCGCCCTGCCTACCTCTCAGGACAACACGCCATCATCCGCCTCACCTGTGCCTTCCTGAAGAAGACAGGTTAGCTACCACACCTGTGATAGCACCATAGGATATCACCAGGGTTCAAAGGGCTCCTCAAGGGGTCCTCACAGCCCTACAACCAACACCAAGAAAGAGTAGGAAATCTCCACCATCATGATACTGCTGCCGGCTGCCAGACGTAGGACTGATAGTGCTGTACACTACACCTGTATTTTTATTATGTATTTTTACTGTATTTATTTATTTACCTTATTTATCTTATGTTTATTGATATTTGCATGACTTGGACATTCTATATATTCACCTAGAATTTTTTTTTTTTTTGTAATATGGGGGAATATAACCCCCCCATTATTCGGATCCTTGCATTACTCGGACCACTCCATGGCCCAACTAGTGCAGATATGAGAAGTTTTACTGTATATATATATATATATATATATATATATTATATCTAATATATATATATATTATATATATATATATATATATATATATATATATATATATATATATATATATATTTTCATTATATATTATATATATATATATATATATATATATATATATATATTATTTATATTATATATATATATATATATATATATATATATATATATATATATATATATATATATATATATTATATTTATACTTATCCTTATATAGTATACTTAACCCTTTCACGCACGAAAAGTTTAATAAGTTTTTCCGTCCACTGCAACATCCGTCTTATGCTCCCTAAGGGGCCCTGCGAAATGGCCAGACTGTGCGGCGAATAATTTTTTTATGTTATCAATTTCACCACCGTGTATTCTTTTTTCCTGGCATTATTATATATCATTGGTTTTGCAAGAGATTATTCTGCCTTATGAAAGAAAAAAATAACAAGAAATGCAAATAAATAGCGGAATTTACCGACTCCGGAAAAATATTGAGTAAAGAGAAATAAGAAATACTTACGTTCCCCGCTTCGTAGCTCGAAACTTCCTGAGTTAGTTTTTTATGGTTTATATGCCAATAAAAGCGGATTTTTATGAGGATTCCAACGCTACCATTATAATTTTCATATGGCCATTATGGCCAGCTCGGGACACGTTTTAAAGGAACGACAATCCGCGCACACAGGTTGCCTGCTGAGTGGAAACTGACACACAAACCCTTATCATTTCACATCCACTCACACGAGAGAGTTGACAATTATTTTATTTTATAGGTCTAGGTTGGATCTTTGACGCAGAAAATGTTGACGCAATTCTGATAAATACTTTGTTTTTGGCGAATTTTAAACTGTTTTTTGACGCAATTCGCGTCAAAAGCTCAAATTGCAGACGGGCCCGTTTTGACGCGATCGCGTCACCGTGCGTGAAAGGGTTAATATATTTAAACAAAAGGAGACCAGGAGCCTTGATGCAGGAGGATGACCAGGTGAGGTGGTACCCACGCAAGCAATGTGACCTTGAATGACCCTTCAATTGACCTTATCTAGCAATACTGACCTCCCAGTACTGGCTGAAAGGTTAGATAATGTTCATATCAATATATTACTCGGGTGTAAATATTATGGTGCAATATAGTATAACAGGAAAAATGCATTTTTCTCAAAACGACTATTTTTTCGCATAAAAGTTTAAATAACTCGGCAATTCACCAATGTTCTCATTTCTTGATGCAAAATAACCGTCAGATAAATATCTACATATGCCAGTATAGCAATGTCTAGGGTCCTGAAGAAAATTTGTTTTAGTGAATATTTACTGAACATTTTCTTTGTGGCACAGAAAAATTTCCTTAGCAGTGAGATTCATGACTACAGGAAAATACCTTTTATCCGGATACCCAACAACCGGAATAACCCAATAACCGGAATTTGTGGCAGGTAAGTAAATGGTATTAAAAATAAAAAAGTAACAAAATATTTAACTTTTAATTTTGCCGCCGTAGACGTGAGCGCCACCTATCGCCACCTGTTTATTCCCGCCATAATGCGCCATGCGCTATGATAATTCAGTGTTTATCAGTCCATGGGCAAGGTCAGTGCTACCCGACGACCGGAGTGGTATTTATATGATCAAATCCGTGAGCTGATGGCTTCCAAAGACTCTCACATCGACATGGCAGGAATGGATGAAAATATACTAGATGAGTGGCTTGCAGTTGATGAAGATATTTCTGTGACAATGAGTATGGATGACGACCAAATAATTGCAGCCGTAAAAAATGAAAATGAGCAGGTAACGTCTGGGAGCGAAAGTGAGGAGGAAGATGAAACCGTTAAAGTGTCATGGGAATCAGCACTTAACGGCTTACAAATTTACATCAACTTTGCACAACGTCACCAATTTATATCTCTCCAAGAAGTCATGCAACTTATAATGTTACAAAACAAGACTTTACATGAACGTCGCAAAGCACTCAAGCAGACCGATATCAAAACAAGGTTCGCCCACGCAATGAAACAAAGACAAGCGCCAGTATCTGTGCCGGGGCCATCAACTACAGCCGATCCTGCTGTGCCTGGACCATCATCTGTCCAAGACTCAGTGCCTGATGAGCCACTATCACCACTGTCAGACAACCCAGACGACCCGGACCTGGAGTTTTCTGACCAGACTGCCTAGCCCTAAACAAATACAGTAAGTACAATAAACAAATAAAATAGAAGAAAAAAAAGTGTTCCTTTAGTATATAATTTCGAGTTAAAAGTCTCTGCATATACGCAGTTGAGTTTCTTTAGTTTATAATTTACGGTACTACATTACGTGAGTGTCATTTATACGTGCATAGTCAACAAAAACAGGAGTGCTATGTTGGGCTGGGCATGTCTATTTATGGTGAATTACAGTTCTACAATGATCTACTAATAAGGTAAGAGAAACAATCATACAATATTATGTTTATTTTTAGTAAATGCATCTTTCGTAAGTATACTTACCCATTAACCGGCTACCCGGAAGTCCTGATATATCCGGATAAAAGGTATTTTCCTGTATATCCAAAAACTTAAGAGTTACGTATCTACTAATGATACTCCAAAATGAATGCAGGCGAAGAGTCAGATGGGATGAGCCGATGACAGAGCATAACAAGGAGGCTTGGCGACAATGGCTGGAGGGTCTACCTCATCTGTCTCTGGCACGTATGACCCGATGCTGCAGACATAAAGGTGTAGACCAGGTATCAGGTGTAGATGGGTAGTGCCCGTCAGTAGAAATACAACTACTCCAATGCCTCGGAAAGAGCTTGTAGTTGTGTATCATACCTAAGATTCACTGGAAGACACAGAACAAACCACGTTTCCTTTGTAAGTGGTCGAAGAAAATTAGCTCCTTTGAAACAACTGACCATACCTCGGCTTGAACTCTACGCCGCAGTGTTAGGATCTAACGCTGACAAACAATGAAGGGCCGGATGTTCAAACGTTCGTAGCGATCTCTAAGACCATCTTAGCACTAACATTTATCTTGGAATGTTCGTAACGCGTTAAGAAGTATTTTCAAACAGTCATTACAAACATCCATCCGCCATATTTTTTTTTAGTGCTAAGGTTGCTGAGGAGCACTCGCACACTGTTCGTAGGGTTGCATGATGAAGGTTTTTCTAATATACAAGCCATATAAAGTAATGTTATTAGTTGTTTATTTCATGTTGAGTTGTTTATTGTTGGTCAGGACGCTGTAGGGGGAATGTGAAGGGTGCAATGAATGGTATGCTGCCGAATGCCTATAGGTGACTGGAATGAGTGAAGTGCAAATAAAAAAGAAATGTGTCTTGTGCTAGAAGTGTATAGAGAAGATGATATGGGAGAGGAAGATGCAGGAAGTAGAGGAGGAGAATAGGAGACAAGGATGAGGTGGAGAGAATGAGTCAAGTGAAGGATAGGGATGGCGGTGGCATAAAGTGAGGTTGGAACGAATGAAGGATAGTGGGTGGGTACGCATGGGTGTATGAATGGAATGGATAGAGAAGCAGATTATTTAAATGAGTGCTGGAACGGCAGATAAACTAGGTAACCTTGATGTGTGTGTTTAGGGGAGGAAAGGACTAGTCCGTTGAATACATGTACTGTAGGTGGAAAAGTGAAATACATAAAGGTGTAAGTGCAGTTTAGACCAATACAATACAACACAACCACTCGGTGGTTTTAAGCATCCTAAACGTTTCGTTCTCATCATAAGGAGTATTTATATTAACCCACACAACAGCCGTCGGAAATTAAAAATAACACATGGGGGTCTGAGGTTAGGTTACGTAATCAATGCCCGGGTTAGGATAGTTAACTAGTAGGGGGGTCTTGGGGGGCGTAGCCCCCCAGTTATGTCTGAGGAGTATTGGTCAATAAGGAGTAATTGGTTGAAACTGCATATTTACCTAAATGAGTGTGTGGAGGATAAGGGAATGTGTGATTGGTGGGCAAGGATGTCTGAGAAGAGTAGGTACATTTGAATGGTATGTGAGTAGAGAAAATTACAAATGAATGGTTCAATGATGGAAGCTGGGGTAGTGAGATGTTATTCTAGGCAAGTTCAAGACCACTGGTGTATGGTAGGGTGTATAGATGGATGAATGTAGGGAGCAAGTTGTGTAAGATGAGGGATGAGGGGGTGGATGAGACAGTGCAGCACTTGGTACTGTACTGCAGGAGATATGATAGGGAGAGAAGAGCTGTTATATGTATATGTGGTTATGAATGAGTGAGGAATGGCCAAGTGGAATGAAATGCAACTGTTATAATTAAGGTAATAACAGGGTTAATAATTTCTACTTGTAAATATAATTTATAACGGAAACGGACTACCGCACAATATAGCGAGACAAAAATAATACAGAAAAAATAAGCTGTAGGGCTTGTGGAGCCCGCCAACTCCTGTGGAATATGAACCGGCAGGGCTATGAAGCAAAGGGAAATTGTGGGGTTAAAACACAAAAATCACTAGAATGCAGGCTTTCATTTCAACCTACCCTTACATCTACTGTAATATGTCAAGTCTGTATTATTTCGGTGCTGAGCTGGGGGGGAATCACCCCCGCTCATTCACTAACCTAACTTAGACATATAGTCAACTGGCCAACATAACCTAACCTAACTGTTCAGGCTATTGCTGGTATTTAATCCCTGAATTCAGAAACACGGGTAAAATAGGAACACTCTCTGATGAAAAAAATTGGAACACCCGTCGACGTCGGTGAGAATTCCTAGCGGTGACAGTTCCAGGTATTGTCTAGTTGCATGGATAATGGGTGGGTATTAGTTTGGTAGTGGGCTTTCGAAAAGTCCTAGGATTCTTACCTACATAATCATGTAGATTTCTTCATTCTGAGTATTTTGAACACCATTTCCCATGGTATAATTGAATAATAATGGCATTACATGTACTACCGAAAATCTACCGTTATTTCACCCAGAAACGGTTCAGTTAGGTTAAATCAGATAAGGTTAGGTTAGAAGTGGGGTTTGGTTTAGTAACAGATGATATCAAGAAAAAAATAAAATTATCAATAACATGGCAGTGCGAAGCAGGGCAAGGTTTGCAGGGCGGGGCATCCCCCCCCATACCAGTAAAAAAAAAATTCTTTTCGACAAAAACGAGTGCCATATTCATTCAATACACATAAAAACGATTCAGGAAAACTAAGTTTCGGCCTCGAAATCGGTGAAAGCCCACTAACGAAATTTTACCAATGGGTGTATAAGTGGCAGCTATTAATCATTCAATTCATATATAATTATTCGCGCTGGCTAAAACGGTAAAATTATAATGCTTTCCCGCCTTTATTATTGTTTTTTTCTCTCCAGCCAGCCCTTCACAGATCCCTTCAGATACCTCTAAAACGTAATTATAAAGTGGGGGAGTTACCCCCTTTAACCTCCCCTCACCCCACCTAAAGTCCTAAATGACCCCAAAAAATAATACTAACTTAACCTCATTATAACCTTATCTAACCCTACCAATAACCTCTTAGCGAGACCTAAGGGCAGGAAAGAACTAGAATTTTACCAGGTTAGGTTATATTGCGGTTATTAGTTTGGAATTTTTTGAGTGGGGACTCACTCGCCAGGAGGTTATTGGCGAGTATACAACTTCAGTGTTGTGATATTTCCCTTGCGGAGGCATGTACTTTTTGTTTACATTCTGACTGTGCATTATGATTGGCTAACAATCTCAAACGTTGATGAAATCTTTCTTCTGATTGGCCAAGCGAAAGTCAGCTGGGTTCCATTCCTCATTATCGGAACGGAACGGAACGAGCTTGAAGATCGCATCATCGTGAGCTAAGAACATTCGGACGGTCCTTTGAAAATACATATTTGTGGTGTTCGTAGCCCAAGATCTAAGATGGCCGCTAAGAACGCACTAAGATGATCTGAGAGGCGGAAAGTCACGAACGTTCGAACATCCAGAACCAGAACTTGAGATAGTGATTACCATTTTCTGGACAGACAAAATAATTAGGCTTTGAAACAGAAGTAAGTCACTGTATTCAAATCATTACTATAGTGCTCCGTCAATCAGTTTTACAATATGAACAAAAATATAGTTAACCCTACATGTATTCTGTGAACACAACTCTCTCTTTCTCTCTGAATTTTCTCTCTCGCCTCCACTGTTAAAGTTATTATAAAAGTGTGTAATCTGCACCCTGGACTATCGCTGGCGTGGCGAACGTGCCACCACTGTAACAGTTATACAAGTAAGGGTGTAATTAATAATGATAGTAATAATAGCATAATTAATAAGAATTCTCTCTCTCTCTCTCTCTCTCTCTCTCTCTCTCTCTCTCTCTCTCTCTCCTCTCTCTCTCTCTCTCTCTCTCTCTCTCTCTCTCGATATATATATATATATATATATATATATATATATATATATATATATATATATATATATATATATATATATATATATATATATATATATACCTATATACAGGGAGGTCCCGAAGATATGAGCAGTTAGGTTCCACCTGGCATACTCGTAAAGCGAAATCTCGTATAACGAAACACATAACTAATGGTAAAATATAGGTTTGGTTCCAGGA
Organism: Chionoecetes opilio; assembly: GCA_016584305.1. NCBI lineage: Eukaryota > Metazoa > Arthropoda > Malacostraca > Decapoda > Majidae > Chionoecetes > Chionoecetes opilio. The sequence goes on from JACEEZ010022712.1 coordinate 159,116, forward strand.
CCCCATCAATAAAAAAAAAAAAAAGAAAAAAAAAAAGACATGTTTTTCAAGCTAAAATAAACTATAGCAAACAAAACAAACACACAGCGTCTATATTACCCACACTCATAGACCACTACATACCTGGACTGCGCACGGAATATCGGCCTGTCGCGCAAGGGCCCGAAGTCGGAGGGCCGCTCGGATTCATATATAGTATATATATACGGATCATATAGACTGGTTTATCAGTATATATGATATACTGTAATCTTCGTAAATGTTTGTTCTATAATATTATCAAATAAAAAACAGTAAAATACGCTAAAGAAATGCCATTACGAGACTATGAAGAAATATGCCTGAACTTAATATTCACTTCAACTCTTCGCCATTTAAAACTTTGCGTGTCAACTTTTATCATGAAGGGTATCAATAGAAGCGCAATTTTATTAGCTTTCCATTGCTATATTTCGTTATCTGATAAATTAATTAGAACCATGCATAAATTAGCGTTAACTAAATAAATAAAATCATCAATCGGGTAATTTTCCCGATTGATGAGGTTATTTATTTAGGTAACGCTAATTTATACATGGTACTAATTCATTTATCAGAAAACGAAATATATAAGTAAATAAATAACATCATCAATCGGGAAAATTACCCGATTGATGATTTTTTTTTATTATTTAACGGTAATTTATGCATGGTTCTAATTAATTTATCAGATAACGAAATACATCAATGGAAAGCTAATAAAATTGCGCTTCTATTGATACCCTTCATGATAAAAGTTGACTCGCAAAGTTTTAAATGGCGAAGAGTTAAGTGAATATTAAGTTCATGCATATTTCTTCATAGTCTCGTAATGGCATTTCTTTAGCGTGTTTTACTGTTTTTTATTTGATAATATTATAGAACAAACATTTACGAAGATTACAGTATACCATATATACTGATAAACCAGTCTATATGATAGTCCATAGACCACTATATCTCTTTGTCGGGCGCCCCGCGGGCCCCTATGCAGCCCCGCAATTCAAAACATTGTCGCGTGAACAGTCAAGGTATACAGTGGTCTATGCCACACTGTACTACCTATTCTGTAGAAAAAGCATTCTGAAAGAGAAAATAGCACCCAAAATAACATAACTGCACATTAATTAAACATAAAACATGCATAACAAGCATAAAAGACGTTGTAATGTAGGGGACGCCTCGTGATACAAGAGAAGGTAGTGTAGCAGTCCCAAGGTTGGGGCTGCACACCTGCTAATTACCCCTAAAGGTCAGGCCGTGCCATATGCTTAATTACCCTTCAGGTCACGCCTTGCTAGGGGTGACCTGACTGCAGTCCCAAGGTTGGGGCTGCACACCTGACTAATTACCCCTAAATGTCAGGCCGCGCCATATGCTTAATTATCCTTCAGGTCACGGCTTGCTAGGGGTGACCTCACTGGGGTCAACCGAATACCCCTTTGTCCAGCCCGGGAGTGGTAGGGCGCGCATTTTGAACTTGATAATTTTACTCACCCCAGTTTGAATGTCGTATCATTGGATTTTCGATCTCGTATATTGAAAATAGACCCTAATTTACACATCTCGTATCATCGGATTCTCGTATACCGAATGCTCGTATAACGGGACCTCCCTGTATATATATATATATATATATATATATTATATTATATATATATATATATATATATATATATATATATATATATATATATATATATATATATATATATATATAATATCATAACTATTTTCATTATTAGTAAAGATTATCACCATTATTAATAGTTTATCATGAAATCTATCAAACATTTTCCTATGCTCGTGTAAAAAGATATCTATTGATATTTGATGGATAACTTATATATTTTCTTAACATATTTCTGTCTCGAAAAACCTGAAATATCATCATGAAACATTGAAATGAAAACACATATGAGTAAATGAAAACTGTTTGCTGTCAAGACGGGTTACTATAATGATGTGCTAATAATGATTCATGTAGTGAAACATGTATTTTATATATAACAATTTTACAAAATTAATGTTATTGATAATAGAATGTTGAAACAAACAATATTACCTCGAAATAAACTTAATGGACCAAAGTGTATATATATATATATATATATATTATTATATATAATTAATATATATATATATAATATAATATATATATATATATATATATATATATATATATATATATATATATATATATATATATAATATATATATATAATACTAATAGGATTATGATGATATATGTAAATTATGTAAGCAATAAACACTATAGTATTGCAATAATTAGAAGTGTACACAGCCTAATAAGCCTAATTGTTATGTCCCGGAACAACACATTATAAGGCTAAAACAATTGTTTACAGCACCACGCCACAGTCTGCCACAGTCACCTGCGTGATGTCGAACTGCTGCGCTGCCTCCACCACCGCCTCCAGGCCGCCCACCACCTTGCCGAAGACACAAGGTATACCAGGCACACACTTCGGCCAAGACTTGGTGGTGATGTTGAACAGAGCACCCACGGCAGGGTCATTCCACAACCTCCCCCACACATCCCCTGCATTGCATGAGTTCCCGTACTCACCCTTGTCAAGGTCGGGCAACAGGGCGGGTGCTCCCCCCCCATTGTTTAGATTATATTCACCTCCACACAAACCCTCCCCAGGCTGTCCCTTCCTCCACACCTCCGACATCCTGGTCCCGTTGTAGCTGGGGCCCCGCTGCCCCGTACACAACAGCAGGAACTGTCTCCCCATCGGGGTGTCGGGGCTCAGACGGATGAGGACCCGACGCGGCATTATGAAACCAAAGTTCTTCACCATCCATCTAATATCTAGGAACACAAGGCAGGGGGGAGCGGCCGCTACCACATCGTCCACCTGTAACGCCAGGTTATCTATGTACACTGCAGGTGATACACACACACATACACACATACAAAGACATGGAAGATATAACAAGAAAAAGACCAAGAAAGCTTACGTCAAATAATAGAAGATCAAGAAAATGAAAAAAAAATCTGACCAAAAAAGTAGTTACCGTGATCAAACAAAAAGAAAATTTAGTAAGAGATACAGTGGACAAAAAGAATTGTGTCATCATTTTTGGTTTTAAAGAATAGTGCTGCCCAAGAAAAACAAAAGAGAAGAGGAAGAAAAGAATGTGGCAAAATAAATATTTAAAGTAGTAGAAGAAAATACGGAGATAGAAGAAGAAATAGAAGAGATACATAGGTTAGGGAAATATGAGGAGGGAGGGGCCCGCCCCTTAAAAGTTAAGTTTAGGTCACAAGCTACAGCACAAGATATATTGTCTAAGGCAGTGTTTCTCAGCCTTTTAAGCTTTGTGGAGCCCTTACATGTCCACTTGTATATTCAGGGGCCCTTGGTACGGGATTAGATAGGATAGTGTCATTTTACTTTGTATGTAAGAATGGTAAATAAAAGGTTTTCTTTCCACAGGAAGTGGTGTTTATTATTATCAGATTGTTTGCATTGTACAAACATGATACAAAAATAAAAAATAAAAATTTGTGTATATTTACGAAATGGAAAATAAAGTAAACTTCACTTCTAAGAAAACAGAATAATTAGGCTATCAGAATTGTACACTCTTATTTAGCGACTCTGAAAAATTAAGATACAAATAACACGGTCATATAAAAAGCTTCCCACATAAAATTTTGTTTATGTTCAATTAACTTTTTCTTTATCTGCAAATGATGTTTATGTTTCACTTAATGTAATACTTGCTGCTGACTGCTGGCAATGATGTTATCAATGCGTGGGGGTATTCTTGATAAACTGACACACATGTCATCTTCGATCCATGGGACAGATTGTCAAATGTCTTCTTCGGTGAAGAATGTCTTCGTCGCGTAATTTGGTACCGTCAAACTGTTTTGAGCCGCGACGGTTATCGTCACACCGCGGTGAAGGTAAGGAAACGAAGACCAAGCACAGACCATGTCTTCACCATTCCCTTCACGGGCGCTGATCTCCTCTGTACTTTTCATCCCATTATTGGATAAGATAAAGATATTTCAGTGACTTTGTGTTACTTTTTACTTGTTTATTGACGAAATTATCCTTTGTGCGTAATAAAAAGAGTGGTTTGAAATCTCACCTTGAGACACGGGTGGGCTGGGCAGAGCCCAGCTCGCCCGCTCCATTCGGCGTCTGGCAGGCGCGCTGGCAAATGCGGGGCGGAGCGGGGCAGGGCAGGGCACACTTGTTTTCGTACTTTCGTATTAATTCAGTCACGACTCACTTCCCTGGATTTTGAGACACTAACTAATATTTCCCAACCAAGTTTCACTGATTTTTCTGAAGGAAATACATTGTTGCACAGCACAGACGTGGCATAGTACTCCTTCCAGCATACCAACCTTACCGTGACGGGACTACAGGAAGGGAAAAGACGCGGAAGGATTCAACGTTACCCTGGCTTCCCGTGTAGCGCAGAGAACTCGTCGTGCGGTCCCGTCATGGAAAGGGAAAGGTGATATTTAACAATCTGGCCCTTAATCTTGACCTATATTTAGTTTTCAGTGCTGTCATGGCTGAAAAGCTTGACTCACATAGGTAGGTGGTGGTGAAAGGTAACAACACTTTCATAGCTGCTCCATGAGAAATCGAGAACTCATGAAAACATTGAGCCTGATAGAGAAGGGGGGGAAGAGGTGGAACAGACGGAAAGCTGGGAGGCAGAAGGAAGAGGAGTAGGCAGAAAGTGGAAGGGAAGAGGATGTATCTCAGCTGAGACTTTGAGGGTTGAGACAGAAGGTGGGGATGATGAGGTTGTCTGTGAAGGGGGTAGAGGGGTCATGTTTTGAGACTGAGCGAGGTACTCCTCGATCATAGGTATGGTCTAAACTGGAGAGTCAGGATGGGAGACCTGGGAGGCACAGGGTTTCTTAGTAGGAGATGTAGAAAGTGGGGTGTGAGGAGCTGAGGAGGAGGGAGACGTAGTGGGAGGTCTTGGGGGGAGGAAGGGCAAGGACGTTTAGGTCGTCTGGTAAGAGTAGTCCGAGGGGTGCGTTGAGGAAGGGGTGTGGGGATCGAGGAAGGGGTAGAGGTCGGAGTATCTGGACTGAGGATGGAGAGGGGGTTATTTATGGAGAGAAAGGGGGCAGCAGGAGAAGCAAAGGAAGGACCAGGCCAGGTTGAGCACAAAGAGGGCAGCGGGCAGAGGATCGGCAGTGCTTGGCACGGTGGCCAAAACGCCAGCATGTCTGGCATTGGCGAGGATTAGGGCGGTAAGGTTTAACTGTCGAGTGTACTCCGCCAACATAAAGGCTAGCAGGAAGCGTTTGCCTTTTGAAGGTGACTTTGGCAAGGTTGGTAGGGTACCTTCAGCAGCCCCAGGGTGGGATGGTGTAGCAGTAAACTGCAACGGCATCATAAATCTCTGCCCAAAGGTCGAGGAGGACATCCGCACATTCTGACCATTCTTTGTCATGGACTGGGCAGGAATGCGGGTGGATGGAAACAGTTCCAGTGCAGGTGTTAAGAGTAATGTCGGGCATGATGTAGAATGGGTTGCCGTCCAGGTCTTTAAGGTTGGTCAGTGCAATCAATGGCTTGGGCTTCAGTGTCAACTACCACCAGGCGGGACCGATCGGCACGGGTACGGTATGTAACCATGCTGACTTGTCGTTGGAGGCATTTCTGGGAACTTAGGGTGCTAGCAGAGTGAGGGGGCGTTGCTAGGGACGATGAAGAAACAATCCCATTTGGCAGGACCAAAAAGAGTGTCGAAGGAGGGGTGAGGGAGAGAAGTTGATGTGCGTGAGCGTGTGGAAGAGGTGACCGTGCGGACTGTAGGTCTCCCGGAGGGAGAAGGGTTGTAGGGTGCAAGAGTAGCTACACATGATGAGGAGGAGGGCAAAGAAGGTTGGGGAGGAGGAAGGGTAGAGTATATACTATAGCTAAGATACTTTGATCCTATCTAGACACTTTGCAAGTACCAACTACAAGGTTATTGACTATACAAAGCGCCACCACGCCAGGACGAACTTGGTGAACTCGAACCGCTGACCGAATGCGCAGGGACGCTGCACACGCGGGCTCGCAACAAGCGGGCTCGCATCTCTACCAATCGAGCCACCCTGACGGGTAAGGGTAGAAGAGGGATCTGGAGGGGTAGAGCAGGGAGGCAAGGATGGAGAAGGTATGGAAGAGGTAGAGGGTTTGTGGTCTGGAATGTCGCCTGGTGCAGAGGATGGATTCTTGATCTGGCTAGGGGGCTCAGGAGCACTAAATGATTCTGAGGGTCGAGTTTGGGGAACGGGCATATCAGTATTCTGGGCCGTACTAGTCAAAAGAGGAGCAGGGGTCGGTAAACCAGGGGGATCCGGGAGGGTCATTTGGTAGAGGGGCGGCCCTAAAGCCCCTATAGGAGTAAATTATCATCATTGGCCATGGTGAGCCTGGAGTAAAGAGGAGGAAATAAACAGTCAGCCCCTCAAGACTCCCATGAAGGGAAAAGGCAGTGGCACCAAGGGTATACCATCCCCATGGCACCCTGAGACCGTTCAGGACTGACCCAAAGCCAGCCTCATATCCCATCAGCATGGCTCTCACACCTTAGGAGGAAAGGGGGATAGGAGGAAGTACAAGAGGAGAGATAGAGGGAGGGAGGGGAAAAAGGAGGAAGACAGGAATGGCCAGGCAAAATTCGTCAGACCAAGGACAGAGGCCCGAAGCCAAGGAAGCAGCCAGGAGGTCGTCCCCCGGGCGTCGGGCCCCAACCCCCGGGCCCGAAGCCCCCCCCACGATGACAACGGGCCTGGGAACGGGGGGGTTATAAAATGGGAAATGAAATAATTGCAAAGGTTCAGGGAGAAAAGGACCTGGGAGTGATAATGCAATACAACCTACAACCAGAAAAACATAAAATTAAATATTTAGAGATACATACAGGATGTTAAAGAATATTAGAGTGCTATTCTATTACATGGACACAAATAGGATGAGAAACATAATTACTACCAAAATCCGATCCGACCAAAGACTACTGTATACTGGACTTGTTACTCGCACTCCGCGCCAACCCGCCCATGACCAGTGGAGGCCGATCGGCAAGGTAATACAGTGTTTGGAACATCACTCCCAATTTCCTTCCTATGGTTTATCAGTATAAATGATATACTGTTATCTTCGTAAATGTTTGTTCTATAATATTATCAAATAAAAAACAGTAAAACACACTAAAGAAATGTCATTATGAGACTCTGAAAAAATATGCATGAAAACAAAACAAGTGAATATCACTTAAACTCTTTGCCATTTAAGGGGAGCGTCACACGAATATTTCCGAAAAAAATTAAATATTCGGAAAAAAATTCATGCGAAGTTGAACACTTGAGCAAGCTTGTGACAAAGTATTTTAAAGAAAGCAGAAAAATGAAAGAGTTATGGCTGATTTTCTCCCCCCACCCCACCCCCGAAAAATATCCGTACAATTTGATTTATGTTATTCACTGGCATAGGCAAACTGGCACCTCTCAGTCCCTCTCTGTGAGACAGAGGGTCATCTCAAGGCCTCAGTAGTGAGGGAGTAGAGGGAGAAGCCGGGTGTCGCTGCTCGTCTCTCGGCCTTCCACCATTCCTGCTCCCTCCAGACCATTTACCATTTATTCAGCGCAGGATTGATCTACCTCACACTCTCTACCTCCTCCACCACCATGCCGAGGACATCAAGGCATAAAGTGGCTCAGAGAGAGAGAATGCTGGCTATAGTTCAGCAAACTGTCCATGCGCATCTGACAGTGACTAGTACCCTAATGTGACTAGTACCTTTTGCAAAAGGGGACCAGATACCAGCTATGTCATATAACACTTCAAGAGTGATAGAGAGCGTGGCTGCGCGAGTAAACAAACAAACCAGCATCTGCTCAGATTCACTGAGCCTCGAGGTTTAAAGGGCACGCGGCTTTTTAAACCGCGCGCCTTTAAACCTCTGAAAAATTTGCCTTTTACCAGTTTTCCTTTAATAACTTTGCCACTATTGTACCGAATATAATAAACAATATATCATTGGAAAGAGGAATAAAGATGTGATTTTCTCATCTTGCGTTTTTTTTTCAACTTTGGTAAAAATTTGTAAATACATAATAGCAAATACATTTACGAGATCCAAAAAAAATAAAAGAATGCTGAACACTTAAGAAGAATAAAATTCAAAATTCTTAAAAGATTAATTGTTTGGATATGTTGTAATGCATATTTGGTAATTTTGTAATCAGTGCAAGTCATTGGATAAAAACGTTATTAAGAGTTGAATTTCTTTAAAAAAAAAAAAAATATTGCAGTATGTATCGAGCTATGGATCTGAAAATGGGCTAGGATTATTTTGGCATTAGCATACTTTGGACAAAACAATCATGACAATCCAACAGTAATAAAGAAATAGTGTAACGCTCCCCTTAATATCCCCTTGTCCCCCTTTGCGAGACAACATTTAACATGAAACATATCAATAGAAGAGGACTTTTATTAGCTTTCCATTGATATATTTCGTTTTCTGATAAATGAATTAGCACCAGGCATAAATTAGCATTAACTAAAAAAATAACATCATCAATCGGATCGGCAAAGTAAAAAAGTGTTCCATGCATACAGTAGACTATGGCTTATCAGTATAAATGATACACTGTTATCTTCGTAAATGTTTGTTCTATAATATTATCAAATAAAAAACAGTAAAAAACACTAAAGAAATGCCATTATGAAACTCTTAAGAAATATGCATGAACTTGAAATATTCACTTAAAACTCTTCGCCATTTCATATTTTGCGAGAAAACATTTTACATGAAACATATCAATAGAAGCGGAATTTTATTAGCTTTCCATTGATATATTTCGTTTTCTGATAAATGAATTAGCACCATGCATAAATTAGCGTTAACTAAATAAATAACATCATCATTCGGGTAATTTTCCTGATTGATGATATTATTTATTTAGTTCACGCTAATTTATGGATGGTGCTAATTAATTTATCAGAAAACAAAATATATCAACGGAAAGCTAATAAAATTCCGCTTCTATTGATATGTTTCATGTAAAATGTTTTCTCGCAAAATATTAAATTGCGAAGAGTTTAAGTGAATGTATGTTTAAGTGAAATAAGTTCATGCATATTTCTTCAGTCATAATGGCATTTCTTTAGTGTGTTTTACTGTTTTTTTATTTGATAATATTATAGAACAAACATTTACGAAGATAATAGTGTATCATTTATACTGGTAAACCATAGGAAGGGAAATGGGAGTGATGTTTGAAAATGTCAGGAATCGCGGCATTGGTCTCCACTGGAAATGGCCCAAACTGAGTAGCAAGTCCAGTATACAGTAGTCTTTGATCCGACCAAAAATGGAATATGCTGCCATTGTATGGTCCCCATATAAAAAGAAGCATGTGAAAAAGTTGGAGAGGATACAGAGAATGGCCACAAAGATGGTACCAGAGCTAGAAGAACTTTCTTATGAGAAAAGATTCAAGGAAATAAAGTTAAAAACATAAGAAAATAAGGAAGCTACAAGAGGCCGTGAGGCCTACACGTGGTAGTTCCTGTTAGCCTTTCATCCCCACCCATGAACCTATCCAACCCCCTGTATAGCTCCCTAATGACTGCACTAACTACCTGTCTACTGATTCCATTCCAATCATTCACCACCCTATTTGTGAACCAGTTTTTCTCTATTTCTTTTTTAAATCTACGCTTTTCCAGCTTGAATCCGTTACTTCTTGTTCTACCCTGGCTAATAGCCGTAAGAACTTTTCCTACCTCTCCTTTATTAAATCCTTTTATCCACTTAGAAACTTCTATCACATTGCCCCTTACTCTGCGTCTCTCGAGTGAGTGTAACTTTAATAGCCTCAATCTCTTTTCATAACTAAAGATACGCATCCCTTGAATAATTTTGGTCATCCTTCTCTGCACTGATTCTAAAAGGCAATATCCTTCCTGTAATATGGAGACCAAAACTGAACCGCATAGTCTAGGTGAGGCCTGACTAGAGCCAGATAAAGCTTTAGAATAACTTCCGCACTTCTACTTTTAACACTTCTAGTAATGAATCCTAACAGTCTAATAGCTCTATTTCTGGCCTCAATACATTGTTTCCTAGGTCGGAGGTCTGGGCTCACCCTCACTCCCAAGATCTTTTTCACCTTCTGATCTTTTCAGCGATACATTGCGTATGGTGTATCTATTACCAGGGTTTTTTCTACCAACATTCATAACGCTGCACTTATCAATATTAAATTCCATCTGCCATCTGACTGCCCACTCGTTAAGTTTATCTAAGTCTCCCTGCTATATGTTTACATCAGACTGTGATCCAATAATCCTACCTACCTTAGTACACTAGGGTCCAACATAAAACGAGAAATTGGTCGATAAACGAAGTCGTTTTATGTGAATTCGCTCTATGTGAAACACATAACCTATGGGAAAAATTGATATTGGTCGATCGGTCCTCCCGCCCGTACCCGTACATTTAAACTTGTTCACTCCCATGCATACCAGAACATGGTATTATTTTACACTAGGATCGAAATTCCCTACACAATTGGGAGTATGGTTTCTGTTTACCTTATTGGATTCTAGGAAACATTCTGTTGGACTCAAACTTTTGGAGATAATGACATGTTGTTCATAGGGAGGCGAGAGACAAATGTTTGTTTACGTGCGGCGTGCCTCTCACTCTTCTTCCTCTTGTGACCTACATCGCCTCTGTTCTTCCCTTGACACAGGCACTTTTAATGCAGATTTGGCTTTAGTTAGGAGGGTAAAGTGTGGGATTAGGTTAGGTTAGTGACTCAAAAGCAGGTTGCCATAAACCTGGCTTAACTCTCGCTTGCGATGCCTCACCAGAACGTTGAGTTCTGTTGTTGTTTTAGGGCTGCGAGGATCCCTTGGGGAACACTATGAGCCCTGGTGATGCCCTATGATGCTATCACAGGCGCTGTAGTTGACCTGTCTTCCTCAGGAAGGCACAGGTGAGGCGGATGACAGCGTGTTGCCGGGAGGGGGGGAAGCCAGCCGCCGCCAGCAGGGTGGGCAGGTCACAGGTGGTGATGTTCAGGGTGAGGAGTTGAGAGTGTAGCACTACACGGTGGGAGTGGAAGCACGGACACTGCAGCAGAAAGTGTTCAATAGTCTCCGGAACATTCATGCACCAAGGGCAGTGAGGGTCAGGGGACAGACGGAGGCGATGCAGGTGAGCCGTGAGTGACATCAAGGACGCGGGACTTTGTCCTTATCCACGGCTGGAGGGAAGAGTCACTGCGGTATTGGCCCATGGAGGTGATGAGGGCATCGCCGAGCGTGTTATTCCAGGTGGAGCGGCAGACCCGGGAGATGAGGCGTTTAGCCAAAATGAATACAATTTTGGAATATTATTTATAAAAATAAATATACAGTAAAACCTCTCATATCCAGACTAATTAGGCCAAGGAGTGGTCCGAGTAATGCAAGAATCCGAATAATGGGGGGATAATATCCCCCCATATTAAAAAAAAAAAAATGTAATTCTAGGTGAATACAAAATTTCTGAGTCATGCAAATATCAATAAACATAAGATACATCATGTAAATATATAAATCTACGGTAAAAATGCACAATAAAAATACAGTACTGTACAGGTGTAGTGTACAGTACTGTCAGTCCTACGTCTGGCTGCCGGCAGCAGTATCATGATGGCGGAGATTTCCTACTCTTTCTTGGTGTTGGTTGTAGGGCTGTGAGGACCCCTTGAGGAGCCCTTTGAACCCTGGTGATATCCTATGGTGCTATCACAGGTGTGGTAGCTAACTCAGGAAGGCACAGGTGAGGCGGATGATGGCGTGTTGTCCTGAGAGGTAGGCAGGGCGCTGGGCGGGGCAGGTCGCTCGCCAGCAGGGTGGGCAGGGTTTTACGTCTTATTATTAGTTATTATACATCGTAGTGATTATGGTGAGCTGTTTGTTATATACACGTGTCATTATTTAGGTCAGTATAGTACTGTGTGTTACCATAAATAAGGGTTATTTAAAGGTGTTGAGGTGGCGGGGTAGCCAGTGACGGGGAAACATTCTTGCCACGGCCACCCCGCAACACTAACGGAAAAAGTGTCCGTGTGACACGACCTTTAAAGGCCGTGTCATACGTCTTGTTGACTTGTGATTGGTCGAGAAGTTTTAGAAACCGTTTGTCATTGGCTGGTGACTGATGACAAGTTTGATGACGTCATTACTCGCCCAGCCAGTCAAGGCCTTCCTACCTGTTTACTACCTACCGAGGGAGGCTTGCTGGATACGGTAGAAAGGCCAGGTAATATCTAGGTGGTGGGGGAGTGGGTGGTAGCTGGAGATACCACCTCCGTTGCTGGATCTGGGTCCAAGGCTCAATGGCCACAGATCACTCGCCAATACAACATTTGGACACAACAAAGAAACCGCAATTAAAGTACAATAAACCCTTCATGCTCGCGGGGGTTAGGGAACAGAGACACCCGCGAGTATCGTAAATCCGCGAGCATGACATTAGTCATTCAATTACCCATAGGTTTTTATTTAATTTAATTTTTTTTTTTTTTTTTTACATCACAAGAAACTGGCCAATGGCACAACAAAAATGGGTAACACAAAGCCCGCTTAGTCGCCAGTCCCTATAAAGAAGACAGTAAGAGAATAAAATAAAAACAGAGGGGTGAGCCAATTTAGTTCGGGAGGTGTCTTGTTACTCTTCTCTTGAAAAGATTTAAGTCATAGGAAAGTGGAAAAATAGAAACAGGAAGAGAGTTCCAGAGTTTACCAGTGAAAGGGATGAAAGAGTAAAGATACTGATTAACTTTTGCATTAGGAAGATGGACAGAATAGGGATGAGAATGAGTAGAAAGTCTTGTGCAGCGAGGCCGCGGGAGGGGGGGAGGCATGCAGTTAGCAAGTTCAGAAGAGCAGTGAGCATGAAAATAACGGTAGAAGAGAGCAAGAGAAGCAACATTGCGGCGGTGATTTAAAGATTGAAGACAGTCAGTCAGAGGAGAGGAGTTGATGAGACGAAAAGCTTTTGACTCAACCCTGTTTAGGAGAGCTGTATGAGTGGATCCTCCCCAAACATGTGAGACATACTCCATACATGGGCGGATAAGGCCACTGTAGAGAGCAAGCAATTGGGAGGGAGTAGAAAAAAAAAAAAAAAAAAAAAAAAAAAAAAAAAAAAAGGGGGGGGGGGTTGAAAAACCGTGAGTAATCAAATCCGCGAGCCTTAAACCCGCGAACATGAAGGGTTTAGTGTATACAAAGAATATGCTCAGTGATGGATCATAAAAGCTCTGCCTGGCTGCCTGGGCCAGAGGAGGAGGAGGAGGAGGAGGAGGTCCGAATAATGTTGAAGTCCAAATAATAAGGGTCCGGATACGAGAGGGTTTACTGTATATATATATATATATATATTATATATATATATATTAGGTCGTTCGCTTTATTGGAGAAACGCTTTATGCGAACACGCTTTATGCGGCACCCTAGTGTATCATCAGCAAACTTGCTGATATCACTGCTAATCCCACTATCCAAGTCGTTGATGTAAATCAAAAATAGTAATGGACCCAAAACAGACCCTTGTGGAACTCCACTTGTCACCAGTCCCCATTCAGATTTAGAACCATTAATTGTAACCCTTTGTTGCCTATTACTTAGCCAAGCTCTGATCCAACGAAGAACCTTTCCATCTATTCCATGAGCCTTAACCTTATTTAAGAGTCGCTCGTGTGGTACTTTGTCAAATGCCTTACTAAAGTCCAGGTATATTATATCATAATCCTTATCATTATCTGCCGTCTCATAAACTTTCCTAGAAAAATTCAATAAATTGGTGAGACATGACCTACCCTTGATAAATCCATGTTGTGAATCATTGATCAAACTATGTTTATCTAAGTGCTCTCTAATGTTTTTTTGCAATAATAGATTCCAATAATTTACCCATCACTGACGTTAGACTTACGGGTCGATAAAAATAATTTGACTTTAGTCCTCTGTCTCCCTTCTTAAATATGGGAACAACATTTCCTTTCCTCCACAATAACGGCACATCGCCTATCTCAACCGATTTTCTAAAAATGTCCAGCCTTGATCCTTAAGTACATGTTTCTTTTTACTCCAATGTTGTGTTTTAAACTAGTGGTCATCCATTTCGGGTCACTCTTCCTTGATCTTATCGCCCTATAAGGAATATTATTTTTCCGTCCTGCAATTAAATTCCTTACAAATACTGTAATGTATAATCCTCATCCCCCCTGACCTCACTACCAGCTGTCTCCGCGCTGACCTTGGAACATTCCTTCCCTTCTATCCTACACCCACAGTTAATCCCCTCCAAGTGTCTTCTTAATCCTGCATAATTGGCCTTTCCAGCTGTCACCGCACTGACCTTGGAACATTCCTTCCCTTCTATCCTACACCCACAGTTAATCCCCTCCATGTGTCTTCTTAATCCTGCATAATTAGCCTTTCTGATGTCAGGTACTCTTTTCTTATTAATACTTATATTTCCTACTTACCATTTTAAGCAAAACCTGATTTCATTATGGTCGCTGTTAGCTAACTGTCCTCCAACCTCCACCTCTGACACTAAATCTCCCGTTTGTCAGTAATAAATATAGAATATTACCTCCTCTAGTAGGCTTCTTCATTGCTTGGCTTAGGAAGTTATCCTGAATTATATTTAACAATTCCTCTGCGTCGTTGTCACCTATAATTAAATCCCAGTCTATATTCCTAAGATTAAAATCTCCCACCACACATAGTCGATTATATCTGCAGGCCTTGTTTATTTCTTCCCATATAGGAGCTGAATCCTCTTTACATAAGTTTGGAGGCCTACACACTACACCCAAAACCATTTTCTCAGTTCCCTCCATAACCTCTACCCATATAGACTCTATGCTGTCATCTGTTTTTATAACATTATAAACACAACACTGCAATGTATCTCTTGCATAAAGCGCAACTTCTCCACCTCACCTGCCTAACCTGTCCTTGTGAAATAACTTACACCCAGCTATCTCATCCTCCGGATCAAATACCTTTCCTGACATATCCAACCATGTTTCTGTTAATGCTATTATATCAAAATCCTCTACACTATTTATTCCTCTCAGGAAATCTATCTTGTTTAAAATACTCATACAGTTTGTATAGTAAACCTTCAAGCAACTCTCTCTTCTTTTTGTCCATTTTCCCTCTATCTTTAACTAAACCCCTCCTCTCTCTCTCTTCTTACGAATCACTTTAGTTCCCTGCCTTCTGAAACTCCTCCTAGTGTCGCAAGTTTCCTTTACCCCGACCCCAGAGTCTACTCCCCGGATCTCTATCTTAAAAAAGCCTGCAGTGCACCTACCTCCTTTTCAAGGTATTCAGACAAGATCTGAACTCCTTTCCTCGAAAGGTGCACCCCATCCCTGCGGTAGAGGTGGTTATGCCCGAAAAAGAGGTCCCAGCTGTCGACAAAGGCCCAACCATTGGCTTTGCAATGAAATGCCAGCCGGCAATTTAGAGCAATAGCACTAGAGTACCACAAGTCGTCAACGAAGCGTCTGGGAAGGACATCACACACCACCCCTGTCCCTAACCTTACCTACAGCTTCCTTGAACTGCCGTAGCAATTCCTCACTCTTTACACACTCAACATCGTTTCCCCTAGCACTCAGGCAGACGATGGGCTTTTTCCCTTGGTCCGCCATGCACTCAACTATCTTGTCACTAACATAACCTATCCCCTTCCCTGGGTAACTCACCGACTTCATGCGCATCCCTTCCCTGTCACAAAACCTGCTGTCTAGGTGCCTAATCTGACTGTCACCAACAACCAAGATTTTACCTTCGGGTGATGATGTATCTATCGTCTATCGTCTACCGTCCTTACCTCCGTATCATCCTCTTGCAGCCCCGAGAGTACCTGAAATGAATTTGTGCACACTACATGGTCATTGTTTACCATTCTTTCTTTCGGGCGGGCTCCTCCATGGTCAACCACCTTCCATCCACCAATCCCTGGTGACTTACTAGGAACACCTCCCTTAGTAGTAGTCCCAGGCACTTCTCCCTCTGGTACCCCTCCCCCTCGCATGTGCCCCTCCACTCACTCCACTTGGACCTCCACCTCCACACTTAAGAGATCGTATCTCTATCTCCTGCCTCTTCACAACACTTTTCAATTCGTTCATTTCACTTACAAAGCACCTTTTCAGGTCTTCAATCGCCGCCAGAATAGACTTAAGTGTCACTCCACAACCTTCATTGCACTCCCCCTCGACCCTTCTCCCTCCTTCTAACACATTCGTTATCATCTCAGACTCCTTCACTCCACCCTCTCCTCCACTCACCACACCCTCGCTTCCACTCACAACACCACGAACCACACCGTCTCCTACACTAATCACACCGTCGCCTCCACCACCCATGCCGACGCTAAGTTCCTCTGCAGCTGCCATACTAATCCTCTCTGACCTGACTCTCCTACACTCAATGAGCTGCCCGGAACACGTCTTGTCTCCCCGCCAGACAACGAACGACTGACTGAAGTTACGAACACTCGAGCAGAGAAGAGAAAGAGGAGACATAATGACAATTTTTAAGCTGATAACTAAGATGAGACAACGAGAGACTACTGACTCGGAAACAAAGTGAAGGTCGATAAGAGGACAAGAGGACGTACAAATAATTTAGGAAAAGGGAGATGCCTGAACAACATAAAGAAGTACAGCTTCCCTCATAGAAATGTAGAAGTTTGGAATGGACTAAAGAGGAGGTGATATCGGCACAAAATGTGCACCAATTGAAAGAAAGACTGGATAAATGTAGATACGGAGACGGGACCACATGAGTGTAGCTCAGGCCCTGTAAAACACAGCTAGGTAAATTCACACGTTTCATCCTGTCTTCCCATATGAACGAAAACAATGCATGTGGATTTGTTCCCACAGCTTTTCATCATACATAGTGATTGGTTGGTTGTTTTCTTATAAATAGTGGTATTCCTCTATTGTAATCTATTACAATACTATTCAGTTTGTGCCTTATGATTTTGTCTTTTTAATGTTATTCTTATTTAATCATTACATACGATTATCTCCTTCCCTTGTCTCCTCCTCATCAGGGCAGTTGACTATTTCGCTTTCTAGGCGAAAGCACTGTGAGTGTATGTATGTATGGATAAATGTAGGGAGCAGGGTGTGTGTGTGTGTGTGTGTGTGTGTGTGTGTGTGGTGTGTGTGTGTGGGTATTGCAGCTATGGGAAGCAATGTTGGATGTGAGTGCTAGGAATAACTGGAACAGTACTGCAGATAGAGGTATCTAGAGAACAGTGTAAGCAATACAGGGGCAGCACTGCCAAAGTAAATAGATGTAAGCCATGAATAGAAAAGGAAAGTATACAGGCCATCGGCGCACGAGCCACACAGGTCACAAGAAGATGAAGAAGCCATTTTTTACTGAAAGCCTTCCTGTCCGTCGATTCAAAAGCGTCATAAAAAAAGAAAATTTGCATCATCTTGCTCTCTTAATACACGTTAACTCTATGAATAGGCTGTTGAGAGTTGCCATTTGTGGGGGGAAATTCACAGAACAAGAAGCGAATTTGACTTGTAGTATAGTTTAGTAAGTAGTCGTTTAAGGCAATATCCCGTTATCCGGCCGGATAGCCGTATATTTCAAGTAAGGCTGAATACCGGATAGTAAAAATCTGGTCGGACTACCGGATAGCAACCGGATATCTGGTACATCCCTACTTACAGTACACAGTTTCTGCAAAGTCAATTTAAAACGGATCATCAACTTAACGATGATAGGTTGAAGTTGGCCACTAGTGGAGTCCTCGTACCAGCCATTTCCATTAGCTGATTCCAGTTCAGGCATTGCAACATTTGTGAAGAGCCACGCCTGGGTCGGGCAATGTGCACGTTGGATGTGCTGTTCCAGGCACATGCGAGTGGGGGAGTCTCTCTTGATCTATAGTTTATCCTCTAATTGGTTTAATTTTGACAAAGAAATGACATTCCTTACTAGTTTCTTCCAAGATAATGGCCATCCCCTTAAAATGATTGAAAAAGTTACCTCCAGTTTCTTGAATGACAAGCTCAACCCTAAGCCATCTAAGCCAATCTAAATCTGAACCAGACCTACAGTCAGACCAGACCAGACCTACAGTCAGACCAGACCAGACCTACAGTCAGACCAGACCAGACCTACATTACAACAAACGCCCATTTAATGGTCACCTTAGTTTTGTCATAAACAAAAAACTTAATAATTTACTAAAATTGCATCTTCCCTCTTCCCAACTCAAGATTTATTTTTGTTTTCACTAATCCATTTACAATACGATCATATTTTAAGTATAAAGATCCACTACATATGACTCTTATCGCTAATATCATCAATGAATTTGCGTGTTCGAGCTGTAAAGCTCGATACATTGTCGAGACTGCGAGAAACTTGACTCTTAGGTTCACTGAACATAAGAGGCGTTTCTGCTCGTACTGGTCGACCCCTCTCATCTCATTCTCATTCTGAAATACGTTCACACTCACATGATCTTGATCACCCATTTTTCTATTAATGATTTCAGAATATTAACTAAAGCAAGCTATTCCCGTGACACTAAGTTATTAGAATCTCTCTATATCAAACACTTGTCTCCTGACCTTAATAACCAAATCACCTCTTGCAAACTACAAATAATCCAATGATACTTCTGAAACTGTTCAGATTGTCTCGGAGTAGTCTTTGTAATTCCTTAACTAAGTCACTTTATTCAGTCCACCACCAACCCCGACAGCATATACTACCCGGGTCAATCTCTCTTATTATTTCAATTTCCAATTGTCTTGTTTGTTATCTTTAGGGAAAATATTTTTATTCTCATATAATTTTTATTTTAGTATTTTTATTTACATTTTACTAATTGTTATAATGTTTTTAGCCCATGCCAATAGTTTGGCTAAACATTAAATTAAAAATGCTCATTAAACCTCAGCACATGTGAAGATGAGTGTTTATGTTGCCCTGCGTCAGGTGATGAAGGAGACACGGGCTGGGAAGCGAGTACTTTATTCCTGACTAGTTTAACCTTTACTGGGCTTCATCAGAGGAACATGGCTCGCTTGATGAAGCCCAGTCAAGGTGAAACTACAGTCACCGCAAATAGAAATCGGACCTGCTTTGCAACTGGTTGCATAAACATAAATATCATCAAGGAAATAAATAATACAAACATATTAGATAATATTTAAAAAAAATATTTTTTATATTTTTTGGGAGGAAGAACAAACCTCCATGACCTCTTAAACCACTGAAACATCCCGAAATCATGACAGATTCGGGGTGCTTCACAGTGCGAACTGTGTTGGCAGGGTCAAATCTACTGACTGAAGGTGGCCGTCTTACTGTGGTAGAACAGCCCTGAATACACTTGAATGTGATGACCACATGACTACATGACCACATGACCTTCTTCCAGTCGTCAGCTGTCCAGTGGATGTATTTCTTGGCAAAATCCAGTCGAGCTTTCTTCATACGATCCATCAGTAAAGGTTTGCGTGCAGCACGGCGGCAGGGAAGCTTGAGGTCCCTCTGGAGACTGTGTTGGATGCAGCGGATGGATGCGTCTTTTAGCAGGGTTGGATTACTTTTTTTTAGCTGAGAAGCTGTAAGATGAGTTTTTACGTAGTTCTCTTCCAAGAAGACGATCTGTAACTTTGGAAGTCTTCCGTGGGCGTCCAGGATAAGGTTTTGTTGGGGGAACAACATTGGGTGGTGACCCACGAGCGGCAGCCTGCAGCAACATTACGGGTGACTTCACTCAGCGAGTACGCCTACAAATTTCTTTAATATTAACTTTTTCTTGCCTTCAGGCTAATATGCGAGCCTTCTCCTCCTTAGGCATGTATGCACGACCCATATTTAGTGAATATATAAAGAATTAAAGGGCAAAAAGTGCTCAAGTCAAAATATTGGGAAAACGGGGCAGAGAATACCAAAGCATTAACGTCTCCCCTTGCTGTCTGGGTCGGCACTGAGCGTGAGTTCCACACACCTCCCACACTACCCGCCCAGGAGAGTTACTAGATATCGCCTGCCAACTCTACCTCAAACCATAGGGCGGGATATGCTAGTAGAATTCGGACCGCTAGACAGTGGTTTCTTATGGGATAGGTCCGATTTCTACTTGCGGGTATTGTAGTCTGGAATAAAGTATTCACTTCCCAGCCCGTCTCCTTCATCACTTGTTTTTAAACATGTCAGAATGTCTACAAAATACAAAATAATAATAAAAATAACCATTAGTATTATTGTTTTTATCATTATTATTATCATTGATAATATTATTATTGAATTTCATATTTTTATAATCATTATTATTATTATTACTGATATTAACACTAATTGTCATGATGGTGTCAAAATTGCCATTAATGATATGGTTTTGCTTCAGTCCTTCTCGCTATTTCTACCATTAGTGTCACTTCTCGATATCCTCAATATAATAAATGATATAGGTATAGTATGAACTGTTCCGCACGAGCCCGTCATGGCGCCTGTCATCACGGTCCTGCTCAGTGGCATGTTGTGCCCCATGTGCGCCTCACCCTCACCAGGTCCTCAGCCTCACCCTCACCAGGTCCTCAGCCTCACCCTCACCAGGTCCTCAGCCTCACCCTCACCAGGTCCTCAGCCACGCCCTCACCAGGTCCTCAGCCTCACCCTCACCAGGTCCTCAGCCTCACCCTCACCAGGTCCTCAGCCTCACCCTCACCAGGTCCTCAGCCTCACCCTCACCAGGTCCTCAGCCACGCCCTCACCAGGTCCTCAGCCTCACCCTCACCAGGTCCTCAGCCTCACCCTCACCAGGTCCTCAGCCACGCCCTGCACCGGGCAAGGGCCACCCCCATACCTGGCCATGGCCCACTGCCATGCCTGCCTGCCTGCCTGCACGTCTATCTTCCTTTCTCCTTGCCTGCATACTTGCCAGCTTATCTGCCTTGATGCCTACCTCCATGCTCGTATGCCTGCTTTCATGCATGATTATAATGCTTGCCTACACACGTGTCTGTATGCTTGTCTGCCTGTCTGCCTCTCTGATATCCTGCAGTGATCCCACTCAAGGCTCCGCGCCTACCTTCCCCGTCACCAAGCCGCCCACCCATACCATCATATGGTAAGGACACCCTTGATAACGGTAAGGTAAGGACAAGGGCAGCGACAAGAGTGGCTGACTCACCTGCAGGGGGATGATGCCGCGGGGCAGGGTCTGCTCCCGCAGGCTATGGAGGTACACGCGGTCATCTAGGGTGATACTGGCCAGGCGCTGCCGCCCTTCTGTTGTGTGGATGGCAAACACCGGCCCTCTCTGCACCATGTTCTTGGCATGCTGCGTCAGGCTGGGGAGGTCCTTGGTCTGCAGGGAGAGAGGTGCCGGGTGGAGGGAAGACTGTCACAGGATAAATATAAGTAAACTAATGTTGTGATTGTTATTGATTGCTATGAGGTAATTAGTGTTTTGTGACACATAAAAGGCTGTGTGAGCAGCCTCAAGAAAAGAGGAAGGAAGCTGTGTAATGAGCCAGAGGAGATCCAGAAAGGTTACTTCTCTCTCTCTCTCTCTCTCTCTTACACGGGGTTCGCTGCTACAGGGGTAACACTTGGGCAACGCCTCACTCACCTTCAAGGGCGGTGACATGAGGGCATCTACTCTGTCCCTGATGGAGGAGGCCGCTGCTGCAGGGAGGCTGGCATCCCCTGCAGCACCACCACCAACACCCGCTGTCTGCTGGGCTGCCTGGACGGTGGCGGCGGCTTCCAGGGCTGCCTGGACGGTGGCGGCGGCTTCCAGGGCTGCCTGCGACACCTCCGTCACCTGAAACACCAGCACAGGCTCAGGGCACAGGTCCAGGCCGCATATTGCCGTTCTCTGGAATAGTATGTGGTATGGGGGATGCCTCTAGCCAATCACCGTTGTCCAAGCTCTTGACGTCACAAGGGGGTGGAGCTCAAGTGATAGCTGGGTTATAGTCTGTTATATTTCACATCATTTATTTGTCTAGGTAGCTTAGGTTGGGTCATGTTAGGTCAGTTTAAGAAAGGTTAGGTTAAATTAAACAATTGAATGTCTAATATTAAATAAAACATGCATAGCCATGGTATCATGTAGAATTCACCCCCATGTGACGTCACGAGCTTGGACAACGATGATTGGCTCAACATCCCCATGCCACATGTAATGCCACAGTTGTTCTAGATTACAGTATTCCCCTTGACTTGATTCTCCTGCGTGGTGACGTAGAGAATCCTTGCCGCTCATAACCATGGCAACGCTGATTTTTTTTTTTTTTTTTTTACATTTATGCCTATAGCGCATGTAGGCAGTGGTGACCCAGGGCTTGGATGGTAGGCTCTGGAGGTTCACTTGAGGGGTGTTATGGTTGGTCCTCGCCCATGGTGGCGCAGTCAGGATTCTTATAGTGACGCCTGTGATTAGAGGCTCATGCCGCCCCCATGTCCTCTGATGCACTCACAATCAAAGGTAGAGTTAATGGGCAGGGCATGTGGTTGTTCTTAGGCCACTCGATGGTGCAGAAAGATTTTTTGTTTTCTTCGGGAATCGAACTCGGGTCACCGAAAACGCCAGTCGGAGCCGCTAACCACTCTGCTACCGCCTCCGCCCGTAACCTTGTTACTATGAAAACATAGAAGATTAAAGTTTTCAAGCAATCTTCTTATTGATTATGAATGTCAGTATTATAGTAATTTTATCTTCATAAATTCAATTAATAAAATTTGTCATCGGAGTGAATTAGAGAGAACTGCAACTACGAAATGCCAGTGGTCGCTGGCAGTTTTAACTCACAATTTGGTGAAAAGTTGGTCAACTTGAAAGAAAAATATGGGCTTATTCCACTGCACTTAAAACACAAAAGTATAATATTAAGAACGATTTTCTTCTATATGTATATTGTATAGAAGCCTGATTCTGTAAAACATGTATTTAACCAAATAACCAAGTAGGTTATAGTTGAGGAGGCGAGGTAAATGTTACTCTATGATATTATACAGTCAATAACGTATGTTTAGAAGTTATCTATACCTAGGCAGTCATATGTTCCTGTTATTATTGTGTATCAATCAGATAGAAAGCCTGGAAGTGCAATGAGTCGACGCGTGAAGTAGCAATGTTTTGATTCAATCTCCCCGCCACAATCTCCCCGCCACCACTCCCCGCCGCGGCGTGTCGCCTCCACAATTATAACCTACATTGTCGCAGCAACAAGCCGATTTCGGCATTCTTTATTCTTCGTTTTTCCAAGGCATTGCTTATTGTATTTTGACAAGCGTTTGCCAGACGCAGCAGTACTGTCTTAGAAAACAGTGTGAACATCGCCCAAATTTTACATGCCACAATATACATGTAAAAAATATATTAAGCTTTGATACTCGAGGCGAGTAATTTGCATTAAATTGCTATCTTAGAACGTTCAATCGTAATGCATGTCATGCATACACTTACTAGAACAACAGAAGAACGTTCTTTTTTAGTATTCAGATGCGGTGCATCAATATTTATCGCGAAATTGATTTATGAAAAATATTAGTCGCGGAGGGAAAACACAGTAGACCAACCTTTGAGTTAAAACTGCCAGCGACCACTGGCATTTCTCGAGTTTCGGTTCTCTCCAATTTTACGCGATAATATATCATCCTTTCTCCCGGATGTAATCAATTAGTCTTTAAATCACCTCGTATTGATATTAGTAACACATCCAAAGCTCATTTCGTAAATACTTTTTCTCTAATCTGGACACGGTTGATCACAAGTTAGGTATATTCACAAGGCTAGGTAGTGAGGTCATAGTGTCATAAAATGGAGCAAGGGATGTGGCCTGAGAGTTACGGGTGTCGAGCAGCCGTGTGGTGGGCTGTGGGCAGCCCGAGGATAGAGAGAGGAGCCGTGTGGTGGGCTGTGGGCAGCCCGATGATAGAGAGGAGCCGTGTGGTGGGCTGTGGGCAGCCCGAGGATAGAGAGAGGAGCCGTGTGGTGGGCTGTGGGCAGCCCGATGATAGAGAGGAGCCGTGTGGTGGGCTGTGGGCAGCCCGAGGATAGAGAGAGGAGCCGTGTGGTGGGCTGTGGGCAGCCCGATGATAGAGAGGAGCCGTGTGGTGGGCTGTGGGCAGCCCGAGGATAGAGAGAGGAGCCGTGTGGTGGGCTGTGGGCAGCCCGATGATAGAGAGGAGCCGTGTGGTGGGCTGTGGGCAGCCCGATGATAGAGAGGAGCCGTGTGGTGGGCTGTGGGCAGCCCGATGATAGAGAGGAGCCGTGTGGTGGGCTGTGGGCAGCCCGATGATAGAGAGGAGCCGTGTGGTGGGCTGTGGACAGCCCGATGATAGAGAGGAGCCGTGTGGTGGGCTGTGGGCAGCCCGATGATAGAGAGGAGCCGTGTGGTGGGCTGTGGGCAGCCCGAGGATAGAGAGGAGCCGTGTGGTGGGCTGTGGGCAGCCCGAGGATAGAGAGGAGCCGTGTGGTGGGCTGTGGGCAGCCCGAGGATAGAGAGGAGCCGTGTGGTGGGCTGTGGGCAGCCCGATGATAGAGAGGAGCCGTGTGGTGGGCTGTGGGCAGCCCGAGGATAGAGAGGAGCCGTGTGGTGGGCTGTGGGCAGCCCGAGGATAGAGAGGAGCCGTGTGGTGGGCTGTGGGCAGCCCGAGGATAGAGAGGAGCCGTGTGGTGGGCTGTGGGCAGCCCGAGGATAGAGATAGACACTGCAGGCTATTCACCGGCGTAACACCTAATTTTTCTCTCTCTGCACCTCCCAGTGTCCGACATGGTGACCACATAGCCTAATAGCCATTATCATCACCGTGTGTGTATCACCAGACAACAGACCAACACTAAACATGATAGTAGTGAAGGTTTTGTAGGAAAGCCATTATAATGTTGTATATTTGGTGTCTGGGGGCGAGACAGAAGGGACCTCAGGTGTTCTGTGTTTTGTAAATGACGTTCTTTGTCGATGGGCAGGTCCTTAGAATCCCCAGTAGTTTTTCTAGGAAGTATTTAGAGCTGTAATAGTTTTTCTTTTTTTCTTCATATAATAAATGTATCTCAATTCTCATGTTTCGTCTCACCAACCTATAGTTAAATTCAGAAGGAATAATATTTATAAAGAATAATGAAAGTCATTTTTTGGTTGTAGCCCCGTGTTCCCCAATGAAGTTTTATCTTAGAGGCCCCCCCATCCACTACATAAATACCAGCCCACTCAGAGTTAATAACTCGCCTCTGATCTAGGCTCACGTTACCAGAGGCCCCCTTACGCCTCTTAAAACAATGTAAGGATGGTGGCAGCTTATCATATTAAATTGTGACTCCATTTAAAATGTATTCCAGGTAAGTAACATCAAGCCCTAAGCCGAATTCTTGAATAGGGAGTGTTTGAATAAAAATCCTAACTCAAACAAACTTAACAGTAATAAATATAGTCAACCTGAGTCTGGTAGTATAACACTGGAGTAATCATGCATGCACCCGACTTGCATGACACACATACTGTTCCAGAGGACGGGAATATGTGCGTGGGACAGAGGAGAGGGCAGCTGTGTGTTCAGTCTCCAGTGTTATTTATATTCAGCACAACAAAACACTTGCCACCTTAGTGACTCACTCACCTTTTTGATGGTGGTGACGGTGTGCACATCAGGAATGATTGCCAGGCACTCCTCCTCCCTCTGGGTCTCCTCCTCCATGACATGGTCGGCATCTTCAATGGTCTCGTAAGCCTCCCCTGCTGAAGCGGCCGTGCGTACCGCCTGGAGCATAGTGTGCAGCTGCTGCTCCCCCTGATTTATCTGCTGCTCCTTCTTAGACGCACTCGACTCCTCCTGCCGCGCCAGCACCCTGGCATCCTTGCACTGATCAATTAATAATTGGAGTTTGTTCTCTAGGTGCTGTTGCTCCTCTCCCCAGCTTGCCACGGTTGTCTGGTACTGGTTCAGTTGTGCCTTCACCTTCTGACAGTTGTGTATGGCGGCCAGGATCTTGGCCTCCTGCTCCTCCAGCAGGGAACGCACCCGCTTGCTGAGCCCCTGTTGACCCTTTTGACCAGGTCTTGTTCCTAGCGAGTGTGCCGACTCTGCCGTGTCTTTCTCAGCACAGGGTGGCGGGGAGGCTAATGATGCACCGCTCATCATCATCAAAAGGTTCTCAATTGTATAGTTGACAGGGAACTGCCCCGCCTCAGGCACGGGGTGTTCAACGCGACAGTTGGGGCAGATAACCTGACCTTGCTCCTTAAGACCATTTACACAGGAGGTGCAAAAAGTATGACCACAGGGCAGTGTGCATGGTCGCTGGACCTTATCATTAAATGCAGTCAGGCACACTGGACATTCCATGACGATATCTTCCTGGAAGAAAGATGCAGTGAACATGAGTCAAGGGAACAGGAACACACAGGGACGGGCAGCAGTGGGGTGTGGGGAAGGAGGGGATGGCGTGTTGTGGGGAAGGAGGGGAGGAGTGTTGCATTGCAGGCAGTGTTGTGGGGAAGGGAGGAGGGATGTCAGGGGAGTGTTATGCCACCTTCAGGAGGGTTGGCAAGGCTGTAAACAGCTGCTCCACAGCCCTGCCACGCCACGCCGGGGAACACTTACCCTGCTGTCTCGCCGCCCTTCCCTCAGCTGTGCCGTCTTGTCGCCCTTCCGTGCTGGCTCCATTGCACCTCGAGGACAGGTCTGCCAACACAACACAATGATGGGTCAAAGGTGGACCCACACAAGACACCCGTGGACCAGGCTTGGAGTAATTACAGGGGTTTGGGTCAATTACCATTACAATTAGGATGACTTATGCAACTACTCAATTACAATTACCAGGAAGGAATATTTTTTTATTACAATTACAATTACTCAATTTAAATATTTCCAAATTACAATTACAATTACAGCAAAGCTAGTGTTCAATTACATGTTTCAATAACATTTTACACAGTATATACTTGTCAGTCAGTTATCACTCCTAACATATATAATTATAACTTGCATAACTATTACTAGTGAATTACACCTAATTATCAATCAAGGGTCACACGTATTATAACTTCCATACAGGATAGGTGCATGTAATTAACATCAGAAGAATCAGTGTATTTTTAGAAACATTATAAACATATAATTATATATCTATGTAATGTATATATAATTATACGTTTATCTTTCCTCCTCTGTTTCACCGTGAGACCCATGAACACCTTGCACTCTCAAAATATGTCACAGGACAAATGCCTAGTTGTCAGCATAAATTATAGGATCAACAAGAAGTGATAAGAAGCCAGAATCACAAGGAGGAGAGAGGAGAAGCCCTCGGACATCGACACTACCAACATGCACCTCTCACTCTCTCCGTCCGGCACTCCCTGGCTGTGCTCAAGACATTCATTGTACAGGGAGGTCCCGTTATACGAGCATTCGATATACGAGAATCCGATGATACGAGATGTGTAAATTAGGGTCTATTTTCAATATACGAGATCGAAAATCCAATGCTATGACATTCAAACTGGGGTGAGTAAAATTACCAAGTTATTTAGTAAAGTAAATTACAAGTTATTTACTAAAATTTTAAAGTCATTTACTGTCTATATGATTTTACCTAAGGTTGTACGATAATCAATCTGAAAATATGATAATTCTGGTGGCTCGGTACGACAATGTGGCCTACAAAAATTCACAACCCTGGGCGAGAAGCCAGCAACGGAGGTAGTATGGCCAGCAACAACCTGCTCTCGCACTACCTAGATACTACGTACTTTCCCTAACGACGGAAGCTACAAAGCTCCCTCGGTAGGTCGTAAACGAGTAGGAAGGTTGTGACTGGCTAAGGCGGCCTGCCCCGTCCGCCGCCTCTCTCAAAAACCGCCGTCATCCGCCTCACCTGTGCCTTCCTGAAGAAGACAGTCAGCTCCTACACCTGTGATAGCACCATAGGATATCACCAGTGATCATAGGATTCCTCAAAGGATCCTCGCTTTCCTACTAAATAATTACCAAGGAGATCTCCGCTGGCGGCGGAAATCGGCCGCCGCCCGTACAACACAACACCCCGTTATCAGCTGTATAATGTGCCTTCCTGAAGAAGTCAGGTCAGCTCCCACGCCTGTGATAGCACCATAGGATCATATCACCATATCACCAGGGATCATAGGGTTCTCGCACCCCTACTAAATATTACCAAATGTTATTTTAGCTTGAAAAACATTTTTTTCTTAAAAAAATTCTTCTCTTCTTTTTTTCTTTCTTTTCATTTTAAAAATAAAAGTTTTTTTTTTTTTTTTTTTTTTTTTTTTTTTTTTTTTTTTTTTTTTTTTTAATTGATGGGGTCCTGGAACCAAACCTATATTTTACCATTAGTTATGTGTTTCGTTATACAAGATTTTGCTTTACGAGTATGCCAGGTGGAACCTAATTGCTCGTATCTTCGGGACCTCCCTGTACTTGGTTGTAATCTCTACACTTCTTATTGGACTCTAAATAAATGTGTACAAAGCTGGAAGTACCATTTTAATTCATACCAGATAAGTCTTTACAATTATCAGACTTATATAAATGGTGGCATACGCGGTGGTAATATAACGACTTATATAAATGGTGGCCATGCGGTGGTCATAAATACACCGCGACTTATATACTGATCTAATTGCTGATTTTTTAAATACATATACAGTATATATATATATATATATATATAAGGAAGGAGATATGTGTCAAGCTCGAGCTCGAGCTTGACAGACCTACAAATCGATCCTAAGCAGAAGAGGTCACAAGAAGAAGAAGAAGAAGCCAGACACAGGCCGTGGCTGTCAAAGGTATAGCTTATTATCATGACTGTTGCTCATTATATATATATTATATGGTTGTGATGAGACCCTCCAACTGAGCAGCTTCACACCACTGGGTTACAGGCAGTGGATGCCGATCCTCCCATTGACGAAAGCGCACCCTCTCTTGAATAAGTCAGAGAGGCTGTAGCAAAGTTGAGGGGTGGAAAGGCAGCTGGTGTTTGTAATATCAGTGCGGAACTCCTCAAAGCTGGGGGTGAGGCCATGATCCGCGGGTTGCATGCTGTCCTGACTGCCGTGTGGCAATCGGGTACCATTCCTCCTGACTGGAAAAGGGGGCTGGTCGTCCCTATCTGGAAAGGGAAAGGGGACCGTCAGGACTGCAACAATTACCGCGGTATTACACTGCTCAGCGTACCAGGCAAGGTGCTTGCCCATCTATTGCTGACACGGATTCGCAGCCATCTGGTGAAGCATCAGAGACCTCAGCAGTCTGGGTTCACGCCTGGTAAGTCAACAACGGACCGTATCCTAGCGCTTCGTGTCCTGGTGGAATGCCGACGTGAGTTTCGACAGGGGATGCTTGCAGCCTATGTTGATCTCAAGAAGGCGTTTGACTCAGTGCATCGTGAGTCACTCTGGGATCTTCTGCGACTTCGAGGGATTCCTGCAAGGACTATTGGTTTGATAACTGGTCTGTATTCTGGGACTGAGAGTGCTGTGAAGTGTGGGGCAGGTGTATCCAGCTTCTTTCCTGTGAATACAGGAGTGAGGCAAGGGTGCGTCCTTGCCCCATCACTTTTCAACGCTTGTATGGACTGGGTATTGGACAAGGTTGTAGATCAAAGTGATTGTGGAGCATCCGTCGGCAACACCAAGATCACTGATCTTGTTTTTGCCGATGATGCAGTAATCTTTGCTGAGTCGCTGGAGGTCCTGGTGATGGCTCTCGAGGCACTGCACGAGGAGGCAAAGCCTTTGGGACTTGAGGTCTCCTGGCTCAAGACCAAGGTCCAGGTGTTTGGAGACTTACTAGATGAAGCAGTACAGTCTGTTCATGCGTGTGGCGAGGACATTGAGATCTTGGAAAGTTTTACATACCTTGGTAGCGCAGTCCATAATGACGGCGGGTCACGTCAAGAAGTCTTACGGCGGATTGGCATAGCCCACGGTGTTATGGACTCGCTCAGCGGGAGTATTTGGCGTTGTCGGTACCTGTGCAGGAGGACTAAGATCCGGATCTTCAAATCGCTTGTGATCCCTGTCTTACTCTATGGTTGTGAAACATGGACATTAAATAGTGACTTGAAGAGACGAATCAATGCCTTTGGTAATAAGTGTCTTCGCAGAATCATGGGGTATCGCTGGGATGATTACGTGTCAAATCAGCGATTGCACCGTGAGACTGAATCGAGGCCTATTACCTGCATAGTCCGTCAGCGCCAACTTCGGCTATATGGGCATGTGGCACGCTACCCTGAAAACGATCCTTCCCATCGGGTTGTATCTGTAAAGGACAATCCGGCGTGGAGGAGGCCAAGGGGGCACCCACAAGGCTCGTGGCTGGGGCAAGTAGATGTTTCTTGTCGAGAGCTGCTTGGTATGGGAACTCGCACGTGGTGACCCCCGGGAGTGATGTCGTAGGGTGGGCGAGGCGACGCGCCCCCCGGCGTATGTCCCCAATGATTGATTGTGATGAGCAACGATATGTTCTATACACGTGTCACTATTTTGGTCAGTGTAGCACCTTGTGTCACCTTAGATAAGGGTGATTTAGGGTGTTGAGGTGACAGGGAGACAGTCTTGCAGCGGCCACGCCATAACACTAATAGTCACTATTTTAAACAATACACACCTTCTACCACTAAATCACTAGCAACACAGGCTCCTTCCTTATATATCTTATATGTGATACATCAAAACTCCTTAAAACCCAAGCATTCCAAAAGAAAATGAGAAAATAATAAATTATGTTGAGTTGACAATTCAAGTGGCAATAAGCGGTCTGATATGCCATTCTTGCTCGCAAAATTGTCACGCAAATGGAGTCCGTTAAATTGAGGGTCGACTGTGTATATACAGGGAGGTCCCGTTATACGAGCATTCGATATACGAGAATCCGATGATACGAGATGTGTAGATTAGGGTCTATTTTCAATATACGAGATCAAAAATCCAATGTTACGACATTCAAACTGGGGTGAGTAAAATTACCAAGTTATTTACTAAAATTATAAACATTTACTGACTATATGATTTTACCTAAGGCTGTACGATAATCAATCTGAAAATAACGTGCAGACTGGCCAACAACTGCTCGAGACTGGTATTAGCAGAGGTAGGAAGTCTCCAGGCTCGCTTATTATTGTTTGGTATGCTATGAAATATAATTTCTCTAGGTGAATGTAGACATATGATTGCATTTGGATGGATATCATTCATATATATGAGAAAAGAGATGAAATACAAGCAAGGGACTCATCCACGTTTGGCAGCGCGGCCTTTGGCAGCAGCAGCAGCAGCATGAGCCGGCCCATGAAGCCCGTGAGGTGGATATCAACACCACTAGACCAAGGGAGATAGATGTCTTTGGTAATATTTAGTAGGGGAGCGAGAACCCCTTGAGGAATCCTATGATCCCTGGTGATATCCTATGGTGCTATCACAGGCGTGGGAGCTGACTGTCTTCTTCAGGAAGGCACAGGTGAGGCGGATGACGGCGGGTTTTTACTCTAAAGTTTTGAGTGGCGGCTGGCCGCTGGAGCCGCCACCTCCTCCGCCACTATAGGTTTGAGCAGGCTTAAACTTCTTATTACTCGTTATTATACAACTTAGTGATTATGGTGAGATGTTATATATACGTGTCATTATCTAAATCAATGTATCACCGTGTGTCACCTTAAATAAGGGTGATTTAAAGATGTTATGAGGTGACTGCTGGGGTAGTGAGTGACGGAGAAATTCTTGCCGCGGCCCCACCGCCCCTAACACAAATATTCACTATTTCAGCCCACATACACACCTTCTAACACCAAAACACTAGCAACACAGGCTTTTTACTTATATATCTTACTATCTGATACAGGAGAACCTCCACCTCCTCCTCTCCCGCCATCCACGATCCTCTACGTCCCTCGTCCACACCATCCAGAGGGCCCTTCACCTTACCAACGAGGGATGGGAGATCGCCTTCCAGTGGGTTCCCTCCCACGCTGGTATCCCAGGCAACGAGGTGGCTGATTCTGCTGCCAGTATGGCCTTAACAGATGTAAACACGACACCCTTCCCTCTGCCGCTCTCCTCGGCCAAACGCCTAATCTCCCGGGTCTGCCGCTCCACCTGGAATAATACACTCGGCGATGCCCTCCGCATCACCTCCATGGGCCAATACCGCAGTGACTCTTCCCCCCAGCCCTGGATACGGAAAAAGTCCCGCGTCCTGGATGTCACTCTCACCCGTCTCCGCCTGGGGCACACGACACTCACAGCTCACCTGCATCGCCTCCGTCTGTCCCCTGACCCCCACTGCCCCTGGTGCATGAATTTTCCGGAGACTATTGAACACTTTCTGCTGCAGTGTCCACACTTCCACTCACACCGTGTAGTGCCACAGTCTCAACTCCTCGCCCTGAACGTCACCACCTTTGACCTGCCCACCCTGCTGGCGGCGGCTGGCGTTCCCCCCTCTCGGCAACACGCCGTCATCCGCCTCACCTGTGCCTTCCTGAGGAAGACAGGTCAACTACCGTGCCTGTGATAGCATCATAGGACATCACCAGGGCTCATAGTGTTCCCCAAGGGATCCTCGCAGCCCTAAAAACAACAACAACAACAACCTCCAGAAACCACAGTATTTATTGGGATTTTGGGCGATTCCATATGAGTAACTCTCAAAACAACGGGAAAATGATTTATCCGGCAGGCGCTCCCCCCCCGAGGGTGCCGGATAAACGAGGTTCTCCTGTACATTAAAACTCCTTAAAACGCAAGCATTCCGAATAAAACGAGAATTAGTTTGGGATGACGGGGACAGAGGGCGGTGAGGCAGTCTGGCATGCCATTCTTGCCCGGAAATATGTCTCGCTGACTTGTGATTGGTCGAGAAGTTTTAAAAACAGTTTGTCATTGGCTGGTGACTGATGATGAGCTTGATGACATCATTTATGTTTTATGTTTAATTAATGTGCAGTTATGCTATTTTGTTTGCTATTTTCTCTTTCAGAATGGTTTTTCTACAGAATAGGTAGTTCAGTGTAGATAATATAGACGCTGTGTGTTTGTTGTGTTTGCTATAGTTTATTTTAGCTTGAAAAACATGTCTTTTTTTTTTTTCTTTTTTTTATTATTATTTTTTTTTTATAATTGATGGGGTCCAGGAACCAAACCTATATTTTACCATTAGTTATGTGTTTCGTTATACGAGATTTCGTTTTACGAGTATGCCAGGTGGAACCTAACTGCTCGTATCTTCGGGACCTCCCTGTAATGCATATTATATGAGTACACACAACCCTCGTTTTCCCGGACCTCCATTTCCCGGATATCAGATTTGCCGGACAAAATCCGAGGTCCGGGGATATGTCAGAGTCCCGGACAAATGCCTGGTCCAGTCCGTAAATTGACAAAGTTGTCCGGCGGTCCGAGCGTCTCCTGTCACCCCTGGTCAGTGTTCGCGCCTCCCGCCAGGTGGCAGCATGGTCAGCGATCATATTGTTTACATTTGGGCACAAGACAATCACGGTTCCCCTGCACCGCTTCCGTCAGTCCCCTGACCCCCACTGCTCCTGGTGCAGGAACGTCTCTGAGACTATTGAACACTTTCTGCTGCAATGTCCGCGCTTCTACTCCCACCGTGTAGTGAGTGCTACGCTCTCAACTCCTCACCCTGAACGTCGTCGCCACCTGTGACCTGCCCACCCTGCTGGCGGCGGCTGGCGTCCACCCCTCCCGGCAACACGCTGTCATCCGCCTCACCTGTGCCTTCCTGAGGAAGACAGGTTAACTACAGCGCCTGTGATAGCATCATAGGACATCACCAGGGCTCATAGTGTTCCCCAAGGGATCCTCACAGCCCTAAAAACAACAACAAAGTGCCGTAAAAGTCCGCGGCGGGGTAGTTGATATTGGCGGTTAGCGGACAGTAAATACTAGAGTAGGATAAACGTCCGGGGGTGGGA
>JACEEZ010022713.1:5000-15528 GCA_016584305.1 Chionoecetes opilio
TGGGTTTTTAGTTGCATATTTCAACTTTTCTTTTTAACGAACTTCCATGTTCCTATCTTCTTTTTGGGAATGGTATATTTTTCCCAAATGTCCCCTTAGGTAGTTTATAGTTTGTATATGTGTTCAAATATACCCTAGTTAGGACCAAAAGGTCTCCGGTATCTGTTTTCCTAGTTTTTCCAGTATCACCACCACCACCCCCCACCCCCCAAAACCACCACCACCATCACCACCACCACCACCCCCACCACCACCCCTAGCTAACAGGACATTTTGGGGGGAAAAAGAGGAAAGGGGAAAAGGGGTCAAAAAGGAGGAAGGAGGAGGAGGAGGAGGGGAGGAGGAGAGGAGGGGGGGAGGAGGGGAGGAGGAGGAGGAGGGGAGGAGGAAGGAGGGGGAGGGGGAGGAGAGGAGGAGGAGGTTTTAAAAGGCCCAACAAATTGGGGGACAAGAGGGAACGATGTGTGGGGGGGAGAGAGAGAGAGAGAGAGAGAGAGAGAGAGAGAAATTTGAGCAGAGAGAGAGAGGAGGAAGAGAGAGACGGGGGATGGGGGAGAGAGAGAGAGAAGGAGGAGAACGAGGGGGAAGAGAGAGAAAAAGAGGAGGGAAGAGAGGAAAGTAAGGAATGACCCCTTAGGGGAAACAAGGTCACCCGGAGGTTGTCAGTGTGTGTTGTTTGGGGGTGTGTGTGTGGTGTGGTGTGTGTGGGTGTGGGGGTGGTGGTGGTGTGTGTGTGTTGTTTTGTGGTTTTGTGTGTGTGGTGTGTTTAGGTCTAAATTAAGTGAGGAAAGATGGAGATCGTAGCAAGGAGGACGGTAAGAAGGAGAGACGGAAGGAAGGAAAGGGAAAGGGAAAGGGAAAGGGGAAAAAGGGAAAGAAGGAGGGGAAGGAGAAGATGGAAGGATCGAAAGGGAAAGGATTTATGGATGCAGTAAAGAAGGAAGGGTAGGAAGGGGAAAAAGAGGAAGAGGAAGGAAAAAGGTGGGGAAAGGAAAAAGGGAAAGGGGAGAATGAAGTGAAATATGAAGGAAAGAGGAGGAAATGAAGGGAAAAAGAGAGGGGAAAAAAAGAATATAGGAAAGAATTAACGAAGGAAAGAAGGGAAATTGGAAGGAAGGAAGGATGGAAAAGGAGGAAGAAAGGAAGGGAAAAAAGGAAGGGGGAAGAAAGGAAAAAAAATTTTTTTTTTGAAAGGGAAGGGGGAAGGAAAGGGGGAAAAGGGAAAGGAAGGGAAAAAAAAAGGGAAAAGGGGGAAAANTGGGGGAAAAATTTAAAAACTTTTTTTTTGGGTTAAAAAAAGGGGAAAAACCAACTAAACAAAAAAGGGGAAGCGCTTCTGTTTCCCAGGAGCCAGACTCGAGACATCACTGCAGCCTGCGATGACGTCACCATAAAACACAAAACCGACAACACTTCTATGCATTCATGCGGAAAATACGATGTGTACTAGCGGATCTGAAAAATAACTGGACAAGTACAGGAAGTTGATCCGAAAATTTATGGACTAAAATTAATCATATCATTATTCGGGAAATTTTCCCCCCAGATGGAGTGGGCCCGAGTTTTACGATAAAGCATTCAGCGCCCAAATAACTGGCTTAAGGTTCTTTGTGCACGGGAAAGAATGTACCTTCGCAAATTCGGGAAATTTTTTTAAGAGGATCCCACCTCTTTTGAGGATTCCATCCTTTTGGGATGACGGACCCAGCTCAGCCCCGTTGGTTATGCAAGATTAAGACTTGCTAAAGAAAAAACGTTTCTTCTTACGGTAAAAAAAACGACGAGCGGACGCAGTAGCACATCATTTAAACCCCTTTTTTTTCCCCCACTGCAACGCTGGGCACGTCCCGTTTCCGCAAATTAATCAAAGTAATTAATAAAGCGCACTGTAACAGGGGACCCAGAACCCTGCCGGTAAACCCTCACGCAAGGTTACCAAAACTATCAAGGAAAACTTAAATAATCTACACCAATCCAGAAGCATTATTTTAAAGGGTAACAAATTTATAATATTTTGTTGCCGAAACGCCGATATCGTCAGTATCACTGAGAGTTGGGTCAAAAAAGATAAAAATTTATTAGCTAAAATAGCCTTTCCCAAACTATAAAAATTTCCTAAATTGTCGCCCCGCATAAAGCAGGTGGAGGTGCCCTTCTTTACGTAAAAGGGAAAATCGCAAGCAATCGAAATCGATAAGAAAAACAAAGATCATTATGACCAGTTACGAAAGATTAACTAAACGGTAAACTGTAACTATTGGGACAATATATCGCCTCCCAAATCTAATGCGGAAGTAGATTGCCCTCCTGTATACGATAAAAAGCAGTTGTCAAAAATAAAACGTACAATTATTTGTGGAGTTTTTAAACCCCAACCTCGTATAAACTGGAAAAATCATTTTGCGATAGAGAGGTCGCGATTGCATGATTGGGAAACGAATATTTTAAATCAGGGGCCCGTGAGCCTAAAAGGGATAAAATTTCCCAGATTAGTTTTCACTACCGCATCGATCTGTTTGGGATTATGCGTTGGGTTAAATTTGGCAAAAAGGATCACAGGTTAATCAGATGGGGTATAACTTGCAATGTAGACATCACAGAAAATCTTATTTAGGCCCTTATAATAAAACGGAGCACGAAAATCAGAGGGTACTAGCAAAGTTGATTGGATTGACCTAAAAACGGTAAAAACCCCCGAAAAAATGTGTAATTTTTTCCAAAAAACCCCAATCGGTGGTTTTAAAAAACATGTCCCCATGGTAAGAAAAACGTTAAATGACATAAACAGCCCAGTTGGAGACTAATGAGATATAACAAATCATTGGGCAGAAAGCGCCCAAGCGTATAAAGTTTACAAGCAAACAAAGCAGACTGCGATTCTAGAAAATACAATGACGTAAAACATCGTTGCAAAGGATTAAAAAGACAAAAGCGCGAATATGAAAAAAAAATTGCAAAGGGAATAAAATAAAAATCAAAAAGGTTCTTTCAATACTTCGAAGAAAGAAAAACTCAAAAAAGTTTTGGGGGCCACTGAAAGATGAAAAAAATCTTGGTAAATATAAAAGAGCATGGCATTGTACTCAAGATTACTTTAATGCGGTATTTATTAAAGAAAGACGAAGCTCCTTTACCAGAACCATAAAATGTATGGGGACTCGAAAGGATAGATTGAAAATTGGAGAGAAACATAACGAAGTAAAAAGTATTTGCAAAATTTGACCCGGGAAAATCCGTGGGGGGGAAAAAATCTCGCCGCGACTACTTCGCAAATGTCACATTCAACTTTCGTTTCCCATTAAAGATTTCCTAAATAAATCGCTGTGGACAAAATTTCTCCTATATGGGGAAATTATAATGTTACACCGTATTCAAAAAGGGAGTAGGAGCCTGCAAGAAATTATCGCCCATTAGTCTGACGTCTGTGATTGTCAAACTATTTTGAAAAAATATTGCCGGAAAAAATAGTGTCTCTTTTGATAAAAATAATCTTACTAAAAACCCCAGCATGGTTTTGAGATAAAAATCCTGCTTAAAAAAACCTACCGATTTTTTTAATGTCATATTTTAAACGGGGGACGCTAAAATTCCCTGGGAAAAATATACCTTGATTTTCAGAAACCCCTTCGATACATTTCCCCCATAACGACTTTTGCCCAAAGCTAAGGCCAATGGTTTTAGGAGAGAAATTTTATGTTCAGGGGGATTTGGGATGGCTTTAAAATCGTAAACAACGGGTAGTAATAAATGGCGAGGATCTGTTTGGGTTAGATTATACTGTGGGGTGCCCAGGGCTGGGTCTTGGGTCCTACTCTTTTGCGATATATATCAACGATCTGGACAGCGGACTTGTATCTAAATATCGAAATTTGCGATGACACCAAATTAGGCGGAAAAGCATATACTAGAGAAACGCGAATCATACAACGTGATCTCGAAAAGCTATAAGACGGAGTGATAAATGGCTATTAAAATTAAATTTCCATAAATTTTTAATAATGCATATGGGCAACGAAACCCAATATAATATCAAAGCAAAATAAATCTTTAAAACTGAAGTACAGCGGGAAACGGTTTTAGGTGTCATCATCAGTAATGATTAAAAACCAGCCCGCATTGCCTAGCTGCCAGTAAAAAGGCGAATATGATGTTGGCTTTATTAAACGCAATTTTTGAAAAAAAAACCCGAAAGAAATGACACAATTATCACGTCCTTGGTTGGGCCCGCACTTGGAATACCCCGTAAAATTCTGGTCGCCCTGTTTATAAAAAGCCCGAAAAATTGGAATCATTTTAAAAGAAGAGCAACCAAAAAATTCCATCTAGCGAAATTTTTTGAAGAGAGACTGCAAAACTTTAAATTTTTTCCTTAAAGGATCGTAAAACCCGTGGGGACCTGATAGAAACCTTTAAAGCCCAAAAAGGTTTGATGTCTTTAATCAAGAGAACCTATTCAAATTTCAACTAAGTGACAACAAGAAATAAAGGTTTTTAAAAATAACGGTCAACGTTGCATATG
The DNA here is from genome assembly GCA_016584305.1 of Chionoecetes opilio. Lineage (NCBI taxonomy): Eukaryota > Metazoa > Arthropoda > Malacostraca > Decapoda > Majidae > Chionoecetes > Chionoecetes opilio. The sequence goes on from JACEEZ010022713.1 coordinate 9,520, forward strand.
ATTCCGTAAAAATTTTTTCAATGTGACAGTCGTTTATCGATGGAACCAAATTACCACAAATGTTGTCGAAGCCAGCACAATAACTACATTTAAAAAAAAGGCGTGAAACGCCCCCTTAAAATAAATGGGTATTGATAGTGCCCTGCGAATTTATTTTGCCCCCGGATCGATTGTAAGGAGTTGTAGTTGTTTTTTTAACCCCTCTTTTTGCTCTACGAAAAATCAATGTTCTTACCCTTTTTTAGGGACATGGTTTTCATTTCCAAAAGTTTTTTACAAATAGTTATAGTTTGTAGGGTTTAGTTTTTAGCAGTCCCTCGTCATGGGCCAATGGTCTCCTGGGCTGTTATTCATGTAAACCTAAAGTAAAAACCTCCCCTTCCCTTGTACGCTCAAAGGAATCGCGCGAGAGAGAGGTTTCTTTGGGGAGACAAAATGTAGAGGTGAAGCGTAGTTATGATGTGTTAAAAGAATTTCTAAATTTCCCAATGCGGGGTATTACCTGCCCCGTACGTCTCTCTCTCACCCCTCCCCCTTTCTCCCCCTCTTCCCCCCCTCCTTCTCCCCTTTCCGCCCCTTTTTCCCCCCCCCCCTTTTCCATTCCATGCTCTCGCAAAACCCCCCCCTCCTCATCCCCTCCCTGTCTCACCCTTTGTAAAACCCTCATCATCCCCAAATACCGTCTCTCTACGTCAGCCCCTACACACTCATATCTTTGCTCTCCTCCTCCTCCTCCCCCCCCCCCCCCTTTCCTTCTCCTCCTCTCCTCCTCCTCCCCCTCCTCCTCCTCCTCCTCCTCCTCCTCCTCCTCCTCCCCCTCCCCCGAAATAGCCATTCCAGGCTATAAGACATTCCTAAATTGTCGTACGCATAAAGAGGTGGAGGTGTATTTTTCATTAAATTAATTTGCAAGCAAAACGAAATCGTAAAGTAAAAAAGATATTTTGACTCAGTCTACGCAAAGATTAAACTAAACGGTAAATTGCTAACTATTGGGGACAAATATCGTCCTCCCCAAAGCAAACATTAGATTGCCCCGTTGACGAGATAAAGTGTTTCAACAATAATAACGATAAATTATATGTGGAGATTTTTAACCTACCTCGTATAGGCTGGAATAAAAAATTTTGCTGATAGAAAAGGTATCGATTGCTTTTATGGTAAACGAAATATATTTAAATCGGTGGTCCGTGAGCTTAAAAGGGGTAATAGTATCCTAGATTTAGTTTTCATCCGACATTTATCTGATTTATTCTGCGATATAGGGGAACATTTGGCTAACTGACAAGGTTAATCGATGCGGAAAAAATTCAATGTAGACATCACAGAAAACAGTTATTAGTTCCCAAATTATAAAAAAGAGATTTCACGAAAATCAGCAGGGTACTAAAGAAGTTGATTGGGTTGACCTGCTAAGCGGTAATAAAAGCCAAAAAATGTGAAAATTTTTTCACAAATAAAATCCAATCGGTGGTTGAAAAAAATATTCCCCGGGAAGAAAACGTTTTAATAACATAAACTGCCCTGTTGGATGACTAAGAGATTTAAAAATCATTTGGCAGTAAGCGCCGAGCGTATAAAGTTTACAACGATCAAAAAGCGACTGCGATTCTAGAGAATACAAGACGTAAAACGCCGTTGCAAAGGATTAATTTCTTTAAAAACGCGAGTATGAAGTAAACATTTCAAAGGAATCCAAAACAAACCCGAAAGGGGTTTTTGCAATACGTTAGAAGTAAGAAAAACGAAAGAAGTATTGGGGCCATGAAGATAAGAATAACATTTTTTTAAATGATGATAAGATTCGTACACAATGATTATTTAATGCGGTATTTTTGAAACGAAAACTTCATTACCAGAACCCGTAAACTGTATGCGGGACTCGAAAGTAATAGATTGGTAATAGGAAAAATAACAGTAGACAAAAAACAAAGTATTTGCAGAAACTTGACCCAAACAAAATCCTGGGGGGGGGACGAAATTTCTCCGCGTTCTTTGCGAATGTCACGTCAACTTTCGCTCCCATTAAAAATTATTCTCAATAAATCGCTAATGGGCCCAAAAATTTTTCCCCGATGTGGCAATTAGCTAATGTTACACCCATTTAAAAAAGGGAGTGAGACGCTCGGAAGTAATTTTGCCCAAATAGTCTAAGTCTGTGATTTTTAAAAATTTGAGAAAAAATTTTTAGGATAAAAAAAGTCTAAAATTCCCCCGCATGGTTTTTTAAATAAGAGATCCTGCTTAAAAAACCTACTCGATTTTTTTTAAAGTCATTTATTTAAATTGGGACGCTAAAATTCTCTCGGAATAATTACCATGATTTTCAGAAAGCCCTTTGATAAGGTCCCATAAACGTTTTGACAAGCTAAGGGCACATGGCTTAGGAGAGCAATTATGTTCATGGGTTGGCGATGGGTTTTAAATCGAAAAAAACGAGTGTAATAAATGGCGAGGCATCTGATTGGTTAGATGTTACTAGTGGGGTGCCTCAGGGTTCGGTCTTAGGTCCTACTCTTTTTCTGATATATATCAATGATCTGGACTGCGGACTTGTATGTAAAATAGTGAAATTTGCAGATGACACCAAATTAGTCGGTAAAGCATATACCAGAGAAAACTGCGAACTCATACAACGTGATCTCGACAAACTATCAGATTGGAGTGATAAATGGCTACTAACATTTTATTCCGATAATTGTAAAGTAATGCATATAGGCAACGATAACCTCAAATATAACTATCAAATGCAAAATAAATAGTTAACTGAAGTACAGCAGGAAAAGGATTTAGGTGTCATCATCAGTAATGATCTTAAAACCAGTCCGCATTGCCTAGCTGCCAGTAAAAAGGCGAATATGATGTTGGGTTTTATTAAACGCATCTTTGAACATAAAACTCCGAAGGTAATGACACATTTATACACGTCCATGGTTAGACGGTGAAGTTGTTGCTACACTTAAGGTTCATGTCAAGTCCAGAAGAATCTCAAGAGGTAACCATACTGTGTTTCATCTTGAGAAACTAAAGGACTTGACATGTGCTCATGAGTATGCAGTGGCAGTCTCAAATCGGTTTGATGTGCTCGGTGCTCTCGGGGATCCTGTAGAACTGTGGGATACCTTCAAACGTGAAACTTTACAGGCTGCCAAGGAGTGTATTGGGGAGCGCCCGTGGTCAAGGCGTGGTTTGGTCTCGACGGAGACGCAGGAGAAAATCGAGGAGAGTCGCGCTGCCAGGGTGGCTGGGAACCGGGACCAGCACAGGGCTCTGTCACGCCGGACTAGAACCCTCCTGAGGATAGACAAGGAGAGGTATGTCAGGGAGTCTCGCTGAGGATGTCGAGGGTCATTTGAACGCTAATGACCTCCGACCCGCCTACCGAGGCCCCCGAAGAAGCTCCGTTCCAAGTCTCCTTCCTCGGGCGAGTGCTATTCGAACAGCAGATGGGAGCTCGTGTCGGACATGGATGGGCAGATGCTCGTTGGGGCTGAGTACTTTGGGCAGTTGTTCACGGTTGGACCCTCCAACTGAGCAGCTTCACACCACTGGGTTACAGGCAGTGGATGCCGATCCTCCCATTTGACGAAACCGCACCCTCTCTTGACGAAGTCAGAGAGGCTGTAGCAAAGTTGAAGGGTGGAAAGGCAGTGGTGTTTGTAATATCAGTGCGGAGCTCCTCAAAGCTGGGGGTGAGGCCATGATCCGCGGGTTGCATGCTGTCCTGACTGCCGTGTGGCAATCAGGTACCATTCCTCTGACTGGAAAAGGGGGCTGGTCGTTCCCTATCGAAAAGGGAAAGGGGCCGTCAGCACTGCAACAATTACCGCGGTATTACACTGCTCAGCGTACCAGGCAAGGTGCTTGCCCATCTATTGCTGACACGAATTCGCAGTCATCTGGTGAAGCATCAGAGACCTCAGCAGTCTGGGTTCACGCCTGGTAAGTCAACAACGGACCGTATCCTAGCGCTTCGTGTTCCTGGTGGAACGCCGACGTGAGTTTCGACAGGGAATGCTTGCAGCCTATGTTGATCCAAGAAGGCGTTTGACTCAGTGCATCGTGAGTCACTCTGGGATCTTCTGCGACTTCGAGGGATTCCTGCAGGACTATTGGTTTGATAACTGGTCTGTATTCTGGGACTGAGAGTGCTGTGAAGTGTGGGGCAGGTGTATCCAGCTTCTTTCCTGTGAATACAGGAGTGAGGCAAGGGTGCGTCCTTGCCCCATCACTTTTCAACACTTGTATGGACTGGGTATTGGACAAGGTTGTAAATCAAAGTGATTGTGGAGCATCCGTCGGCAACACCAAGATCACTGATCTTGTTTTTGCCGATGATGCAGTAATCTTTGCTGAGTCGCTGGAGGTCCTGGTGATGGCTCTCGAGGCGCTGCATGAGGAGGCAAAGCCTTTGGGACTTGAGGTCTCCTGGCTCAAGACCAAGCTCCAGGTGTTTGGAGACTTACTAGATGAAGCAGTACAGTTGGTTCATGCGTGTGGCGAGGACATTGAGAATCTGGAAAGTTTTACATACCTTGGTAGCGCAGTCCATAATGACGGCGGGTCACGTCAAGAAGCCTTACCGCGGATTGGCATAGCCGACGGTGTTATGGACTCGCTCAGCGGGAGTATTTGGCGTTGTCGGTACCTGTGCAGGAGGACAAAGATCCGGATCTTCAAGTCGCTTGTGATCCCTGTCTTACTCTATGGTTGTGAGACATGGACACTAAATAGTGACTTGAAGAGACGAATCAATGCCTTTGGTAATAAGTGTCTTCGCAGAATCATGGGGTATCGCTGGGATGATTACGTGTCAAATCAGCGATTGCACCGTGAGACTGAATCGAGGCCTATTACCTGCATAGTCCGTCAGCGCCAACTTCGGCTATTTTGGGCATGTGGCCCCGCTACCCTGAAACCGATCCTTCCCATCGGGTTGTATCGTAAGAGACCATCCGGCGTGGAGGAGGCCAAGGAGGCGCCCACAAGGCTCGTGGGCTGGGGCAAGTTGTTTGTTCTTGTCGAGAGCTGCTTGGTATGGGAAAGGAGCCTGCATGGGAACTCGCGCGTGGTGACCCCCGGGAGTGGCGTCGTAGGGTGGGCGAGGCGACGCGCCCCCCGGCGTATGCCCCCAATGATTGATTGATTGATGGTTAGGCCGCACTTAGAATATGCCGTTCAATTCTGGTCGCCCTGTTCCGTAAAAGATCAAGCCAAATTGGAATCAGTTCAAAATAGAGCAGCCAAACAAATTCCAACCCTGCGAAATTCATCTTATGAAGAGAGACTGCGGAAACTTAATATGTTTTCCTTAAAGGATCGTAGAATCCGTGGGGACTTGATAGAAACCTTTAAGATCCTAAAATGATTTGATGTCATTAATCAAGAGAACCTATTCGAGCTTTCTCCTCAAATGACAACAAGAAATAACGATATAAAACTAAACGGTCAACGTTGCATCACAGATCTCCGTAAAAATTATTACAATGTTAGAGTTGTTGATCGATGGAACAAGTTACCAGCAAATATTGTTGAAGCCAGCACAATAACTACATTTAAAAACAGACTTGACGCGCTGTAAAGTAAATAGGTATGATAGTGCCCTGCAATTTCATATTATAGTCCCCCGGATCGATTAGTGTTAGTGGTAGTTGTAGTTAGTATATTTCATATCCTATCATTCTTCACTACGAAACTTCCATGTTCCTATCTTCTTTAGGTACATGGTATCATTTTCCAAATGTTTTCTTATATATAGTTGATAGTTAGTAGTATCTAGTTCAGCAGATACCCTCGTCATGGACCAATAGGTCTCCTGGTGTCTGTTATTCCTATGTATTCCTATGTATTCCTCCTCCTCCTCCTCCTTTCCCCCTCCTCCCCCCTCCTCCTCCTCCTCCTCCTCCTCTTTCTCCTCCTCCTCCTCTCCTCCTCCTCCCTCTCCTCCTCCTCCTCCTCCCCCTCCTCCTTTCTCCTCCTCCTCCTCCCCCTCCTCTCCTCCTCTTCCTC
>JACEEZ010022713.1:21530-34030 GCA_016584305.1 Chionoecetes opilio
TCTCTCCTCTCTCTCTCTCTCTCCTCTCTCTCTCCTCTCTCTCTCTCTCCTTCTCTCCTCTCTCCTCTCTCTCTCTCTCTCTCTCTTCTCTCTCTCTCTCTCTCTCCTCTCTCTCTCTCTCTCTCTCTCTCTCTCTCTCTCCTCCTCTCTCTCCTCCTCCTCCTCTCCCTCCTCTCTCTCTCTTCCCTCACTCCCTCATTCCCTCCCTCTTCCCTCCCTCACCCTCTCACTCACCCTCCCATCCTCCCTCACTATACAACATTTTTTCTTCCATTTCCCCCCACAGATGCGCAACCTCAGAATGCTCAAGCAAGGATCTTCAAATTTTCGCCGCAACGCTCCTGTCTCCAATAACTTCCGGCCCTTACAGTCAGCGCATCACCGAACCGTCCGAACCAATATTGACTTTGCCTCTGACCCTGAGGTAAGCGATAGACAGGTGTGTGTGTGTGTGTGTGTGTGTGTGTGTGTGTGTGTGTGTGTGTGTGTGTGTGTGTGTGTGTGTGTGTGTGTGTGTGTGTGTGTGTGTGTGTGTGTGTGTGTGTGTGTGTGTGTGTGTGTGTGTGTGTGTGTGTGTGTGTGTGTGTGTGTGTGTGTGTGTGTGTGTGTGTGTGTGTGTGTGGTGTGTGTGTGTGTGTGTGTGTGTGTGTGTGTGTCTGTGGTGTGTGTGTGTGTGTGTGTGTGTGTGATGTGTGGTGTGTGTGTGTGTGTGTGTGTGAGAGAGGGAGAGAGAGGAGATGAGAGAGAGAGAGGATGAGAGAGAGAGAGAGAGAGAGAGAGAGAGAGAGAGAGAGAGAGAGAGAGAGAGAGAGAGAGAGAGAAGAGAGAAGAGAGAGAGAGGAGAGAGAGAAGAGAAAAAAAAAGGGCAGTTCTTTCTTTATATTGTAATTTCAACTTTCTTACAATTTGCGCCTTTCTTTTTCTTCTCCTCTCTCCTTTATACCTCCTCCTCCTCTTCCTTCTCCTCCTCGAGTGTATGTGTGTGCGTGTAGGACAGGTGAAAGGAGGAGACGTATATATATAGGTCGTTTTGTGGGAGAATGCAAAGTAGAAAGAAAGGAAGGAAGGAAGGAAGACAGGAAGGAAGTAAGGAAGGAAGGTAGGTAGGTAGGTAGGAAAGTTAAGATAAGACTAAGAAAGAAAAAAACAAGGAAGGAAAGTAGGTAAAAAGTTAATGATATGATTAGAAAAAAGGAAGGAAGAAAGGAAGGAAGGAAGGATGGAAGGAAGAAAGGAAGGAAATAAAGGAAGGAAGTAATAAAGGAATGAAAAGGATGTAGGAAAGTTAAAAGTCTCAAGAGAATACTTGGAATATTTAGAATCTTCAATCGCTGGTGGTTAGAATCAAGACATTGTGTGCGCTGAAGTGAAGGGCTTGAATTGAGAAAGAGGATTGGGTGGTAGTGTAAGGGACAGGTGTACATGGAGAGAGAGAGAGAGAGAGAGAGAGAGAGAGAGAGAGAGAGAGAAGAGAGAGAGAGAGAGAGAGAGAGAGAGAGAGAGAGAGAGAGAGAGGAGAGAGAGAGAGAGAGAGAGAGAGAGAGAGAGAGAGAGAGAGACACACACACACACACACACACACACACACACACACACACACACACACACACACACACACACACACACACATACACATACACATACACACACACACACACACAATACAATTAAAACAAATAAATAAAAGAAAAGAAAAAGATAATAAAATACACACAGCATTCAATACGACAGTAAAAAGTACGTTAACCTATTTCATAAACGATCCAACACTCTATATGCGAAAAAAAATTATGGAAAATATGCAATAACAAAAATAAACATTTAATAAAAAGAAAAGAAAAAAATACACACAATACTACACACACAACATTCAATCCGACAATAGAGAGTACGTGAAACTATATCATTAACGATCCAACACTCTCTAGGGCACGCCCCCCTTTTTAATCAATTGTATATAAATGAATAATCTAAGTTAGCATTCAAAATCTACAACCTTATTCATCCTTATTCATCATCTTAAAGCCTTCTTACATTCAATTCTCACCCTAATTATTTCTTTCTCCCTTTAATTTCAGGGCAAGAAATGTTCAGTTTCGGAGCCAAAGTTTCAATATAGAGGTGAGTAAGAGCATGAGTAACATCATATATGAGTACAGAGACAGGTGAATAACAGAACAGGTGAATAACAGAATAGGAGAATAACAGAACAGGTGAATAACATAACAGGTGAATAACAGAACAGGTGAATAACAGGACAAGTGAGTAAAGAGGAACAGATAAATAACAGGGTATTTGAGCAAAGAGAAACAGGTGAATAACAGGATAGGTGAATATTGAGGAACAGGTGAATAACAGGATAGGTGAGTAAATAGGAACAGGTAGGTGGATAATAGTACATGTGAGTAAAGATAAAGAGGAAAACAGGACAGGTGAGTCAAGGTAAACAGGTGAGTAAAGAAGCACAGGGGTTTAAAGAAGCACAGGTGAGTAAAGAAGCACAGGTGGGTAAAGAAGCACAGGTGAGTAAAGAAGAACAGGTGTTTAAGGAAGCACAGGTAACGTAAAGTAAGGGTTTAGCATGTATGTATGTAGTAAAGTAAATAAATTAAAAAAGTATAGTAAAAGTTGTAAAAATTGTAAAAAAGTAAAAGTAAAGTAGTAAAGTAAATAAATAAGTATGTAGTAAGGTAAAGTATAAAGTAAAGGTTTAGTATGACTCATTCACCATCATTGGGTTGTGAAAATGATGACAAACACAACACCTCAAATGACAAGATAATGACATGAGTACTTAACATGACGAAGGTGATAAATGACTAGCTTAGGTGAGAGACTAATCAATGACAGGTGAATAATCTCTGAGAGGCCTGAAGGAAATGCCAAAATACATCTTCGTAAGAGTTTGTGATGGGGTTGGGGGGTTTGGGGGGTTGGGGGGAATAAAGGGGTCCGGTGTTAGAAGGGGGATGAATGGGGGGTTAGGGGGGGTTTAGAATGGGTGAAAGTGGGGTGGTTAGATGGGGATGAAGGAGGGGTTAGATAGAGGGGATGAAAGGGGGGGGTTAGGTTTTGGATGAAGGGTGGGGAGGTTTGGGGTGGTGAAGGGGGGTGGGTTAGAAGGAGGATAAAAGATGGGGAGGTTAGGGGGGTGAAAGGGGGGTAAGGGGGGGCGTTAGCATGGGTGGAACTCATCTGCAGTTAGCAAGGAAATATTTTCGCAACACAAAACAGAAATTTGTTGCATTAAAAAAAATCTACTCTTTATACTTGATAATTCTGCCATTACCGTCTCACTAACGAGGGTTTTACTCTACGGTAATGACGAGTAGAAGAGGAACTTTTTTTTCTAATGCAAGGGGAAAAAATGGATATCACTTACAAATAATAAGACAAAAAGAAAAAAAAAAAAGTAAAAAACTAAAAATTATTATCAGTGAGTCTTTATAGTGAATATATTGAAACTTCATTAGGAGAGTGTACATGACCATAACAAAAATTTTGATGCAGAGAAAAATTGAAAATACTTACAAAAGATAAGACAAAGAATTAATTTAGAAAACATAGAAAAATTATGTCAAACTTTATAGTGAATAAATACAAAAATTCATTAGGAGAGTGAGTTACACTATGAACATAATTTATTGCAGGAAAAAATGAATAATAGTAAATGGATACAAAAAAAATCTTTGAAACCTTTTATAGTGAAAACATTAAACTTTAAAGCTTCATTAGGAGAGTGAATGTCTATACACAGGTGAACGTGGGACTAATTAAGACCTCACCTGTGTCCTCTCACCTGTGGACTACTTGCATGTTATTAATGTTATCTAGTATTTATGGTATAAGTATTCTTGTGATTATAATCTAGTATTTCTGATAAGTATTCAGTAATATTTCTATTTTTTCTTGTATTCTCACACTGTTCTCTTTATGGAGACTGACGGCTAGCGGGCTTTTTGTTACTTTATCCCCCTTATCCAGAAGTTTGAGATGTAAACAAAATAATTACAAAACCTTTTTTAATTACACTTTTTTGTTTACTTTATTGTCAAATTCTTATAGATTTTACGGTCAGGAGCTTCAGCTGGACTACTGAGAACTATCTTTGACTTTACAGGAATGTGTAGATTATTCCTAGCTCAACATACATATGTGGGTTGCTATTCTAATTTTATATTTCATATTTCTCTCTCCTTCTTGATCACTCGGAATGAATTAGCGCGAGAGCTTTTTATTACATTTTTTCCCCTTGGCTTACTTTGAGATGTATAAAATAATAATTACAAAACCTTTTCTCTCTCTTTTTTTACCACAATAAATGACTTAGCGCGAGGGCGTTGTGTTACTTTTGTTTATTTTTAACTGCTGTTTACTTCTCTACTTTTTTTTTTACTTCCCACCCCTTGGCCAGTCCTTTGAGATGTAAAAAAAAAAAATTCAAACCTTTTCTCTTTTTTGACCCCAGCGAACAGCGACTTAAGGAGGGGCAACAGCAACGAGCACGAGGGATTTTTGCTACTTTTTCTAACCCTTGGCCAGTACTTTGAGATTTAACCACCTAAGGCCCAGAACGTAATTTGCATTGCAATTAGGCTACAATTAGACAGTTTTTAGTGAATATAAGCAATATTTTATAGAGATGACCTGTTTAGTATCATTGTCGACTAACTAATTTTATATATTCAGTTACTTTTCGTAATTATATGGCTCGACAACATACGATTTTTTATAGCAAAGGAAAGATTTGGGTGTGACGGGGTTAAAAAAGAAAATAATAATACATAAACTTTTCTTTCTCTTTTTCTTGACCACAGCGAATGACAGCTAATGACTTAGAGCGAGGGCTTTTTGTTACCTTTTTTCCTCTTGGCCAGTATTTTGAGACGTAAAACAAAATATAGTATTAATAAAAAACTTTTCTTTTCTTTCTTTCTAGCGAATTATATTTAACGCGAGGGTTTCGTGTTACTTTTCTGTTTACTCTTTACTACTGTTTACTTCTCTACTTTATTTTTGTTACCTTCCCCCTCCCCTTTTGGCCAGCCCTTTGAGATGTAAAATAGGAAACAAAATACAAAACCTTTTATCTCTCTTTCTTGACCACAGCGAATGACTTAACGCGAGGCCTTTTTGATACTTTTTTTTCTGCCCTTAGAGATGTAAAAACTTTGAGATGTAAAAAAATAAATAGTAATAATAATTACAAAACCTTTTCTCTCCCTTGACCCCAGCGAACGCCTGGCCCCACTCCTGACCCTGAACAGCCCAGCCAAGGTCACAGCGGCCGCCACAGCCAACCCAACACAGCAGCCACGCCCCTAAGTGTACATACAGCCTGAGCGTCGCCGTGTGTGTGTGTGTGTGTGTGTGAGTGCGCGCGCGTGTGTGTGTGTGTGTGTGTGTGTGACTCCCTCCGGCTCTGTAGAACTAGTGTGTTTCTCCTGAACTAATAACATGTTGACTACTGGTTTGTTCACCGACTCGTTCGTTCGCTCGTTTCGCTTCATTTTTCCAAATACGAAAGTTAGTGTGAAGAGTGTGTAATGTAACTGCGAGGAGTGACGTGGAATGCTGAAATGAAGGAAAAGAGGAAGGAAAAGGAACGTTGAGATATAAAAAAAAAAAAGAGGGAGGAAAGAAATTGGAATAAATGAACACTATGCAATGGGAGTGTTAAAATAATGTATGTTAGTTCAAAATTCCTCTTTGCCTCCTCTATTTATGGTAAAAAATGTCTAATATCATATCTACTTAATGGTCAAGGTAGATAAAGTTAATGGTTTCAATCGGAGTTCAAAAAAAGGTATGTTGGTTCAAAAAATACCCTTTACCTTATCTATCTATGGTAAAAAAGTGTCTAATATCATATCTACTTAATGGACAAGGTACCCAAAGTTAATGGTTTCATTGGAAGTGTTCAAAAAAAGGTATATAAGCTCAAAATTCCTCTTTACCTCCTCTATCTGTGGTGAAAAAGTGTCTAATATCCATTACCTACTTAATGGACAAGGTATCCAAAGTTAATGGTTTCAATGGGAGTGCTAAAATAAGGTATGTTAGTTCAAAATATCCCCTTTACGACTGGAACAATCTATTTTTCGATCTATGGTAAAAAAAAGTATCTAATATCATATTTTCTTAATGGACAAGGTAGCCAAACTTAATGGTTTCAATGGGAGTGTTAAAAAAAAGGTTTTAGTTCAAAATTCCTCTTTACCTTATCTTTCTATGGTAAAAATTGTCTAATATCATATCTACACTGTACTTAATGGACAAGGTATCCAAAGTTAATGGTTAAAGGTAGTGACATTCCATCTTACTCCTAACAGTTGGTACGCAAAATATGACACCTGTGTTTATTAATGAGACAGGTGTGAGGCGAGACACATGTACTCGTCGTCCACACCTGTTATGTACATGTATAGATCCAACCTTGACCTGGCGTGACCCAATCTGACCTTATGTGGCCTCTGACCTGGTGACCCGGATGTAGGAAAAAAATTAAGTCAAGGAAACGATGTATTGGAAGTAAGGTAACAGAATAACGTAACCTAACCTAACTAAACCTAAAACATTTTTTTCGTTCCTTTTTTTTCTTCGATACTTTCTTTCCGATTACCTGGCGACCCAAATGTAGGAAAGAAACTAAGTAATAAAGGTAACAACGTATTGGAAGTAAAGTAACAGAATAACGTAAGCCAACCTAATTAAACCTACTTTCTTCGTTACTTAATAATCCTCGATACTTTCTTTGCAATTACCTGGTGATCCCCAGAGGCGAGGTGAAGGATGCTGAAATCCAAATAAACAACTACACACCATTTTTGAGGATAGATAATTATGAAGTCATGGAGGCGTTATACTGTACATTAGAAATGATATCTCTCTGGATGCAAAACAAGTTCTAGCTCTCTCAAACGGTCAAGTAGAACTAGTAGCTGTCCATCTTGCTTCCATAGACTTACTAGTAATAGATGATTACCGCCCACCTCAGTGTTCCCTACAATTTTAAAACTGCAATGGACAGCATCACAAAACTAATAGAAGACCTCCCACTGCCCATGCCAGACATAATACTATGTGGAGACTTCAACGTCCCATGCATCAAGTGGTCTGAGGGTACTGTCTCTGGTGGCACACTTGAGGATCAAGCACAAGCTAAAATCTTGCTGGAAGTCACAGACAAAGCATTCCTCATACAACACCTGCAAAAACCCACCAGAGTTAACAACATCCTGGATTTTTTCTTTACCAACAACCAAGACTCAATGAGGAGCTACCGGGTAGAAAAACTATTTTCTCAGACCGCAACCTGATTACCATAAACACGTCCTACAAGAAAAACAGGATGGAGAGGCCAGAAAACAACACGCCAGGATACTCTCACTTCGCTAAGTACAATTTTTTCAGTGAGATTATCAACTGGGAGGAAGTACAGCACAGTATTAACGAAGTGAACTGGGGACAGGTTATGGAAGGAGATGACCCCAACACCATGCTGCAGACCCTGACTACCAAGCTGCTGGAGATATGCAACACTCACATCCCAGCAAAGAGATGGCAAACAAGGAGACGCTCCCTCATACCTAGAGATAGAACAATTATCTTGAGGAAGAGAGCTTCCCTCAACAAACAACTAACAAACACGCATGATGAGGAAAGGAAAAGGGCAATCACAGCAAAAATAATTGAAACTGAGCAGAGACTGAAACAGTCCAACGCCAATCAAAGGATAAATGAAGAAAACCGGGCAGTAAATAACATCAAACGCAATCCAAAATACTTCTTCAGTTACTGCAAAAGATACTCTAAAATCAAAACACATATTGGTCCACTGAGAAACAATGAGGGTAGCATATAAACAGACCCTAAGACAGTAAGACAACCTACCAACCTTTGCTGCAGCAGTACAACAGCGTGTTTAGTGCCCCCCCACCCACACAAAATTATAAACAACCCTATTTATTTCTTTGCTGATGACATGCACCAAGCCCAACTAACAGACATCACCATCTCAGCAGAGGACATAGAAAGGGCCACAAAGGAATTACAACCGAACTAAGCAGCTGGTCCAATGGAGTGCCAGCCATTCTACTCCTCAAGTGCAGCAAATCATTGGCACATCCCCTGTGCAAGCTGTGGCGATGCTCTCTGGACACAGGAGTGGTCCCAGACCAGCTCAAGAAAGCTACCGTGTGCCCAATATTTAAGGGTGGAGACAGGATCCTACCCAAAAATTACAGACCGGTAGCTCTCACTTCTCACCTCATAATTTTTTGTGAAAAATGTGCCAGAAATAAGATTGTGACATACATGGAGGACCACCACCTACTCAAAGACAGCCAACATGGTTTCAGGAGGGAAGATCTTGTCTGTCAAAACTCCTGGCTCATCATGACTGGGTACTGCAGGGTACTGCTAGAGTGGCTAGCGTCTCCGACTGGCGTTCTCGGTGACCCGAGTTCGATCCCCGACGAAAACCAAAATCTTTCTGCATCGTCGAGTGGCCTAAGAACACCCACATGCCCTGCCCATTAACTCTACCTTACCTTCGATTGCGAGTGCATCGGAGGACAAAGCCTGCGGCATGAGCCTCTAATCACAGGCGCCACTATAAAAATCCTGCCTGCGCCACCTCGGGCGAGGGCCAACCATCACAACCCTTTAGTGAACCTCCAGGGCCTATCATCCGAGCCTTAGAAGACACTGCCTACAGGTGCTATAGGCACAGATGTAAAAAAAAAAAAAAAAAAAAAAAAAAAAAAAAAAAAACGTACATCACCGAGAGGACAAGCAAGTGCTTAAGGCAAAGCCTGCCAACCAGGGCTCCAGAGAGGATCAAGACCCTGCTGGCATCTAGCCTTATCTATGAGGGACCTAAAACCTTCAATGCTCTACCAAAAGAGGTGAGGAGCATTACTGGCTGCCCTGTAGGGAAATTCAAGTCTGGTGTGGACAAGTTCCTGTGAACAGTGCCAGACATAGCCCCAGTGCTGGGCTACATTGCCAGATGCCGGACCTCCAACACCATACCGGATCAAGTGGACCTAAGGGATTGGGATGCCAGGATCGGGAGCAGCGGTGGACCACCATGGCTGTGAGGCACAGGCCTCAAGACTACACCAAGAACCAAGAACCAAGAAACCTAGGGACCCGTCGGGAACGAGAGGTTTGGGTGGGGAAAGGGGAAACGGGTTTTGTACTGATGTGGATGTTATTATTATTATGTTATGTGGATGACGTAAAATATATCCGGTAAACACTTTATGGGATGACACAAGGCCAAAAAAAAAATTCATATCAATATATTACCGGTAAAGTCTACGGGAATTACTTACCTATTCCTGGAAAAATCTCTAGATAAATCTTTAACTACAACAGTAAAAGTGCAGTTTAATACAATACATGGACATTGGTTACGTAACCTGACATAACTGGGGGTGTTGCGCTCCCCAGACCCCCGCTAGTTTGCTAACCTAACCTGGGCGTTGGTTGAGTAGCCTGACCTAAATCGGGGATAACTGCAAAATTATGCATTTCCGACGATTTTTAATGTGACCATCATTCTTAACGCATCAAAATACATAGAAAAAATGTACTTCTAACCTCAATCTCAATTACTGGTTGAAAGTACCAAAATATCGCCTAATGATATTCCGTAGCAGTTAGCGGCGCCAACCAGCCGCGGCAGCCGGGCAGTCGCACACCATCACATTTGCTTATTTAACCTAAATAAATCTACAAAACCTAACCCAAACCTATCTTAAACCTAACCTAACCTAAACATAACCTCAAACTAACCTAACCAAACTTTAACGTAGTCTTCCCTAGCTATTATTATATGAAAATAGGTACTATATTTTTGATTTCCGGAAATGAATACATTTTCCGGAAATATACAGCATATTATACTGATCCAAAAAAAATAGAGAAAAATTAAGCTGTAAGGCATGTGGAGGCCGGTAACTCCTGCGGAATATTAACCCTAATGAAACTCTTGTTATGTGCAAGAGTGTAAGAGACATACTGCACTTGCCCTGAGTTTGGAGCTTAAGGAAAATTGTTAAAATAGTGCAAAAACTGATTAGGTTAGGCACCAGATTAGGTTAGGTATGAAAGTATTTAGAAGGTAGCACTACTGTGCTATAATTTGTATTATTGATATTACAGATATCTAAGAACATGGCCCACTATCACGACTATCAGCAGATTTGTGATGATTGGGCATATTGGGAACAGGTTGATCTGGAGGATGAAACAGATGAGAAGATGCCCAAGGTACTGCCGGACGCGGACGTCGACCTCGCAGAATTATTACAGGTACAAATGGTGTCCGGTGTTGATTTATTATTTTTTTTAGTTGCCTTTTCTCAGCAACCTTACTCTTTGGGGATGTCACCCTGGCATATGTATGTTAAAATATATATATATATATATATAATATATTATATAGAGAGAGAAGAGAGAGGGGAGAGGAGAGAGAGAGAGGAGAGAGAGAGAGAGAGAAGAGAGAGAGAGAGAGAGAGAGAGAAGAAGAGGAGAGAGGAGAGAGAGAGAGAGAGGAGAGAGAGAGAGAGAGAGAGAGAGAAAGAGAGAGAGAGAGGCAATACTTTCTCCATGAGGGAATCGAGATCTTATAATGAAGATATAAACCAGCGCGGGTAGAAACATCTTGATTGTTTATTTGGAACATCTTGATTGTTTATTTGGAACGTTTCGGCTATACATAAGCCATCATCAGCCTAAAATCGGATACAAATTTTTGTTAAAATTGAAAATATACAAAATATAAAATTATTTGCGCTTTAAAATGTATATATTTATATATAAATATATATATATTATTATATAATAATATAATATATTATATATATATATATTATATATATATATATTATATATATATAATATATATATAATAATTATTTATATTATAATATATATTTATTTTTTTAATTGACAAAATTGCAGATTTAAGAGGTTGTCAAATTATATAAAAGACAATAATTCCCTTTGATACCTACAGATCGGATGAACCTTCACCGCGATGGGCGATGATGAATTTGTTGTCGTTCGTCTCAGAAAAAGTTTATGTACGATCTCATGAGGAAATAGAGACAGCTTCTGCCGAAAGATTGAGAGGTATTTTTTCCCATCAGTATAATTTTGCTGTGCTGTTAAAAAATTGTACACTCTGCATATTGAAACCAAGTGCATTTTACTCACTGGTAAGCCAAATAAAAAAAAAAAAAATAAAGTTTCATATGGGAGATCACAGTAATTGTGTACATAGTGGTTTGCTAATGCGATGCATGTTTCCTAACAGGTTCGTTCACCATACTCAAACACTGATCGCGATACGTGCATAGCAATGGAGTCACCAAAGGAATTAGGTGACAGCCATGATGTGTCACAAATTACAGTCAGTGAATGCCTGAAGACATTTCTCCAGAGCAATTCCCAGTAGGAGCAGACATTATATTTTCTTTGTGGCAAATGACCGTAAACCAAATCTTCAGGACTTTATGAAATTATTTGAAATGCCTGGTGTTCTAGGGGCAATGTGGTTTCCCCAGATTGGTATATTGAGACCATTCAAGGTAGAAAATTCAGAGTCGTCCGTTGCAGTAAAGGTTTTTTTAAAATGAAAGTTCAAGGTGTGGGTGGCCAGTCTACGGTTCATAATGTTGTTCCCCGTTTGGCCTGGGAGTGTCCCAAACAGTATCTTTTTTGAAAATAATAGGTTCTGTGCTGAGTTTGAGTTAGAAACTTATTGAATCCTAGGTATCACCTACTTGCGATGCGGATATCCTTGAGAAAGATATCTATTAACTCCAGTGTCAGTCCAAGTAAGTACATGAGCGGGGCTATTAACACCATTTCTTTCAACCAAACCAGAAATACAATTGAATGGGATTTGGGTGTATTGAAAGTGATTTGCATATTTAGGGATGAAAGAAAAATATTTGACACCACCAAAGCTAGGATTGTTGCAGTAGGTCCCTGAACAACATAGCGGGTTCAAAAACTGGACTGGTTGTGCCTCAAGTGGGGAAGTAGGCAACACCAATCACAAATGAACCAGCTAACGGGGTGCCGGTACGGGTACTTGAAATGAACAAGGAGATTGAAACGACAGCAATAGTCAGGGATAGATTTTGAGCAGGTGGGAATCATCACAGTCCTCTATGAGATGTTTGCAACTTTTTTTCACAATACATGACTGTAATTAGAGACTTCTTTGATTTTCCCATTGTGGATGCAGCCCCTGACCAGCCGGGCCAAAACATCCCCGTGCGTCGCCCTTTAAATAAGAACATAAGGAAGCTACAAGAGCCGTGAGCCCTTTACACGGGTAGTTCTTGTTAATTAACACTACCTTACATCCACCCTTCATCCCATCCATGAAATGATACTTGCCCCTTTTTAAAGCTCCCTAATGACTCTGCACTAATTATTTACCGTCTTTTGAGTTCCTTTTTCCAATCATTTTCCAC
>JACEEZ010022713.1:39030-46530 GCA_016584305.1 Chionoecetes opilio
TAAAGGACACAGAAACAAATAGATGTACATTTAAAAGCATGGACTTACCTAGACAGAACAAGAATATACAAGGTTAATGACATGACAGGACAACTTTAAAAACTGGGGAAAGAATTATCATGTCTTATCAGTCTCACGATAGTCCCTAGCTGTGGCGTTATAGTTTTTGCAGAATTTCGCTGATAATAGAACACAAAGTAGCATAAGTTGTACATTTAGTAGCACGGGCTTAACTTTCGGACCACACTAATAGAGCTAGAATGGTATGACATGACGAGAGGAGAACGTCAAGTCTGGTGAAATAACTTTAGCGAGTCTTTTAACACTAACACCAGACGTTGTCTTTCTAATTTTACTAATTATGCTATCAAAAACAGACCCGGGAAAAGTTTTTGCTGATGCATTATGCTCCAATTTTGGTTCTTAGAGATCTCTCACACTTTTTGAGAACGTGAAAATGTTGTAACTCGCCGACGGGGACGAGATATCTGGTAGACGAGAGTACCATAAACCTTCACCATCATCCACTTAGAATGCCACCACAAAACATTGCAAGATATCTAAATAAGCATGACATTACTGTTGCTGGACATGAAATAAATTAATTGGTAGGTAGAGGTGCTGATTACGAGCGAGCGCGAAGCGCTCTTGAGTTCTCGGTGGATACGGAATTTTCTCACTTAAACGGCCGACCCGACCCGGCCCGGCCCGGCCCGATCGTCACGCTTTTCAGGAGCTTATATCTTTGGAATCCCGCTTCCGATTGACAAGCGGTCTTCACCATCTGATAGCCTCATTCAATCCCTTTTGTGCTTGACATGTTTTGGCTCACGTGAGGGGTCAGCATGGCGCGTGGCGCGTGCCGCGTGAGGGGTGTCAGACAACGTTATCTTGCTATAGCTGAAAAACGGCTGTACTGACTAAGTTGAAATGTGGTGTGTGGTTTGAGATCACAAACCTAGCAATGTCACATAGGTCAAACTCCGGGTGACGCCGCACGTGCGCATGTGCAGCGGGTTTCTATGGGCTCGCTCGCCCCTCGCCGATTAAGGCGTCTTACTGGTAGGTATTGTGGAAATGACTAGCATTGCGTTGAGTTTATTTTGTTTAACCTCAGTTTGATATCGGTGCTTTGTAATACCAAAATTTACTGAAAATACGAAATACAAATTGCCAAAAACACACATACACATACCGCATATACGAAATACATCTAACACACCCAATATACGGAATACACCGAAATACCCAAAACAATACCAAAAAATTTTTACAATACAGATATACGTTTTAAGATAGGCATGCTCCTAAAACATTGAATTATTTTTGGTATATAAGGAAAATATATAAAATATAATTATATAAAAAATATTATTAAATATATATTTTATATACAATAAACATTGATATTTTTATACATTAATAATATATAATATATATATATATATATATAGTATATAATTATATTATATATATATAATATAATATATTAATATTATATAATATAAATATATGATGTATTCTGATAGTTTGTTAATTCAGTATGTTTTGAGAGAAGATGTGTGAATGAGTGAAGATGACAATCGTCTTGTGTGGTTGTTTTTACAGTTATCGTTTTGAGCGCGAGCGGGCAAGCCCGCCAGAAGCTGGCAACTGTCAGTGTTTGGCGAGGCACGCAAGCGAGAGCAGGCTTCTTGCGGTCCTCACCCAAATTCATATTCATAGAAGTGCAACTTCCAAGCGGGCAGGCGCTCAGCCCCTTTGGGGGGAGGGTGTGCGAGGGTGGAACCTTAAATATGTTATCCTTTTCCTCTTTATTTTTTGACTAGCCGCAAAGCCCCTCCGGGCGGACTTTTTGGCTAGCTCCTGCGAGGCTATTTGGGGGCCCGGCCCACCACCGTGTTTGGTGGCTTTGGCCCACAAACGGACTCTCCAGTAGCCCTTCAACTTTCCTGAAACATGGAGTAGAAATGATGTATTCCCCCCACCATTTACTCACCAACCCATCCCCCCCACCATCACTCACCATTACATCTACCCCACCCATCACTCACCCTTACCATCACCACACACCATTCACCACCATACCATCACCCCCCCTATTCCCCACCTACCCATCACCCCCAACCCATCACCCCCCACCCATTCACTCACCATCACCCCACACCCATTACCCATCACCCCACCCATTCACTCACCCATTACCCATCACCCTACATCAAGGTTTCCTCAATTCTCGCAACCCACTTTTTTTCACAATTATCGCTAATAGGCTGCTAAAAAACAAAAAAGTGATCGGATCATCTCATAATTGGGCTTAAAAACCTTCCCCTGGTCAACCCGGTTCCAAAAATGTGCCATATGAGGTGATTGCGCCACGGGGGGCGGAACCTATACCAGACACACACACACACACACACACACACACACACACAGACAGACAGACAGACAGACACACTTTCGCTTATATTTACCATTACCCATCACCCCCCACCTATTCCCTCACCCATCACCCATCCCCCCCAACCCATCACCCCCCACCCATTCACTCACCCATAACCCACACCCATTACCCATCACCCCACCCATTCACTCACCATTACCCATCACCCTACATCAAGGTTTCCTCAATTCTCGCAACACACTTTTTTTTCACAATTATCGCTAATAGGCTGCTAAAAAAAAAAAAAAAAAAAAGGGTTCGGATCATTTCATAATTGGGCTTAAAACCTTCCCCTGGTCAACCGGTTCCAAAAATGTGCCATATGAGGTGATTGCGCCACGGGGGCGGAACCTATACCAGACACACACTCACACACACACACACACACACAGACAGACAGACAGACAGACACACTTTCGCTTATATTTACCATTACCCATCACCCCCCACCTATTCCCTCACCCATCACCCATCACCCCCAACCCATCACCCCCCACCCATTCACTCACCCATCACCCCACACCCATTACCCATCACCCCACCCATTCACTCACCCATTACCCATCACCCTACATCAAGGCTTCCTCAATTCTCGCAACCCACTTTTGTTTTCACAATTATCGCTAATAGGCTGCTAAAAAAAAGAAAAAAAAAAGGGATCGGATCATTTCATAATTAGGCTTAAAACCTTCCCCTGGTCAACCCGGTTCCAAAAATGTGCCATATGAGGTGATTGCGCCACGGGGGGCGGAACCTATACCAGACACACACTCACACACACACACACACACACAGACAGACAGACAGACAGACACACTTTCGCTTATATTTACCATTACCCATCACCCCCACCTATTCCCTCACCCATCACCCATCACCCCCAACCCATCACCCCCACCCATTCACTCACCCATGACCCCACACCCATTACCCATCACCCCACCCATTCACTCACCCATTACCCATCACCCTACATCAAGGCTTCCTCAATTCTCGCAACCCACTTTTGTTTTCACAATTCTCGCTAATAGGCTGCTAAAATAAAAAGAAAAAAAAAAGTGATCGGATCATCTCATAAGTGGGCTTATGACCTTCCCCTGGTCGACCCGATTCCAAAAATGTGCCATATGAGGTGTTTGCGCCACGGGGGGCGGAACCTATACCACACACACACACACACAGACAGACAGACAGACAGACAGACAGACAGACAGACAGACAGACAGACAGACAGACACACTTTCGCTTATATTATTATAGATTAAAACAATTTTTTTTTGTAATAGTTCATTATGTTCCTCGTATGTTACATCATTGCCTCTTGTTGTGATTCCATTAAATTTATATTGATATGTAGCGAAAATCAGACTCCAGATCATCGAGAAAAATGAAAATAAAGTAAGAATATATTTTCAAGGGGCTAATGTTAATCACGCAGTTCTTTGAGGAAAACACACGACGGTCAAGAGCACGAATCTGAACGCCTTTATATGCGCAATTATGGTGTCAGTTATTACCGTTGACCGGATGCAATGCCTGAATTCTAGGAACATTTCTCTCCTACCTGTAAAAATGACCCTGTTAAATATTCCCCCCCGCAAAAAAGTGCGGAGGGGTGGATGTTTTTTCCCCGGCTCATTTGCAAGGCAAAAAAAATGAAGGTTCAAATTTTATTGTCCCCGCAGTTTCTTCTGTGGGGGGATTAAGGAATTTCGCGGGAAAGAGGACGCAGTTTCCCAAATGACCTTGTTCCGGGCCCCAAACTGAAGGGTTTCAGGAAATAAACGTGGTTAAAACCCCCCCCGAAACCTTTTCTTCTTTGTGTTTTAGGGGGCGTAAAGGCGGGGGCAGGAAATACCCACGCGGGGTCCCTTTCGCGTTTTTGTCTGGGGTGTCGGGCCCGGGAGGTCCCCCGGGGAAAATTGGGCCTGTTTTAAAAATTGTCTGGTTATAAAATAAAAAATAGAAAAATTTTCCAGAGGGAGCGGGCGAAGGGGGAGGGGTCGAGCGGGGGGTGAACAAGAAGTGGACAAACTGGAAAAGAAATTTTAAAATAAATGGGGAAAAATTTCCAAAAGGGGGAAAAAGGGGAAAGGTCAGGGGGAGGGTTGGGCAGATTTAAAGGGTTTTTTAAAGGAGGTTAAAAATTTTAGGGGATGGGGAGAAAATGTTAATAGTTAATATGGGAAACCCCCTCAGGTCTAAAGTTTTTACTTGTTTCAGTTTATAGGGGGTTTTTAGGGGGGGCCCGGGGGGGGGGGGCGGGGGGGGGCCCGGGGCCCCGGGGGGGGGGCCGGGGGGGGGCGGGGGGCGGGGCGGGGCGGGGCGGGGGGGGCCCGGGGGGGGCGGGGGGGGGCCCAGTCGTTTGAGCCCTGCTGTGAAAACCCAATACCCGCACGAACCCGGAATTTGCCCTTGTTGCAGCTGTAGGAGGGCAAAACACAACACACACACGCACACCCACACACACACACAACACACACACACATCCACACCCACCACACACACACACAGAGTTAAGAAAGGTTTATAAGGATAAATTATTCGCAGGGCACTAAGGGCATCTAATTAATTTTCCAGGGCCCGATTGATGTGGAACTTACTTTTCAAGGAAAAGAGGAGGTGAGGGAGGAGAAAGGGGAGAGAAGGAGGGAGAGAGGGAGGGGCGAGGGGGGGAGGGAAAAGGGGGGAGGGAGGGGGGGGAGAGGGGGAGGGAGGAGGAGAGAGGAGAGGGGGAAGAGGAGAGCAATTAAACAGTTTCCCTTTGATAACATTTTCTTGGTAAAAACATCAATAAATAAATAATTTATGGCAGGGGTGAAAAACCCCCCCCCAAGAAGATAGTAGAGGGGAAAAGGCCCTGGAGAAAATGCTGCGTTTCTAAGGAAGCGTGGTGGCCCGGGGGACCGTTCTATAGCCATTCGAAAGCTCTCGTCTGGTCCAGAGGACAAAAGTGTTTTTTCGATTTCAATTCCAATATTCGAAAACGATCAAGGAGGGGTGGCCAAGGGTTAGCGTCTTGGAGTGCGAATCAATGCCCGAGTTCGAACCCTGCCGGGGGCAACTCTTTAAGAGCCTGGTAGGGGAGAGAAGGCCCCGAGTTCAAGTTCCCCAAAGGGAGAATGTCAAAGCCATCTCGAGTGCCCGAAGCAACCCATAGCAGCGATACCTGTCTGCCGATTGGAGTGTGGACTCTGGGGCTGCATTCCCCTGCCCGGGAGATCAGAACATCATAAAAAAGGACTTCACCTGAGCCCAAAGGGGTGTCACTAAAAAACCCAGCCTGCCCCACCAACGGACGAGTTCGCCCAAAACATAAGACTCCCATATAATACCCTACAGGCTATGGGCTAAACGTAAAAAAAAAAAAAAAAATATTAAAAAAATTTTGTAAAAGGTATCAAAAAGAGATTACACGTATTGATAAATTTTTTCGTAAATATTATAAATTTTTATATATTGGAAGCATCGGGCGACTCCCCCCAGAGTGCCAGTTTAACCCGATCCGCTATAGCACCGTCGCGGGGCCGGGTGGGAACCGGGTGTGCCATTTCCAAAAAGGTACGTACAAGGTTAAGTTTTCAAGGCGGCTTTTCTGGGGGGGCGGCGGCGAAGGGGGGAAGTGAGGGATACGAGGAAGGAGTGAGGCAAGAAGGAGGGAGGGAAGGGGGGAATGGGGGAGGGGTTGAGGGGGGGGAGGAGGGCGAGAAGGAGGAGAAAAGGAAGTTTGGGGCGAGGGAAGGGCGAAGAACACCTAAACTTTTCTTACCTTTTTTTAAACATTTTTGTAGCAGGGAAAATATTTATCATTTCATTACTTTTTATTTTCCTATCTTTTTCTCTCTCTGTAAAGGCTGGCCCCACTAGCCCGCTTCTGGGCCACCGTTGCCTTTCACCCCCCAAAAAGACGTCAAAAAAAAGGACCGCATGAGGGGCCCCTTGAGTACAGTCCCGAAAAAAAATTTAAAAATCAAGTATCTTTTCCCGCTCGGTGGGTCGCTCGATCGGAGGGCAAACTGTGCCGTTTGAAATTTTCCCGTTTTCGGAAAGAGTAGGGCGGTTATCTTGAACACTTTAGGTTTGGGTTTCGTTAGGTTAGGATAGGGGTGGTTGGTTACATGTGCAGGGATGGAAAATTTGTGTGGGAATACAAGAGGGTATTTTCGAGAAAAACTTTTGGTTTGTCGGAATACAGCCCAAATCTTCATTCGGGAAACCACATACTCGCATAGAGAACGGGGAATATGCTGCCCGGTTCCCCCTACGCCACTCAAGCGGGATGATGGTGAGTCATTTTTGGGGGTGTAGGCAATGGCGGGCCCTAGAAGGGGGTAGTGGGAACGGCCTTAAGGAGAAAGAGAGAAAACAACAAAAACAACTAAGGTTGTAAAGTCATATTCGAGTTTAAAGGACACCTACACACACACTCAAAACAACACACACAACACAACACACCCCCACACCCACAACCAACACACACACACCACAAACACACACACACAACCCCACACACCCAAACACACACAAAAACCCCATATGCAACACAACACAGCCCACTAACCTACACAAAACAAAGGGAAAAAAAAAAAAAACAAAAAAACCAAACCAGGAACATAGTCAAAAACAGACCCTTTCAGTACATTTCTTTAAAAAAAACAACAGAAAAAAAATCAATGAAAAAAAATAAACACAACCACCACAAAAACCAAGGGGCAACAACCAATTGGGGGGGGGAAAGGGATCACCGATTCCAGCGTTTTAAACCCATGGTTTGCCCCCGCTCCCCAACACTTCAGCAAATCCATTCAACTGCAAACTTTTTGGCGAGAGGGTTGGGAAGGGGGGGGGAAGGGGTAGAGGGGGGGCTAGGAGTCAGGGGAAATTCCCCTTTTCCCCCACACTGAATATCGAAATCAGTACTTAAACGCCTTGACGCTCCCTTTACAAGACGACGTGACGGTGAGGTATTTTGACGGCGAGCACCCAAATTAGTACTTTATTTTCACCCGGGACGGTAAAGGGTGGGAAAAGGGAAAGAAAGGGGGAGGTGTAAGTAA
>JACEEZ010022713.1:51530-84030 GCA_016584305.1 Chionoecetes opilio
GCCCAACACTAGACCCAATAATAGTTATCATATAGATTTTTTTTTCCAAGATGGAGGATTTGATTAATTTATCGGAGAATGGAGCAGAGGGTTTGGAGATTAGGAAGGAGGAAGTAGTGACACCCAAGAAAGACGATACCAGTCCAGAACAATACGAGCGGTTAGATAGGATAATTCTATTAGAATAAGAAGTGGAAAGAACGCAAATGGCTCTTGAGTTATTGTTGAGAGATAAGGGAGGGGAGAAGGATGTCAGGAGACCAGTGAGGTCATTGGTAAAGCCTAGAGATATACGAATGCTGAATCTCAGTGATTTACAGGGAATCGAAACCGAGGGAAGGTTGAAAGTTTTCTTTTCCCAAGTAGAAAGTTATTCAGAGGATTTCGAGGAGAGAAAGAGGATCCTTATGGCAAGAGTAGACCCACCGTTAGCGTTATACATACAGAATACCCTAAGTCAGGTCAATTTTAAATCGTGGGACACCCTAACTTATTGTTTATATGAGGAACTAACAGACAATAATGTCGACAGAATCTTAACAGCATTTCGGAGGTCAAGTATGATTGGCTGAAAGATCCTCAAGATTTCGCAACTAAACTTAAATGTAGATACGCCATATTGGAAGCAAAGTCAAAACATTCAAGAGAAATTCCCCGTAGGGATAAGATCATAAAAAAAAAACTGTTGAGAGGATTATCAAGCCAAAGTAGGGAGAAATTAGAGTTTTTCTTGAATGAACAAATCCCACTGAGAAAATTCATAGAGAGAGTGGAGACCGAGAGGGCAATAGCCATCGGAAGAGACACAAATAGAGTATACGCGGTAAACCAGAACCTGCAGCTGTCAGAGATAACACCCGCTCCCCAGAGTATTCCTCCCAATAAGCAGGAACAGTCACATGAACTGTCAGCCAATCAGTCAGAAGTAAAAGAACTGCGAGCACAGATGGAAGGAATGGAGAGGAAATTACAAGATTTGAGAGTAGGTAAAAACCAGAAGCTACCCAGTTTAGATTGGAGAAGGAACTCCCAGACGTTTTGTCCCTACTGTAAAATGAACAATCACTCAGCCGCAGACTGTAGAAGGAAGCCAGGTAGCAACGCTTGTTTTGATTGCTGGAGAATAGGATGTAGGAGAGGCAGTCCGAGTTGTCCTGGGAGGAAAGTGTTCTCCAGGTGACTAGTTAAACATCGATCCCCAATAATCCCCTTAGCCATTAATGACCACGTCACGGAAGTTTTAGTAGACACAGGAATATTCACTTCTAAAGAAGAGCGCAGCTTTAAACTTACAACTTAAAATAAGAACCCACAGTAACATCCCTAGTTTGACCGGCATAACTGGCAAGGAGTTGAGAATCTTAGGTCAAGTGAAAGTAAAAATAACCATAGGAGCAGATAGAACAATAGAAGTGTTAATGTTAGTAGTGCCAGACCAGTATTTATCCACCCAAGCCCTGGTAGGGATGAATATAATAGGACTAGAAGAAATGACTATAAATTACAAACAAAAAAAAGTCATGTGGGCTAACCTAACTTACCCCTTGAATTTTGTTGAACACCGATACGGCACCATAAGAGCAGTTAAGAGCATGGAGTGCAAAGATGAAGTGCCTAAATCAAGCTGTCATATAAGAATACAGCAAAGCGTGATCATAAGACCAGAAAGAACTCAATGGTTAGAATTACCAGTGGACGAGGTAGAGGGAACTAATCTTGTGGTGGACCCTAGAAAAAGACAAGTGCAAAATATAGCACCTATGTGTGTCCAGGTTACTAAAGAAAAGACCATCTTTCTACCAATAGTTAATAACAGTAATGGACAGTTGAAGTTACGTTCTGGTACACTTTTAGCTAGATATGGAGTAGTAAACTCAGAAGAAATTAAAGAGCAGCAAGTTACGGTAGGACCACGCTGTCTCACCACTAGAATGAGTAACGCTATGTTACCCGACAGTGATGCTAGCAAAGATAGTGGTACTCGACAGGAACGAATACAGGCTATTCTGGAAAAGGGAGATTGGAAGCACCTAAGTGGACAGGAGACACCATATTTTTGCCTTGATAAAACACCACCATAAATTATTTATCTTAGATGCAGGAGAACTAGGCACCATAAAAACTGAACCAGCTCATATTCAGATGTTAGATCCAAAACCGTGTAGAGGAGTCACATATAGGTTTCCGGAGAAAGCCAAGGAATTAATAGCTAAAATGTTGAGAGAAATGGAAGAGAAGGACATAATAGAAAACTCCACAGCTGCGTGGTTAAGTCCTATAGTACTGGTTAACAAGCCGAATGGGGAAAAAAGGATGTGTCTGGATTATAGGAAAGTGAATCAACATTTAGCCACTGATATACACCCCCTACCCAAATTCGAAGAGCTAGTAGAGTCTGTAGCGGGCTATGAATACTATGCCACCCTAGATATGAAAGATGCATATTATCAAATACTGTTGGATGAGAGTAGTATAGATCTAACAACTTTTAGTGAAGTCATATCCTTATATAGGTTCAAAAGACTTCCCTTTGGGTTGAATTGCAGTGTGGCAGTTTTCTCTCGCAAGTTAGCCCAGGTTTTAACCCCTTTACTGAAAGAGAACTGGCTTAAAAATTATCTGGATGACATTATCCTGATGGCACCCAGATACGGGGTCTTGTTGGAAAGGATCGATAGGTTATTTGAACATCTGACTAAATTTGGAGTCAAATTAAATTTGACCAAATGTAAAATAGGGCAAAGAAAAGTTAGTTTTCTAGGACACGTAGTGACCAAGGAAGGTTACCAGCCCAACCCAGACAACATAGAAGCCGTAGAGAAAATGAAACTCCCCACTAATATCAAGGAAACCAGAAGATTTCTGGGAATGGTAGGTTTCTATAGGAAGTACATAGAAGGATTCGCTAAAATAGCGGTGCCGATCACTAATTTGACTAAGAAAGAAAATCCATTCGAATGGTCAGAGGAAAGCCAGAAGGCATTTCAGGTACTAAAAAATAAACTGACTAGTGCTCCCATCTTAGCTAAGGCCAATATCAATAAACCTTTTGTGTTGGATACCGATGCTAGTCAAACCCATGTAGAAGCAGTACTAATGCAGTATAATGAACAGGGCAAAGCCCAGGTAATCTCTTACTTTTCCAAAAAATTAAAACCAGTTGAAACGCGATACTCAGCAACAGATAAGGAAGCCCTAGGGATAGTTTTAGCCTGCAGACAGTTTCATCATTTCCTGTGGGGAACCAAAGTTATCATCAGAACAGACCACCAACCGTAAGTGTCAGTGTTTAAACAACGAACCAAGTCACCTAGGGTGAACAGGTGGATCCTAGTAATGAGAGACTATAGGTATCAAATAGAATATAAAGCAGGGAGAAAGAACACTGTAGCAGACCAGCTTAGTAGACCAGTAAGAATCATTCGATGTCAAATAGAAGAGAGATGGTTAGGAAAAACTAAAGAAGAAATCAAGGAAATGCAACGAGAGGACCTCAGATGGAGAGAAATTATATATCTAGAAGGAGGCAGAATACCCAGATCTAAATACCCCAGAAGTACTTTAGATCAATTTGTGATAGAAGAAGGAGTTTTATATTTAACTAAACAGCAGTTAGATAGCAGTGTACACTACTTATTGGTTTTGCCTAGTGAACTGAAGCAAGCGGCCTTGGAATTAATTCATAATAAGGAATCAGGTCATTTAGCGCAAAGGAAGTCAATAAGTAAAGCAAAGGGATATTTTTATTGGCCCAACTTGAAAACGGATGTGAGAGAATATGTGACGAACTGTTTAACCTGTCAACAGCATAAGGGTAGTCGTGGACTCCAACAACAATGGCAAGAATTACCATCAGTAAGTAGACCTCTAGAGAGGATAAGCATAGACATAACCGACATGGGCACGGGAGCCCACGGATGCCGCTATGTATTAACTATAATAGATCATTATAGTAGGTTTACTACCTTTTATAAATTAAGAACTAGGATGACCGAGGAAGTATGTAAGAATTTTAGGGAATATATTAGTGTATTTGGAGCAAAACATACATTGTTGTTAGATAACGCTAAGGAATTTACGTCTCAGCAATTTAAAGAATTGTGTGATTCATGTGAAATACAGTTAGGATACACCACGCCTTATCATCCACAAGGTAATAGTATCTCTGAATGGATGCACCGAACAATGAAAACATTTCTCTCTAACCTGTGCAAGGGTTATCCCAATAGATGGCCCAGTTATCTCTTAGAAACCCAAAGAGTGCTGAATAGTGCAGTGCATGAGACAATGAGTACCCAACCTTTCTATGCTTTCTTTTCCCGATACGCTCCAAGGTTGATTATTGTGAAGTTACCACAAATTGATTCAGAGGAGGAAACAGAAGTGGCACACGAAATCATCAAGAGAACAAATTTGGAAAGAGTTAGAAAATGGCGGGAGAAAGCTACCTAGTGAGAAAAGGAAAAACGAAAGGTTGGAGAAAGACGAATTGGCGTGGGTGAAAAGAGAACGCTTTGAGCCGGGCACCAACAGAAAACTCTCGGTTAAGTGGCTGGGACCGTACAAAATAGTGGAAGTATTGAGAGATGGTGGTGCATATGTGTTAGAAAATATATTTGACGGTGTACGTGTACAGAGAGCGGCCGAACAAATTAAGCAATATATAGGACAGGATGGCTGGCTGTTGGAGCCAGCAGAAGTAGTAATAGTTGAGGAGGAACTTGAACAACCACCACCTAGAGAGAGGAGGCCAGTGAGAAGATACGTAGAGGAATGTTAATGACAGATGGTAGAAAGTCATCTCTAGTGAGAAAGAGATATTTTGATGAAAGTCCCCTAGACCAACTTGTAAAGGTTAGGAGAATGGTTACCTTAGAGGGTGTACATAGATTACACTATACACTAGACCCGCAAAGGATGTCGTTAGACCCGAGGATGTACTTGGCTCTGAGCTTTGCTCGTTGGGTGATTGACGCAGGAGTGTATGCCTCAATAAGGAGGTGAGCCTTATCCCAAGTTACGGAAGGGTATGGAGTAAATCCAGTCGTGATTTCTCCCTACGTGCCTATGCCTAGGTTTAGTGGGGTAAAGAAATAACCATTACAGACTAGAGGGATGAGTCCAGTCGCGACTCTATATGGCTTCGGCCTAATAGTCCAGGAACATTAGGTTTGACCTAGAAAAAATTCCTAACAAGCTGGTTTTTTCAGGATTCACATAAAATGGCAATCTTAACAACATACTAAAAGTCCCATAGAATTCGAGACCAGTAAAACCCTAAAATGCAAGATTGCCCTCATGACGTCATTTGCGTTAATGGAAATATTGACATAACCGTAACTTTTCACTCAGGTATCACAAGTTAATGTGTGTACATCAAAACGTATGCTTTCGACCACAAGGAATTCGTTTATTTGCATGTTTAAAACTTTCAGGCATTATTTCTGCGGCAAATCAATATAATACCATTATCCAGGTGACCCAAAAATAGTATTGATAAGTGGAATGTTTTACGACATTTCCAGTCAGTGATAGCTAACCAAATATATTTCGTTTCCCAATTAAATCATAAAATAATGAATGAATGGTGCATTATCTGCCAAGAAAATACGGGATTGAAGGACAGTGCTACTGTCGGAGAAGACACTCGAACAGTGTAGCCAAGCACGTAGTGATGGGCTTCATGAGATTTGGCAATGCATGGATAGACCACTGAAAGTGCATATCACCTGCAGAAAGGACTATACAAGGCCTTCAACCATTGAGAAAGAGAAAAGGAAACTAGAATAAGAGACCGAGGTAAATCCCACGAAGCTGCAATGTAGATATGTAGATAAAATTTCAACATTTAAAATAAAATAAAAACTGTTTGTATTGTGCTAAGCCCATCATCCAAGATAAAAAAATAAGCCAAAGGAATCAGCATCAAGTTGTGTAGAAACTTTAGAATATTTTAGCAATGTGTTGAAAAATGCTAATGAAAGAGGAGATACATGGGGTTCAGAGGTTAAGCTGCGATACAGGGATGTTTCGATTTAGTGGCTGCAGAAGAGAAATACCACAGACGCTGTGCTCAACTTTTCTACCTAGGCTGTCACCAGAATGATGATAATAGTGGTGTAAGTGTATATATATATATATTATATATATAATATATATATATATATATATATATATATATATATATATATATATATATATATATATAGATATAAAATAGATAGATAGATAGTATAGATAGATATAGATATAGATATATATATATATATATATATATATATATATAGAAAGAGAGAGAGAGAGAGAGAAGAGAGACGAGACGAGAGAGAGAGAGGAGGAGAGAGAGAGAGGAGAGAGAGGGGAGAAGAGAGAGAGAGGAGGAGAGAGAGAGGAGAGAGAGAGAGAGAGAGAGAGAGAGGAGAGAGAGAGAGAGGAAAAGAGAGAGAGGAGAGGAGAGAGAGAGAGAGCGAGAGAGAGAGAGGAGAAAAGAGAGAGAGAGAGGGGAGGAGAGAGAGAGAGAGAGAGAGAGAGAGAGAGAGGAGAGAGAGGAGCGAGAGAGAGAGAGAGAGAGAGAGAGAACAAATAAACGAAAAATAACAATTAAATACAATAAAAAATTTAAAATAAACCCATATAATAACAAATATTGAGAATTAGAATAAACAAATCAACAAAAACAGAGATAACACAAAAAAAGCTTCCAAAACCACAAAAATCTATTCCAAAAAAAATCTTGTAATATAATAAACAAATATATCATACAGAAAACCCTAAAAACGAAAATTGCCAACCCTCCTTCCTTCAAATAAACCAAAAACATGGATCATACAAAAAAAAAACCTAAATAAAAATATCTTCATAAATCACAAAAAAACATTCCCTCAAATCAACAAAATTATGAAATAGATTATAGATAAACAAAAACAAAAAAACATAAATATTAGAAAAAAATATCCCCCTCCCCCCAAACAAATATCAAAATCCCAACCACCACCTAAATCACACAAAAAAATATTCCAAAACCACACAAGAAACATTCCATAAAATCTTAAAATACCAAAATCAAATCTACAAAAACAAAGATAATAAAAAAAAACTTCCAAAACAACAAAAAAAGCTTAAAAAACCTTCCCTCCCCCCTTGAAATACAATAAACAAATACACAAATACATACATAATACAAAAAAAACTCCCCCCCCTAATAAAAACCTAACATTTTAACCCACCTTCCTCTAACTAAACAAAAGCATAGTTAAAAAAAAAAAAAAAATTCCAAAACCACACAAAAATATCCCTCCCATCTTCAGGTTAAAAAAAAATCTCCCCCTCCCCCCAAAAATAATTCCCCTTCCCCCCAAAATAATTCCCCCTCCCCCCCAAAAAATTATTCCCCTACCCCCCCAAAAAATCTCCCCCTCTCCCCCAAAAATAATTCCCCTACCCCCAAAAAAATCTCCCCTCTCCCCCAAAAATAATTCCCCCTACCCCCAAAAAAAAACTCCCCCTCCCCACAAAAAAATAATTCCCCCTCCACTCAAAAAAATCTCCCCCTCCCAGCAAAAAAAAAATATCCCCCCAAAAAAAATATCCCCTACCCCCAAAAAAAATCTCCCCGACCCCCGCGGCTCCACCAAAAAAACTATCAAAAATCCCCCCTCCCCCTTTCAGGCACTTCGGCAGGAGGGTCGCGCCGTGGACAGAACACTACGCATCCTCCTCGGGCAAGACCTGCCCGGCCTGCTCCCCGCCGCGCCGCCCTACAGGCTCCTGCTGGCGGCCTGGATGCTCTTCGCCCTGGTGTTCGGGGCGGCGTATCGCGGGAACCTGACGGCGGCCTTAACGATACCCAAATACCCGAAGAGGATTGAGTCTTTGAGAGAACTGGTGGCCTATGTTGACAGGCAATTTTTGTGTCTTCTTTTTAAATTACTAGTTCGCATGTAGACATTTTTTTTGCTTTTTATATTACTAGACAGGTTTTATTTTATTTTACCCGAAGCGAATTGACTCTTTAAGGGAACTGGTGGCCTATGTTGACAGTTATGTTTTTTACTTCTTTTTACATTACTGGTTCGTATGTAGAGATTTTATTATTTTATTTGCTTTTCACATTACTGGACAGGTTTTTGTTTTCCTTTTTACATTAATCAACACGTTTTTTTTGTTCTTTTTACATTACTAGTTCGTATGTACAGGTATTTTTCTGTTCTATTTACTATATTAACGTTTTTTAATACGTCCCTTTTATTACATTAAATCATGTATAGACGTTTTTTTTATTGATTTTAGTATATTATTACTTTTTACGCCACTCTTATAGCATTTAAATCATGTAGACAGGTATTTTTGTGTGCTTTTGACAATATTATTGCTTATTTTGTCACCAATATTACAATTATATGAAGTTGTCAGGCACCACCCTAGACACCCCGCGTTATTTTTCATTTCCGAACGGCTGTTGTAGGGGTTAGAAATACTCCTTATGATGAGAACGAAACGTTCAGGATACTTAAAACCACCGATCGTGTATTGGTTTAAATGGCACCTATACAATTACAATTATGTATGTATGTATGTATGTGTGTGTAGTTTTCAGGATTACAATGAACCCCTATGGAGCAGATCACAGGGATTCCTACATGGCGTCAGAGACCCCGCTACTAAGAGCCGTGGGTCGCCTTGTACAAATCGTTCCTAAAGCCCCGTCCACACTACCACTCACCACCGTCGGCGCTTCCCGTCGATCGAGTGTTCGTCACTCAAAAGTGGCAGTGTGGACACGATGCCGATGAGCAAAATGTAACCGTCGGCATTGCCCGCCAATATTCGGCAGGTTTAATATTGGGCGGGCATGCCCGTCACTCACGGGTCAGCGCCGAACACATGCTTCAAGTAATCGCCAATTTTCACCATCTAGATATTTTTATATTGCTATGTGTCTTATACCATCAGAACCAAGAAAGTCAGCTGATTACGAATCTGTGATAAAAAAAAAAAATAGTAGAAATAGTCGAGAAATTGCAGCGAATTGAAGACAAAAAAGTGAGTAAAATGTTTATATACTATTTCTTTTTGCTATATTTTTTAGAATACACAAAAAGGTTTTCGTATATTTTTCTTGCTTATGGTATGCAGAAATGTGTCATGAAGATGATAGTTGGGTCAGTTTTTCTAAACCTCCTGTGGTTATTTCATAATCTCGAGTGATTGTATACGATATGCAGAAAACATGGCTCTCACTTTGAAATCAGGAAGCGCGCTGACCGCCGAGCAAAACCGTTCGTGTGGACACAACTCTGGCAACGGCATTGCCCGTCGGCAAGCACCGACGGGAAGCGCCGACGGTGGTGAGTGGTAGTGTGGACGGGGCTTAATATTAATCGTCCAGACCATTTCATCATTCCTGATTTAATGCAGTCCAAATATAGCCATGATCGAGTATATCAACAATATGTTGTCACTTTTTGCATCCAGTCACCCGTTTTTAAATGATCCGCATTCAAAATCTGTAAATTCCCCGAGCTCTCAAAACACAACTGGCGGACAGCAGACGACGCACCACGGCTCGGCAACGTCACACGAGTGAGCCTCCCAGCCCTGCCTGATACAAATACACGGAGACACGCAGAAAAATGTAGTACTTGGGGAATTCTGGGTGTTTCTGATATGTTTTTTTTGCGATATGGCATATACTTGCATCCTTCATGGGTACAGCAAGAAAGCTGTGCCTTTGCAGAGAGCTTAGCACCCATTTCCGACCTATTTGACCATGATAATGTCTGTGCAGCGCCTGACAGTGGCGGGTGAGAGGAGCGCGGTGTGAAGCACATTGTCTAGCCGCGCTCCTGTCACCCGCCACTGCCAGGCGCTGCACAGACATTATCATGGTCAAATAGGTCAGAAATGGGTGCTAAACTCTCTGCAAAGGCACAGCTTTCTTGTTGTATCCATGAAGGATGCAAGTATATGCCACATCGCAAAAAAAATATATCAGAAACACCCAAAATTCCCCAAGTACTACATTTTTCTCCGAGTCTCCGTGTATATGTAAAGGGCCGGGCTGGGAGGCTCACTCGTGTGACGTCGCCAGCAAGTTTCCCGCCACGGCTGGAATGGGACTGTTGTTTTTCCCGCGCTTTTTACAAAAGTCATGTTTCTAGGGAAATAAGGCGTGGAAATGAATATTTTTTTGTGGATTAGGTATTTTGAATGAACATTCAACATAATTATGCAAAGAAAAAATGTGTCTGGACGATTACTTTAACATGACTGTAGGACTGACAGAGGCCTTATATAAGAGGTTAGTGTTTTATGAATTATTTCTCTCTGTCTCTCTCTCTCTCTCTCTCTCTCTCTCTCTCTCTCTCTCTCTCTCTCTCTCTCTCTCTCTCTCTCTCTCTCTCTCTCTCTCTCGCTCTCTCTCTCTCTCTCTTTACACTCGACTAAAAAGAGATATACATGGAAAAACATCCCGGTCTGACATCAATTGTTGTTATTTTTTGTTCTGAAAAAAAAAATCCCAGCCTGACACCAATCGTTGTTATTTTTGTTGTTTGTGGAATGGCTCTCTCTCTTAAGCCGGCCACACACACACCGGCGCGGCCTGTCCGGCCGACAAAAAGTGGCGACGCATCGTTCGCCGGACGAGACCCACACACACACCGGCCGCCTCATGAAAATATACAGTACACGTCGGACCACCGTGGTGACAACATGAATCCGCTGTCCGAAAATGACTTGTTGGTGATGGCTGCATGTGCAGCCATATATAATACCTATATATAATACGTCATACTATATATAATACGTCATATATAATACCTATATTATCATAAATACAATTATAACTGGTACAATTAGTCATTATCTGGCCGAGCGAGGGGCGGGCCGCGCCGGAAGGCACCCACACACACGCAGGCGGCAGGCCGCGCCGGACGGAATTTTCAAGCGTCGACTGATTTTCATCCGGCCGCTGCGACAGGCCCCCCCGGATGAAAAACACCCCCACACACACACCGGCCGCCTCTAGCCACGCCCCTTTTCGTCGGCCGGACAGGCCGCGCCGGTGTGTGTGTGGCCGGCTTTACGTACTCTTACTAAAATTTATAAAGGCAAGTACTGATACCTGTTTCATATTTACTTTTTTTCTCTCTCTCCCTGTCTCTCTTACTACAATTACGAAGGCAAATACCAATAACTATTTTACGTTAAATTTTACTGTTATCATATCTCCCTCCCTCTCTCTCTTTTTTACTAAAAACTACGAAAGCAAGTACTCATAACTGTCTCTCTCTCCCCCCCTCTCTCTCTCTCTTCCAAGGGAGGCGCATATGGACGGTCGCCGATACTTGGAAAATAAGATCACCACTGATTACACGGACGCCACGGGTAAGGAACAACTGTACGTGGGCAGGGACGTGTTCCCGAGCCCTGTAGGTTGGATCGTGCCCCATGACGCGCCCTACGTCTCCCATATCAACCGTATCGCCTGGAGTACCGTAGAAGCGAGTATGGTAAAATGACATGAGTTTACCCTAAAAATTAAAATTGTTTACACATTTTCTTAGATGACTGTACGTTTTCTAAAATGTTTTTAAGGGTGATTTGTATAATTTCTCGTTTGCTTGCTAAAATAACCTAAAATAAACCTGAAATAACTTAAATTAAAACTAAAATAACAGTAAATAGCCTAAAATAAACCTAAAATAACCTAATATAAACCTAAAATAGCTAAATATAAACCATAAATAACACTAAAAAACTTGAAATAACCATAAATAAACCTAAAATAACCTAAAATAGCCAAAAATAAACCTTAAATAACCTATACAAAAATTGAAATAACCTAAAATAACCAAAAATAAACCTAAAATAACCCCAAATAAAATAATGTACCTAAAACGGGTTATTTTTCAGGCTGGTTTGTACGAGAAGTGGTTTTTGGATTCACTGCAGGAAGCGAAGGAGGAATCAAGGAGTAAATGGGAACAGAGAAGGAAAGAAGAAGAAGAAGGAGAGAGAGAAGGACAGGAAGAGGAGGAGGAGGAGATGAGAGAAGAGACAAGACCATCTCCTCTTTCGCTCTTTCATCTCCAAGGCTTTTTCCTCCTGTTCTCCCTCGGTCTCCTACTTGCTTTAGTCTCCTTTGTAGTGGAGATCTTACACTCACACACACGGACAATCCCATCTCCTTCTCACTAATGAAATAATATTATGGCTTTTTTTAATAATGGAAAGAAGTTACCTTTTTTTAATAATAGAAAGAAGTTACCTTTTTTTAATAATAGAAAGAAGTTACCTTTTTTTAATAATAGAAAGAAGTTACCTTTTTTTAATAATAGAAAGAAGTTACCTTTTTTTAATAATAGAAAGAAGTTACCTTTTTTTAATAAAAGAAAGAAGTTACCTTTTTTTAATAATAGAAAGAAGTTACCTTTTTTTAATAATAGAAAGAAGTTACCTTTCTTTAATAAAAGAAAGAAGTTACCTTTTTTTAATAATAGAAAGAAGTTACCTTTTTTTAATAATAGAAAGATGTTACCCTTTTTTATATTTCTCTCTCTCTCTTTCTATCTTAATCAATTTCACGTTACGAACACTCTTACGTTGAGTATATTTCCAACTCTATTACAGACTCGGGAGAATATTTCTGATCGTTCCCTCTACTTCCTTTCCCCTTCCTTAATCTATTTATTTTTCATTCGATTCATCTTCTTCCCTTCTTATACAAAGTTTTCCTTGTTATTATTTGTTTTCAATATGCTGACTATCAAAGCACTAAGCAAATACACAACGTCGATAGGAGTGGCAAGGCTGCAGATGCTTTCCACCCAACATTTGACTCTTTAAAATAAGGATATCTAGGAATCAGGACGGGTTATGGAAGAACCTGGAAGTGAAAGAGGCTGTGTGTATGTGTGTAAGGGTGAGAAGTGAGGGAGATAAAATAAATATATACAGAACAGGATTATAATCTAGGTCATGCATGAGGTTAGGAGAGAAATGTTCAAGTTTATGTAAATTTCATAGTACGTATAAAGGATTAAGATTGAAAGTTATATACTAGTTTTACTTTAGATTTGAAACACGATTGGAATATGGTGTGTGAAAAGGTGAAGAAAAGGTGAAGGTGAAGAGTATGTTCTGGTTTTATTTCGTTCTATATTTCTCATTTTATGTCGTTTTATCTTTACTATTTATTATTCTCATTTTATATCGTTACATGTATTACTATTTATTATTCTCATTTTATATCGTTACATGTATTACTATTTATTATTCTCATTTTATATCGTTACGTGTATTACTATTTATTATTCTCATTTTATATCGTTACATGTATTACTATTTATTATTCTCATTTTATATCGTTACATGTATTACTATTTATTATTCTCATTTTATATCGTTACATGTGTAACGCGAGAAATTACATTAATAGGGGAAGAGATGAAATAACACATAAGTATCAATAAGCTAACGAGGAATTTTCCTCCACGCCTCATTCCTGAATCACTGGTTAGGCTTATATTTTAAGCCAGTAGTAATTAGACACGTAGCGAAACGAGGTGAGAACGGGGATTCTAGGTTAGGATAATTTTAGAAGCAGCTCGACGTTCATTGAGTTAAGTCGCCTGTGGGGAGGTGATATTCTCGCCCTTGGTAAAGGTATGTTATGAAATGTTTATTAACTAGAGATGTAGACATGACTTACTGGTGATTCCTTTTGTTGACCAGGACTAATAAAGTGTATTACTTAGGGTCCCAAGGTAGGATGCTGTTGGCGGACCAGGGGCCAAGCGCTCACAAATTAGCAGAGGGGGCAACTACAACATGTCACAGCCAGCCGTGTGAGGACAAGGAGAAAGAAGGAAATAGAAAAATAAGTGAGAGGGAAACAGTTGGAAGTGGGATAGACTACGTATACATTATATTAGGATAACGACTTGAGCATTACATGTGCGTATCGTTAAGGGGTAACAGTGCGACTGAAGTTACCAGAGATAGTAAACTATATTAGAATGACGACTTGAGCATTACGCATGCGTATCGTTAAAGGGGTAACAGTGCGACTGAAGTTACCAGAGATAGTACACTAGATCAGGATGACGACTTGAGCATTACATGTGCGTATCGTTAATGTGGTGACAGTGCAACCGAAGTTACCAAAGATAGTAAACTATATTAGGATAACGACTTGAGCATTTCGCGTGCGTATCGCTAGGAGGGAAGGAAGACTTAATATTAAGATAACTTGTGAATGTATAATAATTACCAAGTGAGACAGTAAAGAGTTAAATATATTATAATTAGAAATATATTAACGCGTTGTCATTCAGTTTCCAACCAGTACTTACATATTTTCTTAAATCTTTTATTTTTGTTCATTCATATATTTTTTCCCACTTAATGTGGGTGGTGGCAGCGGAGTAACCAGGACTGTAGAGTACACTCCCAAGGTGGGCACTACATAATGGTGACAACGGTGTAGATGGTCAAAATGACCACTACACATGTATTACTATTTAATATTCTCATTTTATATCGTTACATGTATTACTATTTATTGTTCTCATTTTATATCGTTACATGTATTACTATTTATTATTCTCATTTTATATCGTTACATGTATTACTATTTATTGTTCTCATTTTATATCGTTACATGTATTACTATTTATTATTCTCATTTTATATCGTTACATGTATTACTATTTAATATTCTCATTTTATATCGTTACATGTATTACTATTTATTGTTCTCATTTTATATCGTTACATGTATTACTATTTATTATTCTCATTTTATATAGTTTCATATATTTCTCTCTTTTTTCTCGTCTTTCTCTCTCCATGTCCCAGTCTGGCCTCATACACCGTCTTCTGGTCTCACTATCGTCTTTATAAATCTTGGCTTTCTGTCTTCCTGGTATTCTTTTATCACATTACACTCTTGTGACTGTCTCTCTCTCTCTCTCTCTCTCTCTCTCTCTCTCTCTCTTCTCTCTCTCTCTCTCTCTCTCTCTCTCTCTCTCTCTCTCTCTCTCTCTCTCTCTCTCTCTCTCTCTCTCTCTCTCTCTCTCTCTCTCTCTCTCTCTCTCTCTCTCTCTCTCTCTCTCTCTCTCTCTCTCTCTCTCTCTCTCTCTCTCTCTCTCTACCACACCCTTCTTCACCTAGCTTCCACATCGCGTTTCCCAGTTTCTACCAGCACTAAGCCAAAGTATGTACGGGGCTTCAATCGCTTAATTATATTTCCTCTCGTATCCCTAACCTGCAGATTTACCCCTTTAACCCTTCACTTCTCTCTGCTCACCACCACCCACCACCACCACCACCACCACCACTACAGACTACGATGTATATATTTTCATCCTTCCCTTCTCCAGGTTAACATGTCCCTATACAAACCCCACGTACCTCCACCTGCGTGTCAGAAACATTTATCAGATCACCTGCACGTTCCATCTCTCCCTATGAGGATTTTCAAGGTGTAAAATATGCATCATAGTAACGAAGAGAAACAGATAGAAGCTGCAGCCCCTTGGTTATATATACAGTCCTATCTACAGCACACTCTTCTATCTCTACACTTCACCTTGACAACATTATTTCCGGGTATATATTCTCATACACCTCATCACTTCTTCCTTCCTAACATTAAAAGAACATGCTAAAAAAGTATGGGTCTTATGTATTTTCTGAATTTATTGAACACATTGTGCGTACATGTCTTTGCTCCCTTCCACAACCTTCTCCTGCAGCTGTTGAATGTAAATATACCCCTC
Organism: Chionoecetes opilio; assembly: GCA_016584305.1. Taxonomy (NCBI): domain Eukaryota; kingdom Metazoa; phylum Arthropoda; class Malacostraca; order Decapoda; family Majidae; genus Chionoecetes; species Chionoecetes opilio. The sequence goes on from JACEEZ010022713.1 coordinate 67,316, forward strand.
CTGTGTCCCCTTTCCCTCAATAAAAGCTCATACAAGCTCAAAGAGAATATCGAAACCTCGCAGCCACCTCTCTCAGTACTGTTCTAACTTTATTTTGTTACTTTTATGTGCAATTCGTTATTATGTTGGTGATGAGAGAGAGAGAGAGAGAGAGAGAGAGAGAGAGAGAGAGAGAGAGAGAGAGAGAGAGAGAGAGAGAGAGAGAGAGAGAGAGAGAGAGAGAGAGAGAGAGAGAGAGAGAGAGAGAGAGAGAGAGAGAGAGAGAGAGAGAGAGAGAGAGAGAGAGAGAGAGAGAGAGAGAGAGAGAGAGAGAGAGAGAGAAAAAAAAACCAGTCTTGACAGTAATATAAATATTGATATGTGCGGGGAAGTAATACTAAGATAAATTCAGTTAAATACCTAGGTGTCTTTATAGACCAACAAATTAATTGGAAAGATTATATAGCTTATATACATAATAAACTCGCTAGATCATCAGGCATACTTCATAAAGTAAAGTATATTTTATCCACTAAAACATTAATAACCTTATATTACACGTTGATTTATCCTTATCTACATTATTGTAATGTGGTCTTGGGTATGGCGAGCATAACAACAATAAAACCGCTGCAGTTGCTTCAAAAAAGGATAATTAGAACCCTAGGCAAAGTTAGTTAACATGAACATACAGCTCCGCTATATAATTAAAAGCTTTAAAATTCTTAAAATAAGTGATATTTATGTTCTAGAACTTCAAAAATTCCTTCATGATATCTTTCATTCTGCTTCATTTCAGACTGCTTTTCAAATACATAACTTAAACACAAGAAATAAACATCTAATTAGACCACCTTTTCCAATTACTGAATCTCATAAAAGATTTGTCACTTATTTCGGATGCATGAAATGGAATGAACTTTCAGAGCACATTAAACATATTGTTATAAGAATATATTTAAAATAAATACTAAAAAATATATAGTAAATATGTATTAATCTATACATGTTGAGTAGTAGTAATTTTTGTTTCTTCAGTAGATGTATTTTTTCCATTAAGATATAATGAGACAGTTTCTGTTGGTTTGTATGTTTGTAAGTCTTGATATGTTTAGGTATGCATGTTTATGTAAATATCGATAAAAAGGTATGTCGAAATATAATAGTAAAAGTAAATATGTTTGTCCATTGCAAGGCTTTTTATAGCTATACATACAAGGGGCCTGTCAAAAATGTTTTCATTTAACGGGCCCACCATTTTTATTCCCATTATAATGTGCATTTTTTAAAAACCTAGTGACAAGACCCCTCAAAAATGGAAGCAAATGCATTTAAAGGTGTCTTTTGGAGAAAAGTGAAAGGTTTATCAGACGCCTGTTTTGCGTGGAAGGGTGTATGAAAACATTTTAGTGAAATATCCAAAAAGGTTACCGACACTTTGTGACTCTTTTTCCCACTTTATAAACCCCATTCTGAAGTTTTCCAGTGTCTTATCAAATCTAATTTGACTTTAGAAGATTTTGAAAAAAGCTGACGACGGGAAATGGGTTTCTTCCCTTTGGGGTGTCGCAAGTCTAAAGATGGGGAGAAGGATCCCGGTTTTCTGACTGCCACTGAAATATTTTTGAATGTGGTTTTAAATTCGTCATATGCTTAATTGTGAAAATAAATATCGCAGGTTTTGTCCTGAAAGGCGTTAGACAAGTCACAGCGGGCATTAGAAATCACAGCGGGACTTTAGTTGAGCGATTTTGTTTGCACGTTAGTGATTTTCGACGCGCATTTCGTCGTCAAGTCTTTCAGTGTTTTGGGTACGGGGAAAATTTGTTGCCGGGAATTGGGAAAGGGAAAGGGAAAACCTCGTGTACCAAAATGCTGAAGTTGGCGTGGGGTGGCATGATGAAGGTAAATTTTGTGAAGAAATAAAAATTCAGAGTTCACAACAGTTATGGCATATAATAAAAATAAAATAATATCCTGATAAGTACGTATATATGGAAAACACCGGAGAACGTGTTTTTAAAAGTGAAATAACACAGGTAAGTTGGAGAGTGTTAGTGTATCCTTATGAAACACAAGCAATGTGAAGTGGGAGCGTCATTTTATACTTATGTAAAAAAAGAAAAAGAAAATAAAAAAAAAGGACTAAATAAAAGACCGTTCGCTCAAAAAAATAAAGAACCTTAACCGCGGAAACATAAAGCCAAAGGGCGGGAGTATAAACACGGACAGACACTGTGAGGGGGGGACGCTGTAACAATGCACGGGGGTTGCGGGATAACGGGTCGGGATCCCAGGGGGGTTTAGTTTTTATCACCACAGTCATAAATGAATAAAATAAAAAGGTGGAAAACACCAAAGGTCACAAAAGGGAGGCATCCCAAAAAAATTGATACAAAAAAATGAATTTATGCACTCAAAAGTAATCACAACTGAACTGGGTATAGAAGCTATGTAGACAAAAAGCTATGTAGCAGAGAGCACAGGAATAAAAAAGGGTATGGTACTTAACGAAGTTTAAGACGGGTGGAACGGGGTGGAGATGGGAAACTGCACCGCGCGGAGGAAGAGGAGGCGGGGTAGCGGGCGGTGGGTGGTGGATAAAAACTTTGGTGGAGCTTGGCGCCGGGGTTTTGCCGTGGAAGGAGATCTCGTAGAGGGGGGAATGAAGCGGCGGGCGTGGGATGCGGAAACGAGGTGGACGGTCCTCTTTCCCTCCCGTGTGGATGAAAGTGAAAATGATGTAGAACTAGCTTCGGTGGGGATTAAAAGGAACCCCGTATGGCGGCCGGTGGGAATGCCGTGTGGATGTGGTGGAGGAGGCGGCAGCGTTGTTGGGGGAAACTGGCGTAGCAAGCGGGGAGGTGGAGTAGCGTTTTCCCCAGTGTAGAAGCCGATACCAGGAAGGCGGTGATGAGAACGATTTTGGGTGAGCAGCTTGAAGTCGTGTAGGGGTCAGGCGACGCGGAAATCACACGGGAAGGAGGTAGTTTGGGTGTAGCGGCGCGGGAGGTCCGTGCGGCTGCTGGAGAGAGGGCCCGGAGGAACGATGTGGTGGGTGGTTTTTGGCGGCGCGGAAGTCAAGTAGTGTTTCCTGTTACCAGAGACCCAAAGCTGTCACCATGTGTAAAAGATTGGAGTCACTTTTTGGGTGAGCAGAAAAAGGGAACTCTGCTTTGATAGTCGTTTTTTAACTCTGGTAAAGGGAACAGTAACACGTGGGTAAGGTGACTCCGGGCTGGTGAGTTGCCCCGCCGGGTTGGATTGATTTGGGGGCTTGAAAACCCGGTGAGTTTCTAGATAGAGGTCTGGGTTTCAAATGTCCCCTACAAGAGACTGGTCCTTAAAAGGGCCGCGATATCAAGACTGCGGAGAACATTGGGAGGCTGAGGGCGAGTTTAAAAAAATTAGTGTACTCCCAGGGAGTGGATTGCCCGGTTACCAGGACCCAACATCAACCAACAGAACCGAAAACATAGGAACACAAAATAATTAAAAAACCTCCCCATTTTCCCCATTTCCTTTTTAAAACACCCCCTTAACCTTTTTCTTTTCTCCCCCATTCTACCCCAAGAACTTTTTCCTAATTTTTATTTATCCCCTTTAAAAAACTTTAAAATTTTAAGATGCCCCCTTTCGCCTTGGGAGTGTTTTAATTTATTTAATAAACTGACTGGCCTTATTTTTTTTCTTTCTTTTTTTTTTTCTAAAAAAGTTAGAAAAAAAATGAGAGTTCCCCAAAAAGTGTAAAATGAAAAAAATTTTTCTTTCTTTCCCCCTTTCTCTTTTTCTCTCCCTTCTCCTTCTTCCCCTTTCTTCCTCTTTTTTCCCTCTCTCCTTTTTCCCTTCTTCTTCTTCCCCCCTTCTCTCCCTTCAAAGAATTGAAAAAAAATATAAAAAAAAATTATAATTAAAAAAAAAAAAAAAATCTCCCTCTTTTAGGAAAAACATAAACTAAAAATCCTCCCAAAAGCAATTAAGGCCAAAGTGGGGCAAGATTATGCTGTTAAGTACGAGAAAAAAGGGTAACAATTTAAAATGCTAAAATTTGCGCCGGCTTCGATTTCGAAAACATCGTTAGCGCATTATAACTTTAATTTTCCGGAACCAGTTTCATCCCCTGATTCCATTTCTAAAAAAATTTGAGAGAAAAAGAGAAAAGTTCTCCATGCCTGGAATAATCAGTAGAAGAAGAGGAGAGAATATGGAGGAGAGGAAGAGGTTGAGGGAGGATTTCCACACGGAATTAACCCCTTGGGAGGAGAACGTAATTTTCCATTTAATTTGCCCACCATTAAAAATTTTTTAATGAATATTAAGCAATGTTTTTATAGATATGAATTGTTTAGTATCTTGTCCACTAGCTAATTTGGTTATTTATTTAAATTTTTCTTTAATTTTTTGGATCGACAACAATACTCTTTTAAAAACAAAAGAAAAATCTGGGCGTGAAGGGGTTAAAGGGAAAAAAGGCTAATATGAGGAATGAGAAAGTAGTGGATAGGAAAAGTAAAAAGTTTGCGAGAACAAAGATGTCCTGATAAAGACACACTGAAAGAAAATGGATAAAAATGTTAAACAAAAAATGGAGAATACAGATAAATGGATGCAATGTAAGATACACAGTCATAAATGTGTGGGGTGTGTTGTGTGTGTGTGTGTGGGGTGTGTGGTGTGTGTGTGTGGGGTTGGGGTGTGTGTGGTGTGTGTGTGTGTGTGTGTGTGGTTTTTGTTGTGTGTGTGTGTTGTGAGAGAGAGAGAGAGAGGGAAGAGAGGGGAGAGAGAGGAGAGAGAGAGAGAGAGAAGAGAGAGAGAGAGAAAAGAGAGAAAAGAGAGAGAGAGAGAGAGAAGAGAGAGAGAGAGAGAGAGAGAGGAGAGAGAGGAGAAAAGAGAGAGAGAGAGAGAGAGAGAGAGAGAGAGAGAGAGAGAGAGAGAGAGAGAGAGAGAGAGAGAAAAAACCGAAAATAACATCAACAGCAGTAGTAGTACCAACACGACCATCATTACTTTCAATATAAGTAGGAATACAAAGGAAAACAAAGGAAACACAAACAGCAACAGACCGATAGGTCCTTACAAGACTGTTTGCTTTAACTATACTACACTAAATAGATAATAAGAGAGAAAGGATAGGAAGTAGAAGGCTCCTCCCCACCCACCCATCCCTCCAGCCGAAGCTGGCCGGAAAAGAAGTGATACCATGCAATATAGAAAATCTGCATGGAATTTGTGAGGAAAGTTGAAGCTGTAATCTATGGCTAACTACTACTAGTTTGTGGGAGTAGGTTTAGTGCTTGATAGATAGGTCATGTTATGTGTGTTTTGTAATGGTGTGAACACAGTGTGGAGGTTCAAGGGTTTGGGGCGGCAGCCTTGCCTGGCGCTTTCTTGGGAGGGTCAGGCCCCGGTTTTAATCAGAGAACATTAAAACATATTTGTTATAAGAACTATATTTAAAATAAATACTAAAAACATAAATAGTAAATATGTATTAATCTATACATGTGAGGTAGTAGTAATTTTTGTTTTTTTTTTTTTTTTTCTTCAGTAGATGTATTTTCCATTAAGATAGCAAAACCTGAGACAGTTCTGTTGGGTTTGTATGTTTGGAAGTCTTGTATGTTTGGTATGCAGTTTATGTAAATATCGATAAAAGGTATGTCGAAATAATAATAGTAAACAGAAAATATGTTTGTCCATGCAAGGCTTTTATAGCTATACATACAAGGGGCCTGTCAAAAAATGTTTTCAATTGAAACGGCCCCGCCATGTTTATAATACCATGGGATAATGTGCATTGCTTTGACAAACACTAGTGACGAAGGCCCTCAAAATGAAGCAAATGCAGTTAAGGTGTCTGTGGAAGCAAAGTGAAAGTGTTTATCAGACGCCTTGTTTTGCTGGGAAGGGTGTATAGAAACATATTAGGTGTAATATCGACAAAAAGGTACCGACAGCTTGTAGACTCATTTTCCCATCTTATCAACCCATTCTGAAGATTTCCAGCGTATTAGAAAATCGAATTTGGGACGGTAGAAGATTGTTGCCAAGCTGACATGATGGATAGGGTGTTCTTGCCTTTTGTGAGTGTATGCAAGTCTAAGAGTGGAGCAAGGATACCGGATTTCTGGACTGCACTGAAATATTTATGAATGTGGTCTTAAATTCGTCAATGTCTTAATTGTCGAGAAATAAAATATATGATCACTCTGGCAGGTATTGTCCTGCAAGGAGTTAGACAAGTCACAGCGGGCAGTTAGACAAGTCACAGCGGGACTTTAGTTAGCGATTTTGATTGCATCGTTAGTGATGTTTACGACGCGCGATTCGTCGTCCAACGTCTTTCAGTAGTATGTGTACTGGAAAATTGTGCCTGTGAATTTGGGAAAGGAAGGAACCTCGTGTACCAAAATGACTGAAGTGGCCGCTGGTGCGTGGCATGATGACAGCGTGAATTTGTGCAGAAATGAAATATCAGAGTTCACACAGTTTGGCATATAATAATAATAATAATAATATACTAGATAGAGTACGTCTATATGGAAAAAACACGCGAGAGAAGGATTAAATTTGAAATAACACAGTGTAAGTTGGAGAGTGTTAGTGTAATCACTGATGTAACAAAAGCTATGTGAAGGTGGAGCGTCAGGTTACACTTATGTACAAAAAGAAAAGAAAATTAAAAGGACTAAATAAAAGAGCGTTACGCTCACAAAATACAGATAACGTAAACTCGCGAGGAAACCAATAAGTCCAAAGGGCAGGAGTATCAGACACGGCAGACACTGTGAGCGCGGACGCTGTAACAATCGCACAGCGTTGCGGGTTAACAGGTCAGGATCCTAGGGAGTTAAGTCTTAGCAGCCACACAGTCATAAATGAATAAAATAACAAGGTGGAAAACAAACCACAGGATCACAAAAAGGGATGGCACTACCATAAAATTGATACCAGAAAATGATTATGCCACTCAAAAGTAAGTCACAACTGAACTGGGTATAGCAAGCATATGTAGAACACAAGCTATAGGTAGCAGAGAGCACAGGAAAAAATAATGGTATGGTACTTAACGAATGTTTTTAAGACGTGGTTGATGGAACAGGTGGAGGAGCGGGAAACTGCACCAGCAGCGTAGGAAGCACGGAGGCGGTGTAGCAGTGGTGGAGTTGGTGGATAGAAAACGTTGGAGATGGAGCTTGCGCCGGGGATGCCGTGGAAGGAGATTCTCGTAGAGGCGGTGAATCGAAGCGGCGCGGCTTGGGATGGCGGAAACGAGGTGGACGGTACTCGTTGCCTGCCGTGTGGATGAAAAGTGAAAATGATGTAGAACTCAGCTTCGGTGGTGATTAAGGAACCGCGTATGGCGGCCTGGTGGGGAATGCCTGTCGTGGATGTGGTGGAGGAGGCGGCAGCGTTCTTGTTGTGGAGAGCTGGGCGTAGCAAGCGGTGGAGGTGGAGTAGCTGTTTCCACACGTGTGAAGCCGATGACCAGGAGAGGCGGTGATGTTAGAAACGAATGTGGCGTGAGCAGCTTGAAAGCGTGTAGGAAATAAGGCCCCCCCCCCCGACGCGGAGTCACACGTGGAAGGCAGGTAGTTGATGTAGCGGGCGGGAGGTCCCGTGGCGGCTGCTCGGATGATGAGGCCTGGAGGACACGATGTGGCTGCGTGGTGATGGCGGCGCGGGAAGTCAAGTTAGTGTTTAACCTGTACCAGAGGGACGACGCTGTCACCATGTGTAAAATGATGTATGTCACTTTTCGGGGAGCAGAAACAGGTAACCTCTGCTGTGATAGTCGTTTAGTAACTCTGGGTAAGTAACTGGTAAACGTGGTTGTTAAGGTGACTCGCGACTGGTGAGTTGCTATCCTGCGTGGTGGATGTGACTTGGTGGCTGAAGGACTGGTGAGTGCTAGTATAGAGGTCTGTTGTCTAATGTCTCCATTACAAGAGACGGGGGCTCCTTAAAAAGGGCCCCCGCCCGTACTCAATACCTGACGGAGAACATCTGGGGTAGGCTGAGGTTCGAGTTTAAAGGATTTAGGGTACTGCCTAGGGAGTGGATTAGCAGGTGCTGTGACCAGGACCCAACATCAACCATACAGGAAACAAGAAACACATAGTTGCCCACAAAATAAATAATACTAATACTAACTACACCAGTTCTCCCCTATTTCCTTTATTAAATCTACGCGTTTTCCAGCTTGAATCCGTTACTTTCTTGTTCTGCCCTGATACTAGCCGTAACGAACGTTTCTACATCTCCTTTATTGTATTCCTTTAACACTTAAAAACTTCTATCAGATCGCCCTAACTCTCACGCCTCTCGAGGAGTGTAAATTTAATTTTATCTTATGAATAATACTTGACTGACATTCACTTATGTAGATTAGAGAATTACTAATATAACAGTTTTGTCTCTGCTGTTGCGTGACAAAAGTTCACGAAATAACGAAGTATTGAGAGTTTCCGTAAAAGTGTAAAGTTGTAAACACTATTCTCTCTCTCTCTCTCTCTCTCTCTCTCTCTCTCTCTCTCTCTCTCTCTCCCTCACTCTCTCTCTCTCTCTCTCTCTTCCTCTCTCTCTCTCCTCTCTCTCTTTCTCTTCTCTCTCTTCTCTCTCTCTCTTCTCTCTCTCCTCTCTCTCTCTCTCTCTCTCACAGAATCAGAAAAACTAAAATATAAATAAAAAATTATAATTTAAATAAAAAAAAAAATGCTCCCTCTTTCTAGCGACCAACATAAACTAAAAATCCTCCCAGAGCCAATTAAAGGCCAAAGTGGGCAAGATTATGCTGTTAAGTACGAGAAAAAAGGGTAACAATTTAAAATGCTACAATGCGCCGGCTTCGATCTTTCCTGTAAACAGTCGTTAGCGACATTATAACTTTTAATTTCCGGTAACCAGTAGTTCATCCCCTGATTCCATTTCTGAAAAAAAGTGGAGAGAAAAAGAGAAAAGTTCCTCCATGCCTGGCAATAAGTCAAGTAGAAGAAGAGGGAGAGAAATATGGAGGAGAGGAAGAGGTTGGAGGGAGGATTCAACAACGGAATTAACCCCTTGAGGCCCAGAACGTAATTTCCATTGTAATTTGACCACCATTAATATTTTTTAATGAATATAAGCAATGTTTTTATAGATATGACTTGTTTAGTATCCTTGTCCACTAGCTAATTTGGTTTATTTAGTTACTTTTCGTAATTTTATGGATCGACAACATATACTCTTTTTAAAACAAAAGAAAAATCTGGGCGTGAAGGGGTTAAAGGGATAAAAAGGCTAATATGAGGAATGAGAAAGTAGTGGAGTAGGAAAAGTAAAAAGTTTGCGAGAACAAAGATGTCCTGATAAAGACACACTGATGAAAATGGATAAAAATGTTAACAAAAATGGATGAAATACAGATAAATGGATGCAATGTAAGATACACAGTCATAAATGTGTGTGTACCTGTGTGTGTGTGTGTGCGTGTGCTGTGTGTGTGTGTGTGTGTGTGGTGTGTTTGTGTGTGTGTTGTGTTGTGTGTGTGTGTGTGTGTGTGTGTGTGTGTGTGAGAGAGAGGAGAGAGAGAGAGAGAGAGAGAGGAGTAGAGGAGAGAGAGAGAGAGGAGCGAGATGAGAGAGAGAGAGAGAGAGATGAAGAGAGATGAGAGAGAGAGAGAGGAGAGAGAGCGACGAGAGAGAGAGGAGAGAGAGAGAGATGAGAGAGACGAGAGGTGGAAGGAGACTGAGGGAGAGAGAGAGAGAGAACGAGAGAGACGGAGAGAGAGAGAGAGAGAGAGAAAAAAACGAAAATAACATAACAGCAGTAGTAGTACCAACACGACCATCATACTGTCAATATAAGTAGGAATACAAAGGAAAACAAAGGAAACACAAACAAGCAACCGGACCGATAGGTCCTTTACAAGACTGTTTGCTTAACTATACTATACACTAACTAGATAATAAGAGAGAAAGATGGAAGTAGAAGGCTCCCTCCCACACCCACCCATCCCTCCAGCCGAAGTGCCGGAAAAGAAGTGATACCATGCAATATAGAAAAACTGCATGGAATTTGTGAGGAAAGTTGAAAGCTGTAATCTATGGCTAACTACTACTAGTTTGTGGGGGTAGGTTTAGTGCTTGATAGTATAGGTCATGTTATGTGTGTTTTGTAATGGTGTGAAACACAGTGTGGAGGTTCAAGGTGGTGCGGCAGCCTTGCCTGGCGCTTTCTTGGGAGGCAGCAGTCATCAGGCCCCAGCTCCGTTCAATCCACTGCGGATTGTGTACTTCCATGTAGGACGCCGTACACTTCAATGCCTCCTGCAGCAGTGACCCCTGGTACCTTAAATCCCGATGGTGGTCACTAACTGTCAGACCCTAACTGAACCACAGCCCGTCACAGGTCGAGAGTAGTAGTGGTAACCGTTAACTCGGGGCTATCTGTGTGTGTTATGAGGTCTAATGTAGTGTTGGTGTAGGCTCAGTGTGGAGTTCACGGTGGTGCGGCAGCCTTGCCTGGCGCTTTCTTGGGAGGGCAGCAGTCAATCAGGCCCCAGCTCCGTTTCAATCCACTGCGGTAGTGCACTTTCCAAGTAGGACGCCGTGCACTTCAATGCCCCCTGCAGCAGTGACCCCTGGTATATAAATCCCGATGGTGGTCACTAACTGACAGGGCCCTTACTGAACCACAGCCCGTCACAGGTCAAAAGTTGTAGTAGTGACCGTTTACTCGGGGCTGTCTGAGACGTGTGGGAGGGGTTGTGTAGACGCGACTCGCAATCATTTTACGCAATGAGAGTAAGTTTCAGAGGCCCGCGAGATAAATTTATTCCGAGATAAACAGTGACAACCGGGGATTTGATATGAAATATTTATCGAGGCGACTTTTAAATGATTCTATTGTATTTGAGTTTACTACGTCTGACGGCAGCCCATTCCATACGTTTTAATAGGTGAGGAGGAGGAGGAGGAGGAAGAAGAGGAAGAGGAAGAAGAGAAGGAGGAGGATATATATAGGAAGGAAAGGAAGAGGAGAAAGATGATTAAGAGGAGATAGAGGAGAAGAAAAACAAAGAATAAATAGATAGAAGGATAACAACTTGAATAACACAAAAGAAACTAATAAAAATCTAAATATATAACTAGAAAATAGACGTCCACACTAAAGATGTGGAACGTGTCCAAGCTCGCACAGGCTAAAGTCAACTTTTTAAATACCCTCACCTTAAAATACTTCTATTACAACCTGACCTAACCCATTGCCCCCATTCGTGGTGTAAATATTTTACAAGCCAATATGCACTCTAGACCTTGCCCCCATTCGTGGTGTAAATTTTACAGCATTGCATCTAACCTTCCCCCATTCGGGTTAAATATTTTCAAGCCTATATGTACTAGACGCCCCCATTCGTGAGTAACATTTTACAAGCCTATATAAGTTCACCATCTTTTAGTACCAAAGAATGAATTCGGCTGAAATAGGTGTCCAAGCTCGCTTCGCTTGCTTGGACAATAAATGGGATAAGAAAATGTGAAATTCCTCATAAACTATCGCTGGTCTCCCGTTCGAACCTTGCTTCCTAAAATGGGCCAAATAGCCACCTGTCTGCCTGCCACGGGGCGTTGATAGCTGGGCAACGATCTCTCTCTCTCTCTCTCTAATCAGTTTAATCTCAGCGAAACTGTCTTGTTTTCTTACCTGGGACGAGAGAGAGAGAGAGAGAGAGAGAGAGAGAGAGAGAAAGAGAGAGAGAGAGAGTCGAGAGGAGAGGAGAGAGAGAGTAGGTAGGGGGTGGAGAAAAGGAGAGAGAAGAGTACGAGAGAGAAGAAGATAGAGAATAGAAGAACGATTTGATCGAGAGAGCAGATGAGAGATGCGAGGGAGAGAGCGGAGAGAGGAGTGAGGAGCAGAGAGAGAGAGTCTGAAGGTGTAGAGAGAGAGCAACTCGATGATTGAGAGGATAGACGAGAGGAAGGTGTGGATGTTAAGGAGAGACGATGAGGGTAGAGTATAGAGAGAGAGAGAGGCAAGAGGAGACGAGAAGAAAGGGGGGAAGAAGAGGAGAGAGAAGAAAAAAGAAGAGAGAAGAGAGAGAGAGGGGAGAGAAAAGAGACGATAGAGAGAGATCGTTTGGTGTGTTTCTGTAGTGTTTGTGTGTTGTTGGGGTTGTGGGGGGTGGTTGGTGGTGTGTGTGTATAAAACGTGCGAATAAGTCATCTTCGTACAGTCTAACCCTCTACAGACCCTCCCTTCTTAGCCCCGCCTCACCCCATCACAACCCTTCAGACATCTCAATTTTCTCTGATCGGGCGATACGAGGCAGATTGACGGATCGCGGCAGGGAGAGAGCGGAGGAAGGGTGGCGATGCTTAAGGTAAAGAGGCTGAAGGGTGTATAGGAGGCACCTCGACGGATTGTGAGGCAGGGAGAGAGGCGGAGGAAGGGTGGCGATGCTTAAGGTAAAGAGACTGAAGGGTGTTTAGGAGGCGCCTGGACCTGCCTCACCCAAACACGCAACGCCAGCAAGATTTAATTGACTTGTAATAGAACAATAGATTGGCCAAAGATACACAGAACGATTTGTACTATAACCTATTTTTTTAACGAGGCCAAAATTTCATTCTATCTTAAGGTCTCATGCTTAAAATGATGCCTATGTTTACCTGATAATAGGGTTAACTATGATAAAATACAATTGACATTAAGAAGAAGCGTAGTATTCCCTTCTCTTGGCATTAAATATCAGTCAGTAAGCAGCAAGGGGGCAGGATTTTTTACCTCGATAAGAAAATAGACTTTAGGTGTATAAGAGTTATTAACCGTATTTGAGTGTTTTAATCCCTTATTGCCTTGTATTAGCCCTCAGAAAGGGAACAAGTAGCGATAGTAAATAGAAGAAAAAGCAGCAAGAATTTATTGACTTGTAATGGAGCAAATAGATTGGCCATAGATACACAGAACGATTTGTACTACACTCTTAGAAAAAAAAGGGTAGAAAAAGGGTATTTGTAATGATGAAATACTGCTACCCTTTTTCTACCCTTACAAATATACCCTTTCGAATCGACGCAAATATACCCTTTTCCAACCCTCTCGTCTAAAAAGGGTAGATAAAGGGTAGATGAAGGGTATAATCGGCAGCATCTACCCTCCAGCCTGGACATAGGGTTTAAAAAGGGTAGTGATGGTGCGATGTAACAATTCTACCCTTAATATACCCCTTATTTCTGAGAGTGTACGATTATATGAGTTATTTACCCTATGTGAGGTCAACGATAATCTATATACTCGTGTTAGATACTTATTAGGGAAAACGTAGTGATATAGTAGAGGGAAAAAGACAGCAAGAGAATTTATTGGCTTTTAATAGAGTAAATATATTGGCTACAGAGCGATTTGTACGACGAGTTTGCGAGTTATTTGCTGCATGTAAGTTAATTTATCCTGTGTTTCCTTGTCTTTAGGTACTCATGATTTAGTCAGAAGGGAAAAAGTAGTGATAATAACAGGAAAAAAGACAACATCATTTATTGACTTTAATAGAGTAATATATTTGGCTACAGAGCGATTTGTACGACAGTTTGCGAGATATTTTGTTGTATATCAGTTAATCGATCGTTTATTTACTCGTTTGAGATATTTAGAAGGGAAAAGGTGGTGATAATAAGGTAAGGAAGACATAGGAAGACGTGAGTTATTTGCTTGATGTGAGTTTAATTCATCCTCTATTTACTTGTCTTTAGATACTTATAACTTAGTGAGAAGGGAAGAAGTAGTGATAATAGGCAGAAAAAAGACGACAACATAATAAATTGACTTTAGTCCTAGAAAGTTAAACATAGTCTTAGAAGGGAGGAAATAGGGATGATAAGCCAAGGAAGATCTAGGAACACGTAAAATATTGATCGTATGGGAGTTCGTGGATGTGTTATTGACTTGTAGTGATGCTTAGAGAGGTCACAAGTAGCGGTAGTGAGTAGATAAAAGACGCCAGCAGAATTAATTGACTTGTAACAGAGAAATAGATTGAATATATAGAGCGATTTGTACTTCGTCGACTCCGTACTAAGATTTTGTACATACTCGTCGTACATATTTAGAAAGGGAAGAAGTCGTGATACTAGGACAGGGAGGAAGACAGCAACATAATTAATAGACTTGTAATAGTGTAATAGATTGGCTACACAGCGTTTTGTACTCAGAGTTTGCGAGTACTTTTTACCCTATATGTGATTGTATTAATTACGAGCGAGCGCGAAGCGCTTGTGAGTCCTCGGTGGATACGGGATTTTTCTCACTTAAGCGGCCGATCCGACCGACCGACCGACCATCACGCTTTTCAGGAGCTTATATCTTTGGAATCCCGCTTCCGATTGACAAGCGGTCTTCGCCATCTGATAGCCCCATTCAATCCCTATTTGTGTTGACATGTTTTGTCTCACGTGAGGGGTCAGCATGGCGCGTGGCGCGTGCCGCGTGAGGGGTGTCAGACTACGTTATCCTGCTATAGCTGAGAAACGGCTGTACCGACTAAGTTGAAAAATGGTGTGTGGTTTGAGACCACACACCTAGCAATCTCACACAGGTCAAACCCCGAGTGACGCCGCACGTGCGCACGTGCGGCGGGTTTTAAGGCTCGCTCGTCCCTCGCCGATTAAGGCGTCTTACTGGTTTTATATATAAAGAGCTCTTTTTACTACGGGTTTTCTAGTTATTTACCCTATGTGAGTTAATTTATCCTGTACTTCCTTGTCTTTAGATATTCAGGACTTAGTAGAAGGGAAGACGTCGGGATAATAAGACAGGGAGTAGGACACCAACAGAAAGTTTGGCGGAATTAAAAGTGTAAAGAGTAAAGAGCGCCTGTCACCCCTCCGTCACCTCTCCCGCACCCTCGGTAGTGAGTGCCTAGGGGCGTGTGTGGCTTCCGGAGGCCCCGTGGCACCCTTACCTCAGTGCCACACACACACACACACACACACACACACACACACACACGGCCTTTGTAGCGGCCAGCTATTGTTTGGCATCTCGACTTCTTTAATGGCATTGATTTTATACGATGGGGGAGAGAAGTAGCGGCCTCCTCATTCTCCTCCTCCTCCTCCTCCTCCTCCTCCTCCCCTCTCTCCTCCTCCTCCTCCCCTCCTCCTCCTCCTCCAGCACTACCTCCTCCTCCTCCTCCTCCTCCTCCTCCTCCCCCCGCACTCTCCCCTCCTTCCCCCCCTCCTTTCCCCCTCCTCCCCTCCCAGCACCACCTCCTCCTCCTCCTCCAGCACCACCTCCTCCTCCTCCTCCAGCACCACCTCTTCCTCCTCCTCCTCCAGCACCACCTCCTCCTCCTCCAGCACCACCTCCTCCTCCTCCTCCTCCTCCTCCTACTGCTACTGCCGAGGTATTTTTAACCCCCACCATTGTTCCCAACGATTCCCTTCCTTCCTCCCGCACCGCCAGCCTCCCACCGGTATGATGATCCTCAAGTCGTGACCAGCGGCGCCTCACACACCTGACTACAATAATCCGGCCACTCGCATTACCGCCACACTCATGCTATAAGCTCAGGGTTCGTCTTGATCGCTATCAGGGCCGGGCAAGGCGTTCATTACCCCCCGTTCAAACTACAGCCACGACAACCACGACAACCTTTGATCGCTGTAACGTCAGTAGTATTTTCTTGGGTACATCGTGACGGCTTCAGATCACATATTTTTAAAGTTTTGTTATGTTATCTAGTTTTGCATTTAATGTTGTTTCTGTGGCTTTTGTAATGGACTGTAACCTGAATTTCATGTAGCATTTATTTGTATTTTTGTGGTCAGTAAATATCTTTCTATCTAGCTCTTCACAGTATCTCTCTATCGATCGATCTTGCAATGGGTAATCATGGGGTGTGTTGTAGTGATGTTGTGGCTGTAGGTGAAGCGTCCATGAAGGTGCACAGGTAGAAGTGTATGTATTTAATGTACACGTTAAGTTATGTGCACCTGTAAAGACCATCGCATGAGCAGTACAATCTGTGTCACGGCGCTACAAGTACAAACAATCTTCTCTTAGCGGCGAAGCTCAGATGGTTCACTTAATTTCTGACGTTCATTTCTTCTTTGTTCATTATTTTCTCAGTCAATTGAGACGTCGGGTCTCACGCCAGATAATTCCTCCGTCTTGTTCCTTTCTATCGAGGCGGCAACGCGGCTGTCTGGCTGGCGGAGCGGCTGTCATCGCTACAAGTCATCACGGCTCCACCAAAGTGACGACACGCGGGCTGCTCGGGAGACAGGTGGCCTCTGGGTGGGCGGGAGGCTCGCACCGCCCTCTCATTACTACCTGCGTCTGTCCTGTCTGTCTGTCTGTCCCTGACCACCACTGCTTGTCTGGTCGGCCTCTCGGTGTCTCGGCCTCTCGGTGTCTCGGTCCAAGAGAAAGTCAGTCCTTTTCTCTATTATTCACGTCCTTACACACTAAGAAAAAAGGTTATTATTATTTTATTATTTTATTACCTTATTTATTATTACATTATTTTACACCTTTAAAAGTGCACAGTTGACACCTTCTTT
Organism: Chionoecetes opilio; assembly: GCA_016584305.1. NCBI lineage: Eukaryota > Metazoa > Arthropoda > Malacostraca > Decapoda > Majidae > Chionoecetes > Chionoecetes opilio. Next base: position 83,836 of record JACEEZ010022713.1, read on the forward strand.
TCTTAGTGTGTCTGAATAGTGTTTTAATTAAGGCATTGCGAGGATGTCTGCACCTTGCCCCGCCCGAGGAGAGAACAACACGAGAAAAAAACGAGAAAAGGAAATAATATATACAAAATTGAGATGATAGTAGTAGTAGTAGTAGTAGTAGTAGTAGTAGTAGTTAGTAGTAGTAGTAGTAGTAGTAGTAGTAGT
>JACEEZ010022713.1:89030-91530 GCA_016584305.1 Chionoecetes opilio
AAACTTTTTCCGTCACTCAGACAAGAAGTAGCAAAGTCCTAATATCCTAAGTCCTGATGTCCTAATGTCCTAATGTCCTAAATTCCTAATGTCCTAATGTCCTAAAGTTCTAATGTCCTAAAGTTCTAAAGTCCTAAAGTCCTAAAATCCTAAAGTGACTGTTGTCGGCTTGGCTTTGAGGCCGCGATAGGATCTCTGAGGACACCGTGTAAGGATCTGTTTCCTGCGACGCATACCTGATCCTACCTGCCTTCCTGTACCTCCTCCTCCTCCTCCTTTTCCTCCTCCTCCTCCTCCTCCTCCTCCTCCTCCTCCTCTTCATCCTCCTCCTTTTCCTCCTCCTCCTCCTCCTCCTCCTCCTTTTTCTCCTCCTTAGAGTCCCTGCATTCGGTCAGCGGTTCGAGTCCACTAAGTTCGTCCTGGCGTGGTGGCGCTTTGTATAGTCAATAACCTTGTAGTTGGTACTTGCAAAGTGTCTAGATTGGATCAAAGTATCTTATTTTATCCTCCTCCTCCTCTCCTCCTTCCCTCCTCCTCCTCTCCCTCCTCCTCCTCCTCCTCCTCCTCCTCCTCCTCCTCCTCCTTTTCCTCCTCCTCCTTTTCCTGCTACCAGCTTCTCTCCTCTAAAAATCTTCCTTTTCTCTCTCTTGTCTTAGTATTTTTTCCATTTTTGCCTCTTATCTAATTCCTTTTTATTGCAGATACTTTCTTGTCCTGCCTCACTGTCTCTCCTCCTCCTCCTCCTCCTCCTCCTCCTTTTCCTCTTACTCTTACAAGCTCTTCTCTTCGCCAAACCTTCCTTTTTCACTCCTCTTCTTAATTATATACCGGTCGCTATTCCTTCTCCATTTTTTTTCTTACTATCCTCTATCCTCCAAAAACCTTCCTTGTCTCTCTCTTGTCTCAGCATCTATTAAGTCTTACGTCTCTATAATTTTCCTTCATTAATTCATATCCTTTCGTTACCCACGTAAAAGTCACTTGGTATCTGTTCTTCCTGACGTATTCTATTAAATTCATACACTCTCATCTCCCTCTCTTCCTTCTTTATATATGTAAGGCAAGGTAAATATACACCTTCTGAAGTATTCGCGTGGTGTTTTAGCGACGTTTTGGCCTTCAGAGTCCCCTACAAGCTATATTTCGCCCTTCAGAGTCCCCTACAAGCTATATTTCGACCTCCAGAGTCCCCTACAAGCTATATTTCGACCTTCAGAATCCCCTACAAGATATATTTCGGCCTTCAGAGTCCACTACAAGCTATATTTCGACCTTCAGAGTCCCCTAGAAGCTATATTTTGACCTTCAGAGTCCCCTACAAGCTATATTTCGACCTTCAGAGTCTCCTACAAGCTATATTTCGACCTTCAGAGTCCCCTACAAGCTATATTTCGCCTTCAGAGTCCCCTACAAGCTATATTTCGACCTTCAGAGTCCCCTATAAGCTATATTTCGCCCTTCAGAGTCTCCTACAAGCTACATTTTCGCCCTTCAGAGTCCCCTACAAGCTATATTTCGACCTTCAGGGTCTCCTACAAGCTATATTTCGCCCTTCAAAGTCCCCTACAAAATAATTTCGGCCTTCAGAGTCCCCTATTACCCACAAGCGATCCATAGGGCGGCACTAAAGGGTGTAGGTAAGAGAGCATGGACCAGCGGGGAACCTTAAGAGGGGCGTGACGTGTCCCGGGGTGAGACGCGCGGCGATGAGAAAGGCGTCGCAGCGGTGGCCTGTGATAAAGTACCGTAGTATTTCACGGTCTGTTACGCCGCTGTAGGGACGGGTTGTGAGTACTTCCCAGGGGCGTGGGCTACTGCTGATGGTGCTGGGGATTATGAGGTAGTGTCTGGGGGCTTGTGGAGGGTAGGAAGGGACGTGGTGGTCATATAGCGCCTTGATTAGATAAGGAAAGATAGCTGGTCTTAAGATAGAAATAAAAATAAACTGGATTTAAGGAGATTGACAGCATACTAGTAGAGAAATTTGACTGAAGAAATAAAATAGACGGGATTTTAAGAACATAAGAACATAAGAACATAAGGAAGCTACAAGAGGCTGGGAGACCTACACGTGGTAGTTCCTGTTGCTTAACACTAACTACATCCCCTTTTCATACATCTTTGTAAAATTATCTAGCCTCCTTTTAAAACTCCCTATTGACTCCGCACTAACTACCTGACGACTGAGTCCATTCCAATCATCTACACCCTATTTGTGAACCAGTTTCTCCCTATTTCTTTTTTTAAATTACGCTTTTCCAGCTTGAATCCCGTTACTTCTTGTTCTACCCAGATTATTAGCATTAAGAACTTTTCCTACACCTTCTTTATTGTATCCTTGTGAGCGGGTATTAACCCCTTGAGGCCCAGAACGTAATTTCCATTGTACTTTAGGTATACCATAAGACGATTTTAGTGAATACAAGCAATATTTTAATAGCTATGACCTGTTTAGTATCTACTTCCTTCCCTCCCTCTCCTTCCTTCCCTTCTTTCCCTT
>JACEEZ010022714.1:0-20000 GCA_016584305.1 Chionoecetes opilio
ATGAAAAGGAAAAAAAATTTGCCTAGAAAAAAAAAAATTTAAACGGAAAAATAAAAAAAAATTAAAAAAACAAAAAATATTAGGAAAAAAAATTTAAAATGAAAATAAGGAATGGGAAGTAAGCGAAAGAGGAAAGGGGGAAAGAATTGAGAAAAAGGGATGGAGAGAGGCAGGAGACCAGAGAAAAAGAGATAGATTCGTGAAAAAAGTGAGGGAAAAGATTAAAAGGACGGAGGGAAGAGAGAGAAGGAAGGAAGGAGAGATGGATGAATAGAAGAAATAAACTTGTCCAGGAAAGTGGATGGAATGAAGAAGAGTGAATTGAAGATTGAGAGCACGAGAGTAAAGGAAAGGAAGTGGCAAAATAAGATGAGGGAATAGGAAAAAATGAATGAGGGAGACGATTAGAAAAGTTAAGATTAAAGAGGGAAAAATAGTTGAAGTGAAGAGATAAAAGGAGCGAACAGAAAAGTGAAAATTAAGGTTAGAGGGGGAGAGTTAGGGTTAGTTCATTAGGAGAAAAGTTATAACAAAGAGGAAAACTTCAACATTAATGAAAGTAATTATTGATAAAAGAAAGTGTACAAGGAGAGTTGTGTATAGGTGAACCACTAATTTATTCACCAAAAGTAAGGTTAAACGTAAATAGCAAAGTAAAAGAAACACTGTTAACTGAGGAGTAAGTAATTCATGGTTTTATTACTGTCTCTAACTTTTTTCTTTTCTTTTTCAATCCCCAAAGTATTAGTTCATAAGGAAAATCAATACATATTAAAGCATTAGAATAAAGAATATATAGCATACGAATTCTTATTTATTTTAATCACATGGGAAGTACAAAATTTATTACACAAACAAGTTGGGTCATTACTTAAATAAAAATAAAATTATTTTTTTTGGCCAGGGCGTTACTACATCACTCACATTGGCCCCCCCCTTCCCCACACCCTCCTTTACACCACCCCCAAAAGAAGGCATAAAAAAAGAAAGGAGCTTGTGAAAACCTTAATATCCTCAGAGCCTCAAGTCGCCCGGGATAATATTCATCGTCGTGGTATTATTATTCAATTATACGTCCCTATCGTCATTAAATTAGCTCTAAGACGATCCTATTTGCATATTCAATATCTAGTTTGTAACCGGGTCCCTTAAGACTCACCTCTCACCTGATGGGGACTGACTACCATAATTACACCGCGGCCTTGTCGACCTCTGAAGTGTGGAGTGAAGGGAGGAGTGGAGAGGTGGAGTGAAGAAAATGGGGAGGAGTGGAGAAAAAAGGAGGGGAAGGAGGATGGGGAGATGGAGGGAAACTAAGGGGAAAAGGGGAAAAAAGGGGGGGGAAAAGGGGGGGAAAGTGGAGGATGGGGGAAGAAATTAGAAGAGAGTGGAGAAAAGCGTCTTGTTGGGGTTGTGGGTGACTTGTGCAGGTGGAGAGAACTACTGACGGGACTTTGAGGATAGAAAGATAAGAGTTGAGAGAATAATTGCAAGAAGAAAATTGAAAAGGAAGAATTTGAGAGATGGAAGAAAGTGGAAGATTGGAGAGAAAAATCGCTGGGTACATTTTAGAAGTGGAAATAAAAAAATGGAGTTGGTGGATGGAAGCGTTATACAGTAGTACTAAATAATGGAGGCATCGGTATCAAAAGAGTGAGGGAAATTTTTAAACTGGAAATATTAAAGGGGGAAAAGAGGAAAGGGAAAAAAGGAAAAGAGAGAAAAGGGGGGAGAGAGGAGGAGAAAAGAGAGGGAGAGAGAGAAAGGGGGAAGAGGAGGAAGAGAGAAGAGAGAGAGAGAGAGGAAGGAGAGAAGGGGGAGGAAAAAAAGAAACAGACGATAAAAAGGGGATAAAAAAAAAAGGGGGGGGGAGAGAGGGAGCGGGGGGGGGAGGGAGAGGAGAGAGAGAGGGGGGAAAAAGGGGGGAGAAGGAGAAGAAAAGAGGGGAAGAGGAGAGGAGAGGGGGGAGAGAGAGAAGAGGGAGAGAGAGAGAGGAAAAAAGGAAAAGAAGAAAAAGAACGAAAAGAGAGAGGAGGAAAAAGAACAGGGAAAAAAGAAGGGGGGGAGAGAGAAGAGAAGAGAGGGGGAGAGAGAGAGAGAGAAAGAGAGAAAAAAAAGAGAGAGAGAGAGAGAGAGAGAAAAAAACAGGAAAAGGGAAAAAGAGAAGAAAAAGAAAGATAAAAAAGGGGAAAAGAGAAGGGAGAGAAGAGAGAGAAAGGGGAGAGAGGAGGGGAGGGAGAGAAGAAAGAGAAGAGAAAGGGGGAAAAGAGAAGGGAGGAAAGAGAAGAGGAAAAGGAGAGAGAAAAGAAAAAGGGGAGGAGAGAGAGAGAGAAGGGGAGCGAGAAGGAGAGAGAAGGGAAAAGAGGAGAGGGGAAAAGGGGAAGAGAGAAGAGAGAAGAGAGAGAAAAAAGAGAGAAAGGGGAAGAAGGGAAAAAAAGGGGAAAAAAAGAAGGGAAGAAAAAAGGGAAAAAAAGAAGAAAAAGTTTTAAAAAAGAAAAAAGAGGGGGGGGGAAAAAAAAAAAAACAAACAAAAAAAAAAAAACCCCGAGAAGGGCGATAAACAGCAAAAAAAAAAATAAAGAAAAAGAGGAAAGGCCCTTGGGAAAAAAAAAAAAAAAAAAAAAAGAAGAAGGGAAAGGAAAAAAAAAAAGGGGGGGAGGACAAAAAAAAAAGGGAAAAAGGAAAGAAGGCCCCGGCCCTTTTTTTTTCCCCAAAAGGGGTTTTTTTCCCCCCCCTTCTCCCCCCCCCCGGGGGGGTTTTTTTTTTTTTTTTTTTTTTTTTTTTTTCCCCCCCCCCCCCCCCTTTCCCCCCCCCCCCCCTTTTTTTTTTTTTTTTTTTTTTTTTTTTTTCCCCCCCCTTTTTTTTAAGGGGGGGAAAAAGGGGGCCCCCCTGGGCCGGGGGGGTTTTTTTTTTTCCCCGGGGGGGGGAAAAAAAAAAAAAAAATTTTTTTTTTTAAAAAATTATTTTCCCCCTTTTTTTTTTTCCCGTTTTTGCCCTTTTTTTGGGGGTTTTTTTTTAAAATTTAAATTATTAACCATATTAAAAAGGGGGGGGGACCTTTTTTTGGGGAAAATTAAAAAAATTTGGGAAAAAAAAAATTTTTTTTTGGGGGAAAAAAATGGGGTGGGGGGGGGTTTTTGTTTTTTTTGTTTTTGTTTTGTTGTTGGGGTTTTTTTTTTTTTTTTTTTTTGGGGGGTTTTTTTTTTTTTTTTTTTTTTTCCCCCCCTTTTTTTTTTTTTTTTTTTTTTAATTTTTTTTTTTTTTTTTTTTTTTTCCTCTCTCTCTCTCTCTTCTCTCTCTCTCCCCTTTCTCTCTCTGTTTATCTGTTCTTTCTCTTTTCTCTCTCTCTCTCTCTCTCTTTTCTTTTCTTTTCCCTCTCTCTCTCTCTCTCTCTTCTCTTCTCTCTCTCTCTCTCTCTCTCTCCTCTCTCTCCTCTACTCCCCTCTCCTCTCTCTCTCTTCTCTCTTTTCTCTCTCTTCTCTCTCTTCTCTCTTTTTTCCCCGGGGTTTTTTTTTCCCTACGTCATGGGGTAAACTTGTTTTCGAAAGGCCCTCCAAATCCACAATGCCGGGCTGAAGGGATCTTCTCCCATTAGGGAAAGCATAAAAAGCTGAGAAGTTTTTTTTGGTCCCTCAAAAAAACCTTTTAATGTCTTTTTTTTTAAACGCAGCAAAAGGAGGTTTGGGTAACGTGGGAAGGGGTTGCTATTGAGGGTCTTCTGTTTCAATGTTGCATGTTTGTGCAGTTTCTTTTCATTATTTATTCATTCATTTACCAATTCATGGAAGGTGATTGTGTAGCCTTTTTTTGGTGAGTTAAAGAGTATATGACATGGCTTGTGTGTGTGTGTGTGTGTGTGTGTGTGCGGGTGTGTGTGAGTTATTGTGTGTGTGGGTGGGGTGTGTGTGTGTGTGGTGTGGTGGTGGGTTTTTGTGTGTGTGTGTGTGTGTGTGGGGGGGTGTTTTTATTAAATTTGGGGTTTTGAAAAAAAAACCAGTACAGTAGGTTCGAATGAGAGAGAGAGAGAGAGAGAGAGAGAGAGAAAGGAAAAGGAGAAGGAGAGAAGAGAGAGGAAGAGAGAGAAGAGAGTTTAGGGGGGTAAGCATTTCCTAAACTAACAAACTGTTTTTTAATTTTTACTATCACCACTCTACTCTACCCCATCACTAAAATACACCCCCACCACCATCCAAAAAAACACCATCAGCAACAGCATCCCTCCAACCCTTCCCCACCCCCTATGATGTTACGGGAGTGGGGCCGCAACAGTCCAGTGATTCGAGGCGACCAACGAACAACACCCTTTAGGCAAAAAATCAGTCAAGGTTCCCGGGCGTTTTTATCGTAGATTTTACTTCTCTCTCTCTCTCCTCCTCTCTCCCTCCCCTCTCTCTCTCTCTTCCCCCTCTCTCTCTCTTCTCTCTCTCTCCTCCCTTTCCCTTCCCCCCCTTTTCCCCCCCCCCCCTCCCTCCCTTCCTCTCTCTCTCTCTCTCTCTTTTCCTCCTCTCTCTCTTCTCTCTCTTCTCTCCCCCTCTCTTCTCCTTTTTCTCCTCTCTCTCTCCCCCTCTCCTCTGGGCCTGTTTTCCTTCCTTTTTCCTACTTTCTTTCTCGTTTACCTCTCCCTAAAATTCTTTTAATCTCCTTCCTTTTTCCCCCTCTCTCTTCTCTCTTCTCTCTCTCTCTCTCTCCCTCTTCTCCCTTTTCCTCTCTCTCCCCCTCTTCTCTCCCTCCCCCCGATCTCTCTCCCTCTCCTCTCCTCTCTCTCTCTCTCCATAAATATATTTGTTTGAACAGGATTTGTTTTTTTTTCTTTATTAGCACATAAATTTACCCGTGGCTTTTTTTTTTTTTACTAAAAATTTAATTCGAAAATTTTTTTCCAGCTCTCTACTTGTGTGATCTTTCTTTACAATTTTGGGAATTTCTAACAAAATTCTGAATTTTATGTTTGTTTTTGGTGGGGGGTTATTGGGGTTTCTTATGTGGCAAAATAGTTCCCGCGTCTGTGGGACTCCGCCCCTGTGAGGGTCGTCTTGGTACGGTTTTGCTTTTTGCTTTCGTTGCTGGTATATGTAAAAATATAGGTTTTATGATTATTATTCCTTATTTTTTCCTTTGAGCATTGTAATTTTCTTTTCCGCTACTAAAATACTGCTTTTCTACTGCTCTGTGCTGCTACTACTACTATACTACTACTACTACTACTACTACCACACTACTACTATACTACTACTTTTTTTTTTTTTTTTTTTTTTTTTTTTTTAAAATACTACTACATAAAAATACCCCCACCGATTTTTTTATTTGGGGCCCATTTAAAATGGGGCCAGTAGCCAAATCTATCGCTTGGGCGTGGGATCCCAAAATAGGGTACTCTACTTATCCCTACTTACTTCCCCCCTCCCGTCATCTACACTAATATCCGCTTCCCCTACAGTGGCCTGGTAGTTCAGGGGCCCCTAAATCGATGGTTTGGGGGTGATATCTAGTAAACCCCCGAACTAAGGGGCAGACCTGAGCAGGGAGAAGGAAGACGGGCCCCCTCCAGGCAAAAACGTGGCTCCTTGCTGGTGCCTTTTTTTTTGCCATTTTCTCTGCTGTCTTGAATAGAAACACTTGGCCCTTCTACTTTCTACTATACTACTATAAAAAAATATAATAATAATAATAATAATACTGCTGCTGCTGCTACTTATACTACTACTACTACTATTACGGCTCAGAAATTAAATATCTATCCCCAAAATGAAGTCTTTCTTTATTCAGCTGTATTTTTATTGACATACGAGTACAATGATACACGCCCTTAACCTTCTTCCATCCACGCACCTTTCCCTTTGCACCAACACCCTTACCCTAGCTTTATCAACGCCTCCCTAGCCTTCATCATTGCCCATTGCCCCATCATGGTTGCTTACCCCATCACTCCATCCCTTGCCCCCTTTCCCCCTAACCCTTGACATCCTCCCCCTTTCCCCCATATCCCCAAACCTCTTTACCTAAAACCCATTGTCACATCACTCCCCATTGCCCCATCATCCCAAGCCTTCTTCACCTAACCCATTGTCACATCATTGCTCATTGCCCCATCACTCCATTCCTTGCCCCCTTCACCTAACCCATGCACTCACTGCCCTTTCCCATCTTCCCCTTCCCTTTCCCCATCTCCCGCCCCCTTTCTTTCCACCTCGTCCTTTTCCCCCCCAAACACCCTGCCTTCCTCCACAACGGCCATCCATTATTTATTTATATACAAACTTTCCACCTAAAAAACATCCCTTGACGTCCTTGGCCTTTTTCTTCATGACAAAACTTTACCTTTCCATCACTGGTACTGAGATCCCCTTCCGTTTTTGTCCTGGGAAGAAAGGAACGCTCCCTTCATCCCCTCCTCTCCCCCTTTTTTTCTTTGCTTCTCTCTCTATCTCAAATTCATTCCTTCACTTTCGTTTCACTACGATTTAAAAGTGATGAAGTTTTCTCGTATCCATTCATTGGCAGGATGATTCCCAGCCCTTTAGAGGGGCAATAAGGTCTTACGAGTTGTTTGCTTGGCTGTAAAGACCCTGAAGTATACTGGAACCTGACGGGCAGGGCAGCAAGACAGGATTAGTAGTTCTGTTTACTCGTTGAATATTTAGTTTCTCTGCTTTGTGTGTGTGTGTGTGACTGTGTGTGTGTGTGTGTGTGTGTGTGTGTGTGTGTGTTGTGTGTGTTGTGTTGTGTGGGGTGTGTTTTTTTTGGGGTGTGTGTGTGTGTGTGGTGTGTGTGTGTGTGTGTGTGTGTGTTTTTGTGTGTTGTGTGTGTTGTGTGTGTGTGTTTGGCTTTGGTTTTTTTTGTGTCTTTGGGTGTGTTGGGTGGGTGTGTGTGTGTGTGTGTGTGGTGTGTGTGTGTGTGTTGTTGTGTTGGTGTGTTTGGGGTGTGTGTGTGTGTGTGTGTTTCTTTTTTTTGTTGTATTTTACAGGGCCAGACCAATGCTCGTGTGGCCCCCCCCCATATCAACATTTTTATATTCATCCTTAGTGCTTTTGTTGGGCCCAAGCCAGCACCCCCGGAGAGAGGGAAAATCCCGGGTAACACCCGGTTTCCCATTCACGCTGGGTGTGTATTGTTTTGGGGTGTGGGGTGTGTGTGTGTTGGTGTGTGTGTGTGTGTGTGTGTGGTGGTGTGTGTATTGTGTGTGCAGTTGTGTGACTTTTAGTGGCCTTGGAAAACATTAATAAAAACAAACATTGCCATACATAAAGCATTGAGTTTTGTACCATTATCCTGGATATAAATACCATTTCTATAATGACTGCATATTTTTTTAGTCTTTGATGACTCCAACATTTTTTTCATAGGCATAATATGAACGCATTTTTTTTCCATATTTTTCACATCGACGTCACTATTCACGTTGCTAAAACAGGACGCCTTTTTTTAGCTCTTTTTTTTTCAACAAGTCGGCGTCCTCGTGTATGCTTGCGAAATTGGTTTACACTGTAGCTCCATTAAAGCCTCGCGTATATATTGTCCCCATTTCGGTGCTCTCTGTTTATGTTCCAAGCCGGCGGTGCTGCTGTCACAGTCATTATTAGCGACGGCCTCCATGGGCTTCATATTGGCTCGGGATGAAAACACGTCACGGCCATACGACGCCTCCCCCTACCCTCCAAACCTGCCCCCCCCCCAGCCTTCCCCTCCAAACATCCCCCTCCTGCCCTCCTCTTCCCTCCCCTTCCCCTCCAAACTTCCCCTCCTGCCATCCTCTTCCCTTCCTCTCCAAACCTCCCCTCCTACCCTCCTCTTCCCTCCCCTTCCTCTTCAAACCTCTCCTCCTCTTCCCTCCCCTTCCTCCCCAAACCAGCCCCTTTTACCCCCCTTTCCCTCCCCTTATCCCTTTCATCCCACCCAGTTCTACCTCCTCTGCTTCCTCTCGCTTATTCCCTCTCTTCCTTCCTTCTTTCACCTTTCCCTACCTGCCCCTCTCCGCTTCACCCTCGCCCCCTCACTCTTCCCTGCAGTTCATTTTCCAATCAAGCGTCTCTTGACATTGCATCTCATTGCCTCCGCCATGGGGGAAAATACGTTCTTTTTTTTTGGCAACCACATTTTTTATAACCTTTCTATTTTTCAATCGACTCTTTTCCTTGGCTCTTCGTCGTTCTGGCCTGCCTCCACCTGTCTCTCTCTTTCTCCTCACATCTTCTATCTTGCGAGCGATATTGCAACAAGAGGTGTTGGTGGATGGCTTTGTAGATTTGTATAACAATGAAAAATAGTTCATCGACAGAGACTTGGCATTGGACTGAATAATTATTATAATCTATTTATGTTTTATAGGAGATGCAATATATTTTCAGCGAGAAACCCGATGTAAGGCGCCGTATATTTAATTTATTTATGTGCCTCCTTTGCCTCATAGCAAATACAAATACATACATGAATGAGTCACATTGCACATTTATCGCCGCTGCTGCAATCGGCACAGACTAGGGAGCGGTAGCCTTGTCGCTGGCGGGTCTTGACAACAGACGCCACCGGTAATAAAATATAGAGTGATCAATAGAAGGATTTTCCCTTTAAAGTTGTCTGTTTCATGGAGGCGGGGGCGGCGCGAGGCTGGCGGGGTCAGGTGTGGCTGCAAGGGCGAATCGTAAATATGGTGAAGCTAATAGCAATGAGTCTCATGTTTCGCATTTGAATCCTGCGTTAATTTCCGTCTGGTTGCCGTGGACGCTCGCCGCTTCGTAATTGCGTGTTGATGTTGAGTCGTGTCTCGGGGCAGTTGTTTTGACGGGAGGCGCGTTCGTGCTCGGGGTAATTTCTCTTCCTTTTGAGATTGGCTCGGGCGTGTTCCTGGTCTTAAATATAGGCGTATCCGTGGCCGTTTGGAGGGAGGGAAAGCGATTCAGACGATAATTTGCCTGTATAGAGACGAAATGGTACGTGTGGCGAATTTTTCGGCGAAAATCAAGGTGTTGTTGATATCTTAGTGATTTATGTTATGACGTCCATTTAATACAACTACATCAACAAAACACTTAGTTCTTGGATGCAAAATATTACTTATAGTGTGTTTCAGTCCAGGTACAAATAGCAGCAACTACGATATACTAATGGTAAATATGAAACAATAGATTGCAAAAATATTCATAGAATTCTGTAGCTAAGCACTTCAAAGGTAAATTGTACACTCACAGAAGTACTCACAAATAACTGCTTTGAGTTCAATACATGGTAAGAAATATTTATCACACATTATTTCATGGATAATAAATCATTATGAGGAATGTTGTAACGGCTGGAATAAAGTATTTTGTCTCACCAGGGAACAATTCTTGTGGGACAATATTCCGTATTAGAAAAAGTTGAGTAATCGTGACAAGCGAATAATCAAGTGACCTCAGGAAGCGTATGAATGTAGGTTACATAAAATGAGACCACGAATAAACCTCGAATGACTAAAGAACACGTAACATAAAGCCAAAAAAGATGATTGGCTAAGAATTATTTGCAACAAAAAAGATAAATTCAATTACTTACAAGCGATAATGAAGAATAGCGATAATAAAAATGATACGCTAATTTAACAAAAAACGGGACAAAAGGCCAAGAAAAAAACAAAAAAAACAATTGCAAGCATCGATAATAATCAAATAATACTTTACCGAAGCGCAAACAGTGTCCACATAAAAATGAACAAAGGAGTCTTACAAATGAAATTCGAGCAAGAGAAAACGCGAGTGAGTAAAGAAAATCGGATTAAAGGAAAGACAAAAAACTACAATAAAAGAGAGTCAGAGAATCAGCCGCTACTCACTTCCTTCCAATCCACCAAAAAAATACTCAAAAGAAAGTATTCAAAGAAAATTAATTAGCTGACGAGAAAACAAACCAGGTAAAAGCAAAAAAATAGCTAATGGACGACACTGAAAAAGTTAAACGAGAATGAATTGGAAAATAAAAATAGAAAAGGCGATGAATGCAACGAAAATGTAGGCTTCCTAACAAAGAACTTGGCAATTGAGTCTTTATTGTTGTGTTTGTTGTCATGGCAACCAGGTATTTACAATCCTCTTTGGTTCTTCCTCTGTTCCTCTCCTCCTTCCGGTCAGCCCAGATCGGATCAAGAGTAATGATGACAAATAATGGCGTCAGGCAACATCAAAATACCCTTATTTGGTTATATAAGTCCAGAAGTATTTATTATATATTTTTAGTCAGAGCTCGCCTAGAAGAAGCTATTCAAATGGTTTGATTTTGTTGTTGTTGTTTTGGGAATGTGGAAGAAGCAAAAACAACAATCAACAGTTTTTGGAAGACCAGAGAAAAGAAGACGAAAGAAAGAGAAAAAAATGAAAAGGCAATGAGAGAAAACAACTAACTAAAGACCCAGACAGCAAGATGAGAAACATCAGGAAATGCCGATATAAAATGCCAAACTCCCGACCCACAACTGAACTGAACAGAACGAAATCATATACATAATAGTTTTCTTGAAGCATCTTCCGTGGGTTGCAATGAATAATATGAGAAAAAGGTGAAAATGGAGACAGATTTTCTTGTTTCCGTTTCATTTGTGTTGTGTATCCTCACCTAACATCATAGATCGTAGTGGAATAAAGAAGCATCGCGATCAATCTTCTTCCTTAAGCCACAACAGACACCTATCCATCGAGGTTGAATAGTTTCCTCCAGAATGTCGTAAAGATCCAGCGTCCTTGTACGTATTATCGACGTATCGGTGCTATAACCCTCAGCTTCATTGTCTGAGCAGCTGATCCCGGAACGCGGCATCTCTTTATTATAATGTCGATCCAGCAACACCCTCACTGAACACTCACAACAGTGGAAGAGACGGGCTCGGTGACAAAGTAATAAGCACACTTGCCTGCCTGCCCCATTAGCTATAGGGGCTGCACGCCGCTCCGCCTTGTTTCCTCTTGATAAATGGGTCTCGTCAGCTAATGAGTTCGGTAGCGGCAGGTCTGGAAAATGTAGACATTAAGTGTATCTCAAGGAAACTTTTGGTGGTTAGTGCCTTGCAGGGGCATAGAAAAGAAATTATATATATATATATATATATATATATATATATATATATATATGATACGTGCTTATTTAAAGTTTTGCAGGTGTGTGTGTATTCAACAACTAGATACATCAGTTACTCATTACGTAATCCTTTGAAGATGTATCGGAATGGTTATGAAATGCCAAAAGCAACGATATGAAAAATGCGCTTTGAGCAACACTCTCTAGTGTAACTTTTTTTTTTTTTTTTTTTTATACATTTTGTGCCTATAACGCCTGTAGGCAGTGGTGATCCAGGGCTCGGATGGTAGGCTCTGGATATTCACTTGAGGGCTGCTGTGATGGTTGGCCCTCGCCCGTGGTGGCGCAGGCAGGATTCTTATAGTGACGCCTGTGATTAGAGGCTCATGCCGCCCCCCTGTGTCCTCCGATGCACTCGCAATCGAAGGTAGAGTTGATGGGCAGGGCATGTGGGTGTTCTTAGGCCACTCGACGGTGCAGAAAGGTTTTGGATTTCTTCGGGGATCGAACTCGGGTCACCGAGAACGCCAGTCGGAGACGCTATCCACTCCGCTACCGCCTCCCCAAAACTACTAGCGCAGTACACCAGTTACATCATTGTTTTCGAGTAATGTTGTTGCTAAATAATCCTACAGCAAGCAAAGCTCCTGCGAGATGTACTATGTCTTTATGTATTTCTGAATATGTAATTATATTTCTTGTTCTTGTTTTAGGGTTGCGAGGATCCCGTGGGGAACACTATGGGCCCGTAATAATATTTCAATAATTATATAATATAATATAATATAATATTTGATATAACACTATCTTATTATATCTTTATAGAAATATGTTATATCTTTGTATTTTTCGCTTTTCATATCAGCTTTGTCCGCTCTTTGGCTGACTTGTTGATTCGACGGAAACGCTGATGTACCAATCCTTCCCCGCATTCGAGACCGGGAATTGAGGAAACCTACTCGGATTTCCAATTACCGAAAGAGTAAAAATACAACTTCCATCGAGCAAGAGATGTCATCCGCTTATGTATATTGCACCACATGCATGTATACGCCGTGCAGAGGTTTCACTCGTGTTCCTGTTGATACATCTTTCGTACCATTACGTTGCTTTCCCTTGCCCTGTGCGGCCAGCCATCAGCGGCGGGTCACACAGATCAACACGGCCATCAGTCGCGCAGAGCTGGCCGTCGGATCAATAACCCGGTAAGTGAGCACCATGCCAGGTCGCCGCCAGAAGAAACGGTGGTAATGATAATGGATGGCTTTGCGCGTATAGGGTACGTGGATATCATACACACAACACACCACCAAAACACCACACACCACACACACACACACACAACACACACACACACCCCCACAACCCCCACACACACACACACACACACACACACACAGACACACGCACGCACCGCACGCACCACGCACGCACGCCCCGCACGCACGCACGCACGCACGCACGCACGCACGCACGCACGCACGCACGCACGCCACGCACCCCCACACACACACACACACACACACACACACACCACACACACACACACACACACACACACACACACACACCCCACACACACACACACACACACACACACAGCCGATGAAGACTGATCTAAAAGAACAGCGAAGGAAAAATGAACGAGGGAATCATCAAAAACGAGTCTTGAGTTCCCTTGATGTATACACGCATAGAGGCTATATTATACGAAGTTAAAGGTGTCCCGCGGAAACTTGAATGCATTCGTAGAAGAGGAAGAAAATTGAAAAGTTCTAGGACATGTATTGTAATTAAGAGTAAATACATTATATTTCACACTAACATCATATCGACCCTTCAGGAAATGCGTGCTATACTCTAGCTCAAATGTTATGTATATCTTTTAATCCAAGGAAGAACTGACTCGTCAAAGGGTATCTGAAAAATATTTATGAGTCTCCATGGAAAGGTGGACTCCCTATGTGTGTGCTTGTTAATTTAGGGGTAACGAGAAACAATCTTCTGCTTTGCGAACTTCAAGCAACCCCAAGCGTATGGTTCTTAGATACTAGTTTTCCGCGAGGCTGAGCTGGTTGATGGAGGACTCATTGTTCATAGGGTTGCATGCCAGACGACCTAAGATAACGAGGATTCATAAACAATATCAGGCTATTCAAAGGGAAGGGAAGGGAAGAGAGGACAGGAAAATAGATGTCTTGTCTAGAGAATGAAGTGGTGTAGGTTAGTTAGGAAGGGAAGTAATGATATTGACAATTATAGAGCTGCGATGAGAGAGAGAGAGAGAGAGAGAGAGAGAGAGAGAGAGAGAGAGAAGAGAGAGAGAGAAAAGAGAGAGGGGAGAGGGGAAGAGAGAGAGAGAGATAGAAAAAGAAAAAACAGAAAAGAAAATAAAGACAGACAGAAGCAGAGACAGATAGAAAAAAAAGGACAGCCCAGAAACAGGGGGAAGAGAGAGAAAAAGGGGAAAGACAGAAACAGAGACAGAGAGAGATAAAGACAGACAGAAGCAGAGACAGATAGATATAAAGACAGAAAAAAAGCAGAGACAGTAGATAAAAAGGGGACAGACAGAAACAGGGGACAGAGGGGAGATAAAGACAGCCCAGAAACAGAGACAGTTTAGATATAAAGACAGACGAAACAGGGGCCCCAGAGAGAGATAAAGACAAAACAAAAAACAGAGAAGACAGATATAAAAAACCAAAACAAAAACCCTGACAGAGGAGTTTAAAGAAGACGAAGCAGAGACAAAAGGGTATAAAGACAGACAGAAACAGAGACAGAGAAAGATAAAGACAGACAGAAACATAGACAGAGAAATAAAGACAGAGAGAAACAGAGACAGAGAGAGATGAAGACAGACAGAAACAGAGAAGAGGGGAGAGAGAAAAAAGACAGGGGGAAAAACAGGGGCCCGGAGCGTTTAAAGACAGACAAAAAACAGAGACAGAGAGAAAAGGGGAAGGGGAAAAATAAAAAAAACGGAAAGATAGAGAGACAAACTTAAGCACAAAAAGGATCTCCTCTCTAAATGGCGGGAAAGAAAGGGGGGGCCATCGCAGCAGGCCCGCCCCCTTTTAACCCCCTGACACAGGATTTAGAATTGGGTTTAAAAACTGCCCCCCACACTTTATAGCTTCCGCGCCCTTTTTAAAAAAGCAAGGGGTTCCCCTTTCCCCCTCTTTTCCCTTTTTCCTTCTCTCCCCCTCTCTCTCTCTCTCTCCTCTCTCCCTCCCCTCTCTCTCTCTCTTTTTTTATCCTTTTCTCTCTCTCTCTCTCTCTCCCCTCTCCTCTCTTTTTCCCCCTTTTCCTCTCTCTTCTCTCTCTCTCTCCCCTCTCTCTTCTCTCTCTCTCTCTCTCTTCTCTTTTCTCTCTCTCTCTTCTCTCCCTCCTCTCTCCCCTCTTCTCTTCCCTTCCCCTCTCTCTCTTTTCCTTCTTTTCCCTCCCCTCCCCTTCCTCTCTCTTTTTCTCTCTTCTCTCTCCCCCCTCTCTCTCTCTCTCTCTCTCCCCTCCCCTTTTCTCTCCCCCTCCCCTACTTTTCCTCTCTCTCCCCTCTCTTCCCCTCCCCCTCTCTCTTTTTCTCTCTCTCTTTTCCCCTTCTCTCCCCTCTCTCTCTCCTCTCTCTTCTCCCCTCTCTCTCTTTTCCTCTCTCTCTCTCTCCCCCTCCTCTCTCCTCTCTCTCTCTCCTCTCCCCTCTCTCTCTCTTTTTTTTTTTTTCTCTCGTTTTTTTCTGGTACCCCCAAAATTTTGACCGTATTTTAAAATAAAAATCCTTTAAAAATGTCCCCGGGGTTTTTCCCATCCTAGAAGATAAGGTAAATATTTTTGCTTTGTTTACTATATTCTTTCGAAACACAAGAGGGATATGTTTATAATATGTTGCAGGTTATTTAAAATTTTATAAAGACACGTATGATATTTCATATTTCTTACTACCGATATAAAAAAGTATATAAGAAGTATATAAGTTGTAAGAGAGCGGTCAGAGCAATTTATTTTTTGACCCAAATTTTTTAAATCCCCCAAAATTTTAAATTGAAACCCCATATTTATAAGCCAAAGAGAGTCCCTTTGCAAAACCCAAAAAAATTTTTAATTTTTAAAATTGCATCTTTAAATAAATCATCATTTTGTAAATTCAGCTACAGCAATCAGGACCTTTATGTAGTTTCAGTCAGTATCAATCAAACTTAATGTATAGTAGCATCCAGGGGTGTGGTATAAACTGCTTCTTTTTTTCTTATACTTGACAGGTATCCCGGATAAGGCCACAACTGTTACGTCTATGCCCAACTGAATAGTCAAACAACTCATAAGTCAGCAGCCAACCAACCATTAGCCAACTAACGCCTTGCCCAATTGAATGGAGTATAATATATAGTGTCACATAATTGTGCAGATTGATACGTTAACTTATTTATTCAGATCACTAGTGCAGGAAGAGGAACGGCCTTAAGAGGGGAGGAGTCTTTTGTGGGATCCCTAATTTTTTCTAAAGGGATACAGTTCTCCCCCAGTGACCAAATGGTTACTGATACGGGGAAAATGAAGTTAAAGGGGGTTTAAAGTTTAAACGAAAAAGTTTAAGGGGTTCAAAAAGGCAATTGAGGAAATAAGTTGTCTTTTACGAGGCACCAGTCCTCTGTAGGCTGGGATGCAGGCAAGTCTTGACAACACAATTAACCTTGTTTGTTGTAGTTTTGGGAGAGAGTGGTTGGGATTAGCGGGACTGATAATGCCAAGAGTGAGCGTTTAATTTACAGGAAAAACCACGAACAGAAAGCTTTAGGTAGAGAAAAAAAAAAATTTTGTCCCAAAAGGGAGATAAGACAAAGTGGGGAAGAGAGCAGAAAATTTCAGACTCTGGATGAAGCGATTATACCGTTCATCAAGTCCTCGGAAGGTAGCGGTGAGGTGGTCAAGAGTGGCCACGCACGGAGGAACAGTAAATCTCTGGTATCCGTTTCGGTTTCCTCAGCCAGTGTATTGTATTTCTGTTAAGTGCAGGACTGTGTAAAATACATCTTGTTTTGAGGTGAGTCGGCAGGGGATCGCAGCTGCCGCAACAAATCGTACCCTCACACGCGGTCTTTTTCATCCGCTTAACCACCACCTCCCTGTCCTTTGATCCCTACTACTACTACTATTACTATAACTACTACTACAAATATAATACTATATTCCTTTTAACTATACTACTCTACTATACTACTACTACTACTATATACTAATACTACTATTACTATAAAAAAATACTACTACACTACTACTACTACTACTAAATATTACTAAATACTTTCTCCCCTACACTACTAAAACTATAATTACTATAACTTTCTAAATACTATATACTACTACACTACTACTACTATTACTATAAAAATACTAAATACTACTACTACTACTACTACTACTACTACTACTACTAAATACTACTACTTTCTACAATATTTCTATAAAAATTCCACTTTACTACTATACTATTTCTACTTTCTACTACACTACTACTACTTTTACTATACTATTACTACTACTACTACTACTTTCTACTACTACTATACTACTACCTTTACCCATAACCACTACTAATACTACCCTACTACTACTACTATATACCATAAAATTTCTATTTTTTTAACTACTTTCTAACTACTACTACTACTTTCTACTATACTACCCACTAAACCTTTCTACTACTAAATACTACTACTACTATAAACTTCCCATTTCTATAACTACTACTCCCAAAACTACCACCACTATACCACCCCTAATACAATTACTACTTACTACTACTACTATTTACTACTACTACTACTATATTATACTACTACCGCTATTTTCTATTACTTTTCATACTACTACTATTACTACTGCCACTACTACTACTACTACCCTCTTACTTCCTCCCTTCACCAGGGCCGTATGTTACGCTTATTTAATTCCTAACAGTGTATTTTATGTATGCGATGGTCGTTTCATACTCTGCGTTAGAAGTTATAAGCGTATTATAATGATATTTTCTGTATATCATAGTAGTAGTATTAATTTTTTACAGTTTATCTTGTCGGTATGTTTTCTCCCCCCGGGGAAAACTGTCCTTATCTGGGCTCAAATTTAAATTTTTTTGTTTTTTAAAATTTTTGTCTTCCTGAGCTCGAACTTTTGGCCCAAAAAAAGTTTTTTCCCATATTTTTTTTCTTCAGCCACGATTCCATGGTATTATTAAGTTTTTCACAGTTTATTTTGTCAGTATGTCTCTCCTCTTTCCCAAAAAATGGCCCCTTTTGTGTTTTCATTTTTTATTTGTGTTTTTAATTTGTTTTCCCCCCGAGCTGAACTAGGAGAAAAAAAAAAAAAATTTTTATATTTTTTTTCCCTTTAGCCACGATTTTCCCAAAAAAACAGTCTGGCGCTGGTTTTTGTGCAGCCGGTTTTGTGGGCCCCCCCGCGCCGCCTTGCTTTATCTGTCCCCAAAAAAAATTGGGCCATTTGGGGCCCCAAATGTGTCTCTTGCTCCGCCACAAGTTCCCGGGGGGAAAAGAGGAGAAAAAAAACGCACCCTTTACAGCGAGCCGCGTCGTGTTCCCTTTTTTTTCCCTCACTCAATATTTCCTGTTCAGAGAAGCGCGAGACGAACAGATATATAAAGCTGACGCAATAAGAGACGAGTGGCAGCTGGGTGACGGGGGAGAGAATGCTGATTTTGATTGAAGGTAGAAATGAAACTGTTGATAAGTGACGCATCCCAAATGAGTTTTTATTAAGTTTGTTTGCTTTACTTCATTTTGTTATGGTCTATTTTCCTCATATATCTTACTGATGTATTTATATATATATATATATATATATATATTTACAATAGTTATATATTTATAGTTAGTATGTTAATTTGTAGGGGGATAGACTTATTATTTGTTGTTGCTATCATCAAAAATTTTCTTCTTGTTCTTATTATTATTTTTTATTTTAAATTTTTATTATTTATTAAATTTCTATTTTCAGGGTCTCTAAGGGATATTCTTTGTGTTTTTCTGTTGCCTTTACATTTATTCACATATTGATTCAAATGTTTTTTATCTCTCTTTGAAAGGGAAGAAGATCAAAGGGGGTAAAAGTACAACCCTTCAGTACCCCAAAGGGCATTAAAGTGCCCCCCCAAGTGTATTTTTCGTACGTTTAAGGGTACGGCCGCCTCTTGGGATACATCACACAAAAACGTAGGAGAGGAAAAACAATACAATTTCTTCGAAGTAAAAACCTATGTAAAAAAAAAGCAAACAGAACGTCACGCAGAGCCAAATTGGGGGGAGGGGGTAGCGTAAACCCCTTTAAAAAACGGGCATTCAGCCACCTCGCGTAGTTCATCTTGGCGACAGACTTGTGTATATATATATATATTCTGGCGGCAGAGGGAAGCTTTCTTATGGCGAGGAACCATTTCTTGTCAAAATATAGAGGCGGCGTGAGCGTGGGGAGTACATCATTGAACGGGGAGACAGCTGCTGAAGGAGGGGGGGGGGGGAAAGGAGGTTTGTAGGGGGGAAAGGGGAAAGAAGGGGGAAAGAAGGAAAAGGGTAGTAAGAGGGGGGAGGGGGGAAAAGGAGTAAAAAGGAAGGAAAGAAGGAGGAGGGGGGGAAAAACCCCCCCCCCCCCCCCCCCCAAAGGGGGAAATGAAGGAAGGAGGGAAAGAAGGGGGAAAAGAAGGAAGGAGGGAAGAGAGAAGGGGGAAATGAAGGAAGGAGGGAAGAGAAAGGGGGAAAAAAAAAGGGGGAAAAAAAAATAAAAAAATAAAAAAAAAAAAACCAAAAAAAAAAAAAAAAAAGGGGGAAGGGGCGAGAAGGGGAGGGAAAAAGAAGGGGTTTAAAAAAAAACGGAGGGAACAAAATTAAATTTTAAAAGGGAAGGAGGGAAAGGGGGGGAAGGGGGGGAAGGGGAAGGGAAAAAGAGGAAAAGGGGGGTTTTTAAAAAAAAAAAAGGGGCCTGAAACCCAGTACGCCCTTTTTATTTTAATTATTTCCGAGGATTTACCTGGAACTCCTAGGGGCCCAAAATGGAAAAAGGTTTGTTAAAGAAAAAAAAAGGGGGTTTTGGAAAATGCACCTTTACCCCGAAAACGTGTTTTAGTTTTTGTTTTTATCCGAAAAAGGACCTGCCTTGGGTTTTTTTTTCCCGGTTTTTTTAAAATGGCCCTTTTTTTAAGTGAAAAGTTTGAAAATTTAAACCCCGGAGCGGGTTGGGAAGAATTTTTTCGAAAAGGGGGGGGCTTCAGCCTCGGGTGTTTTTTCCCCGGAAAGTTTGCAAGGTTTTATAGAAAACAAAACGCCAACCCGAGGGGAAAAAAAAAACAACCACCCCAAACCACCAAACACAAAAAACCCCAAAAACCCCAAAAAAAAACCACACCAACACACACACACACACACAAACACACACACACAAAAACACACACACAAACCACACAACACCACCCCCCCCCCCCCCCCCCAACACACAAACACACAAAACCCCACACACACACACAACCCCCACCCCCCCCCACACCCCACACACAAAACCCCACACACACACACACACAAACACACACACACACCCCACACACACCACAAACACCCACACAACACACACACACACACCCCACACACACCACAAAAAAAAAAAACACCCCAAAAAAAACCTTCCGATAAAAAAATTCCTTTAAATTTCCTAAAGTGGAAAAAAATCGTCACCTTTTTACCTGGAGGAAACGATTTTACCAAGGCGTAATGTTGGAATAATAAGTCATGGCGGTTACAAAAGGGCCATTACGGCCCGATTACCCCCTTAGGGGGCGCAATTCTTTCAACTTTTCCCCTTTTTCCCTTCCTTTCCCTTCCCTTCTTTACACAGCCTCCCCTTCCCCTTCCTCCCTCCTGCCTTTAAAAACCTGGGGGTCGAAATTTAAATGGGGGAAAATT
>JACEEZ010022714.1:25000-27500 GCA_016584305.1 Chionoecetes opilio
CTCTCTCTCTCTCTCTCTCTCTCTCTCCCCTTTTGCTCTCTCTCTCTCTCTCTCTCTCTCCTCTCTCTCTCTCTCTCTCTCTCTCTCTCTCGTATATTATAATTATTATTCTTACTATAATTATTATAATTATTATTATTACACCACTTTCTCTTTTATGTTCTCTCCTTGTGCCGTTTTTTCGCTCTTTCCTTTTATCATTCTCCCTATAGCCTCTTCCTCCTCCTCCTCCTCCTCCTCCTCCTCCTCCCCACCTCCTCCTCCTCCCCCTCCCCCCTCCCCCTCCTCCTCCTCCTCCTCCTCCTCCTCCTCCTCCTCTTTGTCGTGCTCCACCTACTTCCCTTCCGCCTCCTTCAAAATCCTCTTCTACCTTTCCCAAAACTTGTCTAACTTCCTGCCACCGGTATGAAGAGTCGGCTCCTTAAGGTCAAAATACATCCCCTCACTTACACTTTTTCCCCTTTTCCTTCCTCCTTTACCTTTTCCCAAACTTTCCAACTTTTCCTCCGCTGTGCCCATATCTTAATTAGAGATTGGGCAAGTGTTTACAGCTTCCTGGGAACCTCATTTCTGCTTCGGGATACTTGGCCGCAAGGGAGCATGTGGCGAGGGTCTGAGGCGGGTTTTACAAGCTGTGTGTTTACCATGAAGATTACCCCGAGTCCCTTCCTCAGTTCTTGTAAAGCTCAAGGAGATTCTTCTGTCGACCTCTCTCTTCTCCTCTCTCTTCTTCTCTCTCCCCTCTCTCTCTCTCTCTCTCTCTCTCTCTTTTCTCCTCTCTCTCCTCTCGCTCCCCGCTCTCTCTCTCTCTCTCTCTCTCCCCTCTCTCTCTCTCTCTCTCTTCTCTCTCTCTCTCTCTTTTCTCTCTCTCTCTCCTCTCGCTCTCGCTCTCGCTCTCGCCGCTCTCGCTCTCGCTCGCTTCTCGCTCTCCCTCGTCTCGCTCTCGCTCGCTCTCGCTCTCGCTCGCTCTCGCTCTCGCTCGCTCTCGCTCTCGCTCGGCTCTCGCTCTCCGCTCGCTCTCGCTCTCCTCCTCTCTCTCTCTCTCTCTCTCTCTCTCTCTCCTCTCTCTCTCCTCTCTCTCTCTCTCTCTCTCCTCTCTCTCTCTCTCTCTCTCCTCTCTCTCTCTTCTCTCGGGTTATGGCTATTAGGGCTATTTCCTACCTTTTTTATAAAGAGTATGTTAACGACGTATAGCTCTTATTTATTAACAATATATACAGAAACTATATCTTTGTTAATCATATATAATGTAGTAGTAGAAGTACTAGTTGTAGTAATATTATAGTTATAGTAGTAGTGGGGTTATTGATAGGGTACTGATAGAATATATTCACCCCACGGTCTTGCCCACGCGAGTTGGACTCATGATCGCCACATTTACCCTCCTGGAAAGAGCTTGGAGGTCGCAGTGACCAATTTTTGGATAATGCTTGGACCTAACACACCATACAATTCCCATCCCTTGCTCAAGGGGAGCAAGGCCCCTGGAGCGACCAGGACCAGGAATTGAACGCCAGAAACCATGGAGCACAGAATGGCGCACGAGGCTCCAAACCACAGAGCCGCACTGTGTGTGTGTGTGTGTGTGTGTTTGGCCGAGAATGATAATGATGACGCTTGGATACTACTGATTGTGGTGTCGTGCGATCTTTTTTATGTAAATATATGCATGGGTGTAGTAGCATTAGTATTGGTAGTAGGTGCTTTGGAGTGAGTATTTATATAATGAAAGGCTGGTGATGTATACGGTGGATGAGATGGAGAAGTGTGTGTCTGGACTAAGGCATTGGTGGAGGGTGGAGGAAGGCAAGGTTACAAAGAAGGTGGTGGCAGCCTTGGCGTCACTATAGTGGTGGTGGTGTTGGTGAAGGTTGGTGTTGCTGGGTTGAGACGTTGGTGGGTGTTGGTGGAGGTGGGTGTGGTCTTGGTGGAGGTGGGTATTGGTGGGAGTGGAGGTGGGTGTGGTGGAGGTGGGTGCTGGTGGAGGTGGGTGTGGTGGAGGTGGGTGTGGTGGAGGTGGGTGTTGGTTGGTGTGGGTGTCTGTGGGTGTGGGTGTGGTCTTGGTGGGGGTGAGGGAGGACCACTGGGCAGGGGAGCAGTGGCGGCGAGACGTGACGTGACGGTAAAGTCTGGCGGCGTTTGTTTAGTGGTCGTCAGTGTCGCTTGGGTGAACGACAAGGATAAACAACGACCTATATCACCGCCAGCTGATTCTCGAGCCTTTTTACTAAACAAGTCACACGAGCGAGGCGAGATGAAAGGAGGACAGTCAGGAACAAATGTAGAATGGAGATTACAAGAAGCGAAAAAACACAAAAAGTAATCCCTTCAGTTTAACGTAAGAGGTTTCGACAAAACACAATATTGTCTTTTTTTCTCATATCGTTTATTATTATTTATATTATTAACCCCTTCACGCCCAGATCTTTCCTTTAATATATATATAATTGTCTGTTGTTAGCTATAGAATTACGAAAAGTGACTGAATATACCAAATTAC
>JACEEZ010022714.1:32500-42500 GCA_016584305.1 Chionoecetes opilio
TCGTCGCTGCTGCTGCTGCCACTTTTGCCGCGGGCGACGTTCCCTATGATATTGGTCGTCGGTCGGGTGTATGAGGAGCTCAGCACGCCTCTGCACTTTGTCCAGCAGTGACAGGTGGCACTGGGCACTACTCATCCAGGTGAGAGGACTGTACTCCATGACGGCATTGACGGGCCTCACTTGGGCCTTATACAGCCGCATGAGGCCGTCAGCGTCGAGCAGGTGCCTTACTCGGCGCAGGAGAGTCACCCTCAGGGAGGCTCGACGTGCCACTGTCTCCAGGTGGCGGTCAAAGCGGAGCCTGGAGTCAACCTCCACCCCCAGGATGTTGATGGAGTCCTTGATGGCAAGGGTATCGTCCCCAAACTTCAGCTTCCCCTCGAGTAGCCTGGGGTCCTCCCTCGAACGTGATATAACCATGGCCTGGGTCTTCTCGGCAGCTCTCTCTCTCCTCTCTCTCTCTCTCCTCTCAGGCCCTCTCTCTTGTCACTTTCAGTTCTCTCCTCATCGTCTTGCTCTTCANAAGAGGGACACCTCCCGAACTAAATTGGCTCACCCCTCTTTTTTATATTATTCTCTTACTGTCTTCTTTATAGGGACTGGGAACTAAGCGGCCTTTGTTTTACCCTTTTTTTGTGCCCTTGGCCACTGTGATGTCAGTCCTTTGTGATGTAAAAAAAAAAAAAAAAAAAAAAAAAAAAAAAACGCACACCGCGCGCGCGCGCACGCACGCAATCCACACACACACCACAAACTTTCACAAAAAGACACCCCCGACACAAACCACCCACACACATACCACCACAACACACGGAACACACCCGACACCTCCCGACCACACACCATACACACAAAAACACAACACAACAACACAACACAACAGCACCACACACACACCCACCACACACACACCACACACCACCACCACACACACACACAAAAAAAAAACGGTAAGTCCGTGAGTCTACGGAGTTAGTGAATGCGGCAAGACGACATTGCGGAGTTTCTCCCTGTGAATAGTTAGTACACGTAAAAGAGTTTTTAGCCCAAAGCCCGCTCGTCAAAATCCTTCAATCGACATGGGGCCAAGCCGCTTACCACCTACGATGTATTGGCGATTTTTTTTTAGCAAACTCTCATCAAAATTGAATTTCCACTTTCAGCTAGCCAAAACAGAAGACAGACAGACGACAGACAGACACATGGCTACTCTTATATTATATTATATACCCATCACACCAAATAATTCCAGCTTATCATTTTTGAACTCAGAATGCTTCAACAGCTACCCTTGAATTGCCTGGATAAAATTTAACTCCATTTAGAAAAATGTACTATTTCACTCCCATGGAGACTTACATTTGGTGTACATTTGCTTTCGCACTCCCGTGCAGCACACCAAGAAAAATTATCAATACATGCAACCAAGGCAATCTTTATGTTTTTTTAAAATACACCTCAGTGACAGTTTCCTATACTAATGCAAAACCAATAAATTGTAATGGTTAAAATGCTTATTTAGCACTTGATTCTTACAAGATCAATACAAGAGTGCTCAACACTCTGGCTTTATACATCACCATATTTACTGAAGTTCATGTAAATGTGTAAACCTAATTATATTTATCTGCCAGTCATTTTTGCACTCGCTGATGCAAAATATGTTCTACTACAACATTGAATTTATCATTTATGAATGACTTTTTAGCAAACAGAGATTTGCCCACAACGATGCATCCACATTAATGTGTATCTAGCGATATCTCTACCTATATTACTTATACATATGTTTATTACTTATTTACATATTACACTGTTACTTATACCACAGTTACCCACTCTGATACACCCACACACTTTGCATCAGGCGATGCATTTGTCTGTTTTTACTTATTCTTCTACAAACCATTGCATTATTTGACTGACGTATAATGATACTAATACGTCAATGGCTATACTACTACGCACATGGCCGCAGCTCTACAGTCATTGCTTATACTACGACTGCCGTCTACATCATTGCATATATACGCTGCCGAGTTACGTTCATTGCTACATACGCACAGGCGCACTACGTCAGGTTTCTCCGTCGTATGACAATCAGTTCCTGAATACCCTGATACTTGAAATGTTGTTGTTTTCTCTATTTTCCCTGTAATTCTATAACTAATTTCTCTGCCAGTTTTTTTTAGCTTCCTAGCTATTGTCCACATTTAACACTTAACACTTGATTTTTTGTATAAGTGAAGTTTTACATTGTGGATTTATCCTCAATAGTACTGACGCATATATATTTTTTACTCGGCCATGTCATTGTCTTTGATGTTAAACATCATGTAAACAATTGTTTTCCTCATTTGTATTTGTAAAAATCACCACACGATACTTGGATTTCAAGCGACCCAACCTTCCATCTCTGGTCCTGCCGAAATCTTCGTAAAAAAAAATCCTGTGTATTTAGCTGTGACTTTACACACTTTTAACAATAAGGAATTAAGCTTTGGGAAGTATAAAGAGTATTATGTATATAATGTATGTATGCATATAGACTGTAGTTAGGTGTACATTTTCTTTTCGACCTTTTCATGCCCTAGCTACTTCTTCTTTTACTAATTTGAGGACAAATTCCTTAGCATCCCGAGCAATGTCAATCAGTAATTACTTCTGCCATATATAACAGTTTACACTACTTTTATAATTGAATTACAACTATTATCACACAATTGTAACAAGTAGTACAACTTACATACAAAATATTTCCATGAATTTAATTAATTGGGGAGACCGCACATCTGAGTGACCAGAATCACTCTGTTTTGACATTATTCATTTATATGCTAAAATTGTTCTTTTGGCCTACAACTACAACGTAATTATTATTATTTTTTTCCCAATAAAATTTTTCACCAATTTCCCCCCCCCCCCCCCCCCCCCCCCCCCCGCGTACCATCCTGGCCACCGCATCACCATCATAATTATTTGTATAAAAAAAATAAAAATTCCAATGAAATAGGAATGTATACGAACGTTTTCTATCACCTCTATACATTAGACAATGGATAAATAAGAAGTTAGACTAAAGTAACTTGATAGTCAATAAGATAAGGTATATTCGTTGTTTTCTCAAAACACGTTTTTTTTACTTTCACGGCCTACTCCTCCTGCCATTTTTGTAATACTGATCTCAAATTTTGCACACTTTATACTTGCATACATATTTGGAAAATGACGCAGCGGATTTTGATTACAATGACAGGCGGAATTTCTGGAGTTTTTCTTATTCCAGACTTTTCTTATTCTAGATATTACATTATTTTCATTGTGGCATTTTCAACCTTTTTAGGAGTGGTAGGAGAATTTCCTTTTGTAACTTTATTGTTAAATGTTTATAGAATACCCTAAGCTAAATATCTCATCAAACAAAGAATTTTTCGATTACAAGTAGATTTCCATATGAAACGTCATATAAAAAAAAAAAAAAAAAAAATACAATAGTAATGAAACTTGGTCAAATAATGTAAACGCTCACGAAAAACACGATGGAGATAAGAGTTTTGGCTCTAAAAGCAGCCTGGGAAATTTTGGCATCACCTGTGTGGTGTCCCCTTAACCCACGAAAGTCTCTACAAATAGAGAGACAATTACTCACGTAAATTAAACAGATGACTGACTAAACAAATTTCATCATGCTTAGGAAAATGTCATACACAATTAAACGTGCACATCTACTTCCATGTGCTGCTCATTTACAGATGCCGTGGACCATAAATGAACTTAAACATTATTGTAAGGCTGCGTCCGTTTTAAATATCATATTCATATACTATATACACATACTCATAAATAGCATCCTAAAAAATCGTCTTTTTAGCCATTTTATTAAAGCATACTTTTGCTTTATCTTTTCGTGAAAAATATTGTACCTATTATTCCTTCTATTAAATATCAGGAACAGTAAAGTTACCTTGCGATTTCGTGTTCCTTCACGCTGGACGGTCGGTAAGATTTCCCTTCTAAATATTTGCTGGTTGTATGTCCTCCACATTTCATACCTGTTAAAATCCCTTCCTTCCTCAGGTGCCTCGCTTCCTCCCCCCCCCCCCCCCCCACCAGCACACACACAATAACGAGCCACTTAACCAATTAAGGCAATCATCGATAACATGGCCCCGATAACTAATTAATGGGATGAAGGAAATAAACAGTTGGGTTTTACTGGTGTGGTGGCGTCTGGGATGTAATGAGGAGAGTAGGGATAGGTGACGAGAGGGAGGACGGGAAGGGAAGGGGGGAGGGTAAAGAGGCAGGGGAGGGAGAAAATAGAGTTAGGGAGGAAAAGAGAGAGGCCCCCGACAACTTCCCTCACTCACCATCCTGCTATTTGAAAAAAAGATAGTCGGCGATTCGTCCAGACTCCGCAGGGCTGAACCAAACTTAGAAAACTTTACTGTGGTAAACGCATAGCTTTTAACATTAATTTCACTGTTTTACAATACCAATTTTTGCACATATACTGGAAGGTATCGTCTTTTTTTTACCTTGGCTTATAGAGCTTTACAATAACTAGCGTAAATGTAAACTGAGTCGATGGGGAGTGATCGTGTTACTAGGGAGAGGAAGGAAGGAGGGAGAGGAAAATATACAATAAAAAGAGTAAAGGGAGGAGGAGGAGGACGAGGACGAGGACGAGGACGAGGACGAGGAGGGGGGGGGGGGGCTGGCTGATCTAGTCTGGGCTCCCACACGAGTCAGAATCCACTTTTGTAAACACCTCTCACAGATTTCCCTCCGCTTTAGCAAGATATTTATGGCCTCGAGGGAAATAGTAGAAGGTATGTCAATGTCAGATATATATCGTAAAAGATGGCTGCTGGCTTCGTATAAAGCTTAACTATACAATTATTTATTACGATTCGGGTTATTTGATAGATATAACTAATAAAATTGGGCAAGGATGGTAATACGGGGTCGTGTATGAGTACCAATATTATGCATATATCAAAGGTAGACCGGATATCGATTTTTCAATATTTGCGGATACGGGTGCGGATGTAGATTTTTTTTTTTTTTTAATATTCTTGATTGCTGATACATATATTTCTAGCCAGCCATCAAGAGTTTTATCCATAGATAATTTAAATTTTTAGATATTAAGATCTGAAAAAAGGTATATAATTTATATATTAAGAAAAAGAGGAGCCATGAATATGTTAATTCAATTATTCTACAATTTCATTTATCTGTGTTACCACTTCGCAAGCTCTGTGACGCAACTTATTTTCCTTCAAGTAATAACCTTTCGCCCACGTACGGCCCACCACCAGTCTAACAGGTTTGATCATGAATCGTTCGGGAGCGGGCGGCGGGCAAGTTATTGATAGTCTCTCTCTCTCTCTCTCTCTCTCTCTCTCTCTCTCTCTCTCTCTCTCTCTCTCTCTCTCTCTCTCTCTCTCTCTCTCTCTCTCTCTCTCCGCTCGTCTGCACAGATAAATCCAAGAATATGTCATCTTCTTTCTCTCGCTCTCTCTCTCTCTCTCTCTCTCTCTCTCTCTCTCTCTCTCTCTCTCTCTCTCTCTCTCTCTCTCCTCTTCTCTTCTCTCTCTCGCTCTCTCTCTCTCTCTCTCTCTCTCTCTCTCTCTCTCTCTTCTCTCTCTCTCTCTCTCTCTCTCTCTCTCTCTTTTTTTCTTTTTTATTTAAACAACTGACATGGTATACATGGGGCTACAAATAGCAAAGAGGTTGTTGAAGGCAATGGGTGGCAGAAGCTAAAGATGTCCCCTGTCCCGGGGACATCTATCTGAAAGCTATGCCTTATAGGATAAATTAAATATATAATTTTACAGACTGAGGGTCACTGTCCGTCACAGGCACTTTTCAGGCGCGCTATTTACACGTACACTGTGTCACTGTGTCAATGTGTGTCACTATGTGTGTGTATCACTATGTATCACTATTGACACGACACTGTGTTACGCCTTACGGGCACTAAGGCGGATGTAAGCGGCACCATCTGTGGGCCGCCACCTTCACCTGCTGGGTGTTCATGGCCACGACATCCACCTCAACCGTGAAGGTGTTCCACAGTGTCGCCGTGACCCAAGTAAAGGCTCGCTGGCCCATCACGGTGTGGGTCCTCGGGGCCTCGAGGAGGAGATCACTTGACGCTACCGTCCTCGTAGCGCGCTCTGACCTCCTCCACGGGACCCGAAGCCCTGCAAGGTGGGAAGAGTGTTGCACCTGGGCCTTGTGCAACACTGTGAGGGCACCGACTCTCCTCCGGTGCCCCAGGCTGTCAAGCTGGGAGCGGGGATCATCCCGCCACTGCTCCTGCTGTAGTCGTTGTTGTTGTTGTTGCTGGTGTTGGAGCTGCAGTTGATGTTGTCGTCGCTGCTGCTGCTGCCGCGGGCGACGTTCCTTGTGATATTGGTCGTCGGTTTGGTGTATGAGGCGCTCAGCATGCCTCTGCACTTTGTCCAGCAGTGACAGGTGGCACTGGGCACTACTCATCCAGGTGAGAGGACTGTACTCCATGACGAGCCTCACTTGGGCCTTATACAGCCGCATGAGGCCGTCAGCGTCGAGCGGGTGCCTTACTCGGCGCAGGAAAAGGTCCCCCAAGGGAGGCTCGACGTGCCACTGTCTCCAGGTGGCGGTCAAAGCGGAGCCTGGAGTAAACCCTCCACCCCCAGGATGTTGATGGAGTCCTTGATGGCAAGGGTATCGTCCCCAAACTTCAACTTCCCCTCGAGTAGCCTGGGGTCTTCCCTCGAACGTGATATAACCATGGCCTGGGTCTTCTCGGCAGCAAACTTGACTTGCCACCGTCTTCCCCAGGCCGTGATGTCACCAAGTTGACGGTTGGTGGCATCTATCACGTTCGCAGTCTCCTCTCTGGTGTAGAAATGGGACACGGTGCAGTCGTCAGCATAGGCAGACGCCACAGGGAGGCTTTGGAGGAGGTCATTGAAGTAAATGTTCCACAGGATGGGGCCCAAGACCGATCCCTGTGGAACGGAAGCCTCCACCGGGTACGTGGCTGACGTGCTCCCATTCACCACCACCCTCAGACTCCGGCTCTGCAGGTAGCTCGAGAACAACGCCAGCAGGTGTCCCGTGATGCCGAGCTGTTCAAGCTTTGCCAGGAGGCCCTTGTGCCACACACAGTCAAAGGCCCCGGCGATGTCCAGGGCAATCACCAGCGATGGGCGGCCAGAGTCCAGGGAGTCCTGCCATGATTTGGAGAGCAGGAGAAGCAGGTCCGAGGCGGAGCGTCCCTTCCTAAACCCGTACTGTCTAGGGGACATCAGGTGGTGCTCCTCTAGGTGGCGGGTCAGTTGCTCTGCAATAATCCTTTCTAAGATCTTGCTGACAACTGACAGGAGCGAGATTGGACGATAGTTGGCTGGATCAGTCCTCTCCTTTTTTTTGTGTACGGGCGTGACACGAGCCTCCTTCCACAGGCTTGGCCAGGCGCCCGTTTGGAGGCACTGCTGAAAGATGTGCGTGAGGGGCCTTATCAGCTCATCTGCACAGTGCTTGAGCAGGAAGGGACTCACACCATCAGGCCCAGGCGCCTTTTTGGTGTTGACGGTACGCAGGAGGCGGGCCACGATGTCCTCCGTGACCACCGGGCTGTCCAGGCCCAGGTGACACATACGGGTAAGGCGAGGTGGCTGCCTCTCAGGGTCCTGTGTCGTCATCTTCCTGCTGAAGTGCGTCGCCAGGAGGTCTGCCTTCTCCTGGTTTTTTACCACCCAGTCTCCTGCTGGTGTGATGAGGGGCGGGATTCTCTCCTGGGTGACGGTGCCTTGTCTCTCCTTCACCAAGGACCACCATTGCTTGGGGTCAACTTGATTGGAGGCTAGTTTCCTCCTGACGTCATTTTCCCACCTGTTCCTGGCCCATGAAGCTGTCCTGGTCATGGCCTTACAGGTGGCGCGGTGCAGGGCCTTGTTCCTCTGTGTGGGGCGGCGCTTTAGGCGCACCCAGGCCTTGTATTTATCCTCCGCGGCAAGGCGACACCTGAAACCGAACCACGGCTGGTCTCGCGGCTCAGCCTCGTACACTCTATGTGGAACATGTTGGGCCCGCGCGGCAAGGAGAATGGCGGTGAAGGTGGCCACATTGTGATCCACGTCACCGCAGAGCACGGCGGCCCAGTCAGTGTCAGACAGGACGCGCTTGATGGCCATCCAGTCAGCTCTATCCCACAGCCAAATGACCCGCTGGCATGTTTCCTCGCTGGCGGGGTCTAGGCCAATGTGGGAGAGCACTGCATGATGATCAGAGCTGCCAACTGTGTTCAGCTGGCTGCACTGCACTGAGTCTGCAGGAAGATCAGTGAGCACTGGGTCCAGAGAGCCACCTCGTACGTGTGTGGGGAAGGTGACGTGATTGGTGAGCCCATGGACCACTGTCAACTCTGTGAAGGCCCTTTTCACCAAGTGCTGATTCAGGTCGCCCACGATAACGCTGTTCTGGCAGTCACGGGTGGCCAAGATGGTGTCCAGCTGGTCGGTGAGGAAGGCTAAGGGTGCTGCGCCGTGCCATTGTGGGCAATAAAGAGCGCATAACAAGACAGCACTTTTGTCTGTGAGGAGAAGGCGGAAGAACATCGCTTCTATCTCCTCGGGGACCGGGACAGGCAGTAACTGAAGCTGCAGTCCCTCACGGTGACACACTGCTACACCGCCGCCTTGTCCGGTGTCTCGATCACGCCGCATCCAGTGACAATAGCCCGGGATTCTGTCACATGATATCACACACTCATCAGTCAGGAACGTCTCGACGGCCACCACGACGTCAGCTTTGTTCCTGAGGACGGTGTGTGTTAGCTCGCCGACATTCGTCCTGAAGCCGCGAACGTTGGCAGACAGGATCTTGAGGCCAGCGTGTGCCATTCCTTGCCCTTAGTGATGGTATGGAGAGGCGGCAGCAGCGTATGGCAATGGTGTAAGCACCTGTGGGTGATGCTGTGATGGGTGGAGTGGGCTGGGGAGGAGAGGATTGGTGAGGAGAGGGATTCGTTCAGTGAGCAGGGCCCTGAAGAATCGTTCCTGCCTTTCTTCAGCTGCTCGAGTGAAACAATTGTCTGCAGTATGTCCTGAACGCAGACAATACTCGCAGCTTTGGCTCCGTTTTTCCTCAGCCAGCCGTTTACGGGAAAGGTCGCGAGTATGACCCCTTTTGTCGCAGTATTCACAGACGATGGCGGTGCAGTGATGTCTGGTGTGACCTCGCTGAAGGCACTTTCCACAATGCGGAAGGTTTTGTCCGCCACGGGAGTTAGTGGTGGTGGAGTCGTAGTTTGTGGCGGCGCGTCCCTAACTTTCCATCCGTCATTCCTCTCTCTCTCTCTCTCTCTCTCTCTCTCTCTCTCTCTCTCTCTCTCTTCTCTCTTCTTTCTCTCTCTTGAGACACCGTAGAGTTCAGACGTGCTTCGTTGTCTCTCCGCTAACCATTTATGGTTTCCCTCATTGGTTACCCAACACCAAGATGGACGTGGACGTTTTGAAATCTTTTTTAGCTTTTCAAGACCAAGTTTTCCGTAGTGCACTTGAGGTGTTTACGAACCAAGTAAATACAAAGGTGCAGTCACTTCAATCAACTGTTGACGACGCTACACGAAGCCTGGAATTCACTCAGAAAGAAGTCGACGAATTGAAGCAAAAGGAGAAGCAGCACGAAACAGAGGATAAGGATAATAAGGAAGTTATTAAGAAACTGAATGAAGACCTACAGGCAAGTGAAAAACTAATAAAGGATTTAGAAGATAGAAGTAATTATCAAGAAGATTACAGTCATCGAAACAAATTACAAATCATTGGTATTGAGGAGCGTCCTGAAGGGGAAACTTGGGAACAAATAACGGTTCAAGTCACGAAAATTTTGGAAGACAAGCTTCAACTACCAAATATTCAACTGGAACGAGTTCAAAGGGTGGTTCAGCGCTTCGAACACCGCACTCGACCCGTCATCGCTCGTTTCTCAAGATTCTGGA
>JACEEZ010022714.1:47500-77500 GCA_016584305.1 Chionoecetes opilio
CTCTCTTTGTGTGTTTGGTTTTATACCATCTCACATACTCTTCGTGTCCCTCCCTCTCGATTCCTCTTCTTTCCGTCCCTCCGTTTCTCCCATATTATCTATATCTTTCCTCCTCCCACACGTCTTGTCCCTTTCCATCATTTACTTTTATCACCTCCTCTCCTTCCCTCATCTTTACTCTCCATTACCTCTTTAACACCCAGATCTTCTCTTCCCATCCCTTTAAGCTCCACTCCCTCACCTCCTCAAATATCCCTCTCCTTTTCTCCCTCGCCCACTTTTCTCCTCCAACACTGCTGTGTCTTTACTCACCCTCACGGAACTGTTCTCCTGACCTCTCCTCACCCTCGCTCTCACCCTCATGTTAATTATGATGACAGGAGTGGACGTTATTTTTATTTTTTTTTCATTTACTTCCCTACTCTTTATCACGGTAGGGAGACGAAGGTAGGTAGGTAGGGAGATCAGAGGTAGGGAGTCGAAGGTAGGTAGGTAGGGAGATCAGAGGTAGGGAGTCGAAGGTAGGTAGGTAGGGAGATCAGAGGTAGGGAGTCGAAGGTAGGTAGGTAGGGAGATCAGAGGTAGGGAGTCGAAGGTAGGTAGGTAGGGAGATCAGAGGTAGGGAGTCGAAGGTAGGTAGGTAGGGAGATCAGAGGTAGGGAGTTTAAGCGTTTATTGTATCATTATTGCTCATATCACAATAATAAAAATTTCAATATTATTTTTGTAATATGGTATGTATTTTATATTTCTAACTGCTATGGATGTTACAGGTTAAGTCACCCATGTCTGCCTTAGTTTCAAGGACAAAGATTACCTTTTCATTATTTCTGGGTTACATTTTTGTTCCTATTTAGTCATGTAATGTATGTTGAAAAAAGTACCATATGTTGTATTTATTTGCGTAAAAAGAATATTTTTTTAGAGAGTACTTTAGTGTATATGTTTATTACTTGCTCTTTTCCTCCATCATTCTTATTGCACAGCTTCCCTTTTTATTTATGTGCAATGGTACATAAATGTTTTATATTAGGGTTCGAGATGTAACGGGCGAATCAAGGACTCAAAGCAACAGTACAGAGGTGTTGAGTAAGGAGTACGTACAGTGGTGTTGAGTAAGGAGTACGTACAGAGGTGTTGAGTAAGGAGTACGTACAGTGGTGTTGAGTAAGGAGTACGTACAGAGGTGTTGAGTAAGGAGTACGTACAGTGGTGTTGAGTAAGGAGTACGTACAGAGGTGTTGAGTAAGGAGTACGTACAGTGGTGTTGAGTAAGGAGTACGTACAGAGGTGTTGAGTAAGGAGTACGTACAGAGGTGTTGAGTAAGGAGTACGTACAGAGGTGTTGAGTAAGGAGTACGTACAGAGGTGTTGAGTAAGGAGTACGTACAGAGGTTTGAGTAAGGAGTACGTACAGAGGTGTTGAGTAAGGAGTACGTACAGTGGTGTTGAGTAAGGAGTACGTACAGAGGTGTTGAGTAAGGAGTACGTACAGAGGTGTTGAGTAAGGAGTACGTACAGTGGTGTTGAGTAAGGAGTACGTACAGAGGTGTTGAGTAAGGAGTACGTACAGAGGTGTTCAGTAAGGAGTACGTACAGAGGTGTTGAGTAAGGAGTACGTACAGAGGTGTTGAGTAAGGAGTACGTACAGAGGTGTTGAGTAAGGAGTACGTACAGAGGTGTTGAGTAAGGAGTACGTACAGAGGTGTTGAGTAAGGAGTACGTACAGTGGTGTTGAGTAAGGAGTACGTACAGAGGTGTTGAGTAAGGAGTACGTACAGAGGTGTTGAGTAAGGAGTACGTACAGAGGTGTTGAGTAAGGAGTACGTACAGTAGTGTTGAGTAAGGAGTACGTACAGTGGTGTTGAGTAAGGAGTACGTACAGAGGTGTTGAGTAAGGAGTACGTACAGAGGTGTTGAGTAAGGAGTACGTACAGAGGTGTTGAGTAAGGAGTACGTACAGAGGTGTTGAGTAAGGAGTACGTACAGTGGTGTTGAGTAAGGAGTACGTACAGAGGTGTTGAGTAAGGAGTACGTACAGAGGTGTTGAGTAAGGAGTACGTACAGAGGTGTTGAGTAAGGAGTACGTACAGAGGTTTGAGTAAGGAGTACGTACAGAGGTGTTTGAGTAAGGAGTACGTACAGAGGTGTTCAGTAAGGAGTACGTACAGAGGTGTTGAGTAAGGAGTACGTACAGAGGTGTTGAGTAAGGAGTACGTACAGTGGTGTTGAGTAAGGAGTACGTACAGAGGTGTTGAGTAAGGAGTACGTACGAGGTGTTCAGTAAGGAGTACGTACAGTGGTGTTGAGTAAGGAGTACGTACAGAGGTGTTGAGTAAGGAGTACGTACAGAGGTGTTGAGTAAGGAGTACGTACAGAGTGTTGAGTAAGGAGTACGTACAGAGGTGTTGAGTAAGGAGTACGTACAGAGGTGTTGATAAGGAGTACTACAGAGGTGTTGAGTAAGAGTACGTACAGAGGTGTTCAGTAAGGAGTACGTACAGTGGTGTTGATAAGGAGTACGTACAGAGGTGTTGAGTAAGGAGTACGTACAGAGGTGTTGAGTAAGGAGTACGTACGAGGTGTTGAGTAAGGAGTACGTACAGAGGTGTTGAGTAAGGAGTACGTACAGAGGTGTTGAGTAAGGAGTACGTACAGAGGTGTTCAGTAAGGAGTACGACAGTGGTGTTGAGTAAAGAGTACGTACAGAGGTGTTGAGTAAGAGTACGTACAGTGGTGTTGAGTAAGGAGTACGGTACAGAGGTGTTCAGTAAGGAGTACGTACAGAGGTGTTGAGTAAGGAGTACGTACAGAGGTGTTGAGTAAGGAGTACGTACAGAGGTGTTCAGTAAGGAGTACGTACAGAGGTGTTGAGTAAGGAGTACGTACAGAGGTGTTCAGTAAGGAGTACGTACAGTGGTGTTGAGTAAGGAGTACGTACAGAGGTGTTGAGTAAGGAGTACGTACAGTGGTGTTGAGTAAGGAGTACTTTACAGTGGTGTTCAGTAAGGAGTACGTACAGAGGTGTTTCAGTAAGGAGTACGTACAGTGGTGTTGAGTAAGGAGTACGTACAGAGTGTTCAGTAAGGAGTACGTACAGAGTGTTGAGTAAGAGTACGTACAGAGGTGTTCAGTAGGATACGTACGAGGTGTTGAGTAAGGAGTACGTACAGAGGTGTTCAGTAAGGAGTACGTACAGAGGTGTTCAGTAAGGAGTACGTACAGAGCGGGGTAAATTAGTCTAGCTGCAGCCCTGGTATTACAAACATGAAACCAAGGATATCTCCACGCTGGTTTAACTCTAGTTCCCCATCCCATGAGAACACTACTACACATGGCAACGAGGATGGGATGGAATCTGCTGATGACTGCAGCGACGCCACACACAGCAGCAGCAGCAGCAGCAGGGTAAAGGTGACATCACCGGCAAGTTTACCGTTGAGGATATCGACGCTCGTAAGATAAACACCAGAGAGATACCAAGCAGCAATGTAAGGGTTGACTGAAGCAGGACATGACATATAAGTAGAGTTATGAGCTATATAACTTTTTATAGCAAAAGCATATGCATTTATTTTGGTTATTGTTTAAATGTGGGCATGTATATACGTGTGTATATACACAATTATGTATTTACATGTTTAATTTAGATGACTTCAGTAATATAAAATAAATATATTGTAAAACTATTATTGTTGAGAGAGGTGAGGTGTTGCGTATTAGGGCTCAAGGTATAACGAGCGAATTGTCGTGGTTGCAATGTTGCACGAACTTTTTTGTGTTCCCTGTCTAGTCAAGGCTTCGGGGCTCAAAAGGGAACACGATTGTATTATCTGGGTTCACTAATTTGGTTTCAAATAACAACTTTTCTCCGTACATTCAATCTTTCCCACCCTTAACACTCTCTATAATCTTCAATAGATATTCATATACATCCTTTCACATCCTATAACATTAACACTCCATATAATATTCAATACCTATTCATATAACTTCCTATAAAAAGTTCACTTAATATTCAATTTTTTAGGGACCCATGTCTCAGGTAGTCTTTCTGAGACTTTCTCTCAGACTATATTCAGAATAATGTCCATCTCCTCTCATGTGTCTTTGAAAATATATATGTATCTAGATTGATTATTGAATGACAACTCTCTCCTTCTGTAAGATATTTTTCCTACTTACAATTATACATATGAGTATTGGTTGTCTGAATGTAGTCACGCCCATTATTTGTGTATTCACATTTTAGCTTCAAACAGGATTACAATAATCAGTGGGGTTTATAGATGTCACGCCATGATAGGTAGTATGTCTTCAAAGTTTAGCTTCCATCAGGATTACAATCATTGGTGGTAGAGGTCACGCCCATTATGTGGAGTCTTAGGCATGTCATCTTACCCTACATTAGTCATAAGTGAGTCAGGCTCCTACCCGATGGTTTGCTACGAATCTGTGTACGTTCGATAAATGTGTGTGTCGGCTAATCTTACCCATTATCAATATATCCCTCATCCTTCATTTATTCTCCTAATTTATCTTCTCTTGATTATCGTTGTTTCTTTCTATACTCAAACCACCTCTGGCTGGTCTCGCGGGTGGAGCGGCTCAAGTCCGCGGTGGTGCCACATCACCCCACTACTCCCGCCAGGTCACCACCCTCCTCACCTCATTCATTCTGAGGAATTCTGACCTCAGTGGAGTGACCAGAAGGGAAGGAGGGAAGGAAGGGAGGGAAGGAGGGAAGGAAGGGAGGGAGGGAGGGAGAGAAGGAGAGAAGGAGGGAAGGAAGGGAGGGAAGGAGGGAGGGAGGGAAGGAGGGAAGGGAGGGAGGGAGAGAAGGAGGGAAGGAGAGAAGGAGGGAAGGAGGGATGGGAGGAAGGAGGGAAGGAAGGGAGGAAGGGAGAGAGGGAGGGAAGGAGAGAAGGAGGGAAGGAGGAAGGGAAGGAGGGAGGGAGGGAAGGAAGGGAGGGAGGGAGGGGGAGAAGGAGGGAAGGAATGAGGAGTGGGGTTGTGTCAGGTTACTCTTGACTTGCCGCAACGTCGCATGGGCTGCCATGCCAAGTGTAATGGAAGGTATAGACAGACTCGTTGTTTTACCATCAAATCGCAAGCCATTCACAAAACCATGCAGCCGTATTATAAAACTATATGATTAAAAAATAGTTAATGTAATAGCTAACAGTATGAGAGAGGGTCCTCATCAGCCCGTCAACGATGAACGTGACAACACTGCAGTAATCTACCCACCCCACCCGCGAGACCAAGTTGAGTTGGGACGACTATAGTTCCGATGTCGTTGTATGGTTACCACAGAATCAAGGACTCGAAGCAGCAGTTCAGAGGTGTTGAGTAGGGAGTACAGAATGGGGTAAATCAGTCTAGCTGCCGCCATGGTATGTATGACACACATTAAACCAAGGATATATC
This sequence comes from Chionoecetes opilio, assembly GCA_016584305.1. NCBI lineage: Eukaryota > Metazoa > Arthropoda > Malacostraca > Decapoda > Majidae > Chionoecetes > Chionoecetes opilio. The sequence continues at coordinate 52,931 of JACEEZ010022714.1, forward strand.
CACGCTTGTTTCACTCGAGTTCTCAATCCCATGAGAACACTACAATAAACACACATTGAACTAAGTGAATGAAAGTATACCCATCATTATACCTGTGAATCTTCGGTTTTCCTACCAGTGTGTATGGTTCATCTTAGAGCATGAGTGATATTTTTCAGTATTCATGGGGACCTTTTACGCAAAAAAAAAAGTGGTTCCCGATGACCAGAAGGACGGGTGATGGTTTTTGAGAGGCATTCGCACATCCCTCTCATGAGCACCATGGAAACACCGTAAGTTCGTAAGAAGAAAAGAAAAATTATGATGTGCAATGCTCATTTTCTTTCGGAAGGGGAAAGGAACATCATTTTGACCTTCGTGTAGCTTCATGAGCTGTGTTTCTTTTGAGTGACGTAAAAAATGTGTTGTATCGTACATTTTGTGCCACTTATTATCCCGAATGGCGTCGTGAGTCCTTTAGAAGAGGAGATGGGATTGTGTTGGGTGCATAAGGAATATAAGTGAGGTTCAACTGAGTATGCGATAGTATACCAATGGCTATATTATGCTATATCATGTGATGTTTAGTGTTATATGATTTGTGAAAGGTGTACAATTACGTATTTAAAGACATGTATAGGGATATGTACTTTGTATGCAGATATGTAGGTATTTGGTATGTGTAAATAATCCCGTTAGGCAACTTCAGGCGCACTGTGTGGCGTCCCCGGGACACCGAGGCTACCGCTCCTCACCAGGGCGGAGACCCACGAAACATTTACCACCTTTTATTTGGTGGTAACTCCTTCGTAGGTGGTAATTCGAACTCACAGCATGGCTAGGCGGTAGATTTGGTCGTTAACCTGCACGCTGGCCTATGCCTGATCGAGACTGGTATTAGGAGAGGTAGTAAGTCTCCAGGCTCGCTTATTACTGCTTGGTATGCTATGAACTATCATTTGTCTAGGTGAATGTAGACACAATGGCATTTGAATGGCTATTATTCATATATATGAGTAATGGGATGATTTTTTTTTTTTTTATTTATTTACATTTGTGCCTATAGCGCCTGTAGGCAGTGACCCAGGGCTCGGATGGTAGGCTTTGGAGATTCACTTGAGGGCTGTGATGGTTGCCCCTCGCCCGTGGTGGCGCAGACAGGATTTTTATAGTGACGCCTCTGATTAGAGGCTCATGCCGCCCCCCTGTGTCCTCCGATGCACGCGCAATCGAAGGTAGAGTTAATGAGCAGGGCATGTGGGTGTTCATAGGCCACTCGACGGTTCAGAAAGATTTTGACTTTCGTCGGGGATAGAACTCGGGTCACCGAGAACGCCACTCGGAGACGCTAACCACTCTGCTACCGCCTCCCCTAATTTATACAAGCAAGGGGTCTCATTCACGTCTGGAAGCGCGGCCACGTCAGCAGCAGTAGCATCATGAAGCCTGTGAGGTGGATATCAACACCAAGGGGGATCTCTTTGGTAATATTTAGTAGGGGTGCGAGGACCTCTTGAGGAATCTGATGATCCCTGGTGATATCCTATGGTGCTATCACAGGCGTGAGAGCTGACCTGTCTTCTTCAGGAAGGCACTGGTAAAGCGGATAACGGGGTGATGTGAGAGAGCGGCGGGGCCACGGCCGCGAATTTTTTTTCCAAAATAGGTTTGCAAACTTTAGGTTGCGGTTAGGTTAGGTTAGGTTCAGGTTCAATGTAATAATGGTAACTTTCTGTGGGAATCACAATGAGGGTATTTTAAAGAAAAGTCTGTGTTTAGTTGCGGAGCTACAGCCATGCGTAGAGGGCCGCCAACCAGTGCAAACTAGTTTGGGAGAAAAAAAAATCGCTGCCCGGCCCTCCGCTTGTGGGTACGCCAGAGACAGACAGACGCTTGTGTGTGGCGGGTGTGTGGACAATCAGTGCACTGTAAAATCCCCTTCCAGAGGACTTGATTAAAACGTTTCTAATATAACAACGTTATACTCTGTGAACTGATATAAGTGATTAAGTGTATGATACACATATTATTAAAAACCTGTAGTATTATGTCTTCCAATGTCTTCCCCCCCAAAAAATATTGCCTCCTTGATTTTTGTCTCAATTGTTACTCTCTTGTGATTTGCTTTCAAAACTTTCACCTCTTCACTATCTGACAGGGGATATCTGTCCCATGTAACTCCTACATACCTGAACATTTTCCCAGTCTGCATCTCTTAACCTTCATTTGTTCCTCAGTGCTCTTACGTATGGCGCACTTTTACTCCACAACATACAGTCCACCACAATTATTGTGTGATCATACATACTATAATCATTCATACCCTCTTCATATATCCGCATTCGAACACACTCACGCATTCTCCCTTTAACCAACACATAGTCAATTGCAGTATACGGGCTCCTTCCATTGCATGCAATACATCCATCTGCAACAGTCTCATTCAAGCTATATTGCTCCAACTCATCGATAAATTCAGCTAGCATATCACCATTTTGATTTATTAGTTCACCTAGCATACCCATATATGCTTTTATAATCCATTACCATAACACTCTCTCCAGCATGATCTTTAACAATCTTCTTTAAAATGTTACATTTCATTATGATATAATGAAATGTAACATTTATTTTTTGTTATCTCTCGCTGCTTTTTCAACTTCAACTGTCATGTACACCACAATACCTATAAACATATTGCGCTTGTCATGCTGACCCATACATTCCACTCGCAGTGCAAGAACATCCTCACCCATGGCACTGTTACCCACATCTATCCCATTTACTTTGATTTCCTTCCTTTCTATGAAGAAAGGCTAACTAATAACCCTCCTCCTTATATCTCTTGGGTTTTTTCCATCCCTTTCCAGTCATCACATACTCACTATCATCCATTCGTTGCTTTATCTCAGTTTCAGTCATCCGGGTTTCAGTCACACTAACTAGATCAAATTTATATTCATTCAATTCCTTACATACATCCCCATACTTCCCAATACCCCAGCCTCTCACATTCACACAATCAAATTCATGTATTATCTCACCTGGGTAGGGTCTTATTCATGTATTATCTCACCTGGGTAGGGTCTTATTCATGTATTATCTCACCTGGGTAGGGTCTTATTCATGTATTATCTCACCTGGGTAGAGTCTTATTCATGTATTATCTCACCTGGGTAGGGTCTTATTCATGTATTATCTCACCTGGGTAGGGTCTTATTCATGTATTATCTCACCTGGATAGGGTCTTATATTCCTCGTCCTGTCTTTTTTTTCGGTCCTGCTCGTCAAGTCACGTCACCATTGCACGTCGACCTGGCTCTCACCCACTCACGCAGTCGTCTTCCCATTCTCTCATTCCCGGCAGCATTCAGGTGTACTCCATTCCTGACGTAGTAGCGGTCCTCCCTCAAGGGTCCGTCCATATCCAGAAACTCACGTTTCCTTTCCTCTCGGCCAGATACTCTATCTTCATCTTCAACACTTCTTCAAAAATTATCTTTTTCTATAGCCATTCTCAGCTTTTCATACTGGGTGCCATCACGGGGTCACCGCAGTACACCCACCACTGTCATACTGATCTTGTTTCCCTCCACGGCCCTTACTGCATCCACCACTTCCGTCACTCTCTCTTCACAGGCAATCTTCTACAGGTAATTTCCTTCACCTTGAATGACTAACATTCCATCTTCCATATCCTATGTATTATTTTGTTTGACCTCCTGGATCCTGGATCCTCCCAAAGTGGTGCATCCTCTATCTGGAAAGGAGCACTTGACCAGTGTCGGTGCATGCCTCACCATACAGTCCCTAATATCACATATTCGGGTACTCCTCACCATCGTCATTTTCTCTGCTGGTCATGTCGATCTTATTCCTTCGTCATCCACAATTAGAACATCCGGCTGGTCCTCGTTCTTGTTATGGGCCTGGCTGGATCTCGGCCTCCTTCGTGTTCTTGCATTCCTTCTCAGTCTTAATGCCTTTCTTGCATATTTCACACTTCTCTTCCTTGCATTCTTCACTCTTCCACAGCTCTTTTTTGTGCAATCCCGGCAGGGATCACGCACCAGGGTACACCAGGTTTTTGTTCTTCAGCACTTGCATGTTATGTCTTGCAAACCACAAACGCCACATGGTACACCAATTCACACCTCTCACACCCTACGCCAATGGGTGCCACCCTCTTGCACACATCACACGCACTCTTCATGATCTTGAACAGGTAATCTTATTTACAAGATTCAAATAAGTCATCAAAAAAAGCGGCGTGAATCTGGAACCCCTGTATGGGGGCGCGCCACATTTCCTACACCATGTATACTACACAGCACATCTCCTACAAATTTAGCTGATTTTAGAGTAGTGACATATTTCCTACAGAGATACAGCATATCTCCTACACACAGTAGGTGTAGGAGATATGCCTGACACTTGTTTTTGTGTAGGAAATATGACCGCCTATGTGTAGGAGCTGTGACAGAGGAGCCACATTTCGGAGGTACCGGAATCCAGAGTTGTCTTTGTAAAGCACTGCGTTGAAGCGGATGTTCCCCTCAATATTAGTCATGCTTGGTCCAGGAACAGTGGAGTACAAGGCTCCGAAATGCCGTCTGTCCCGACGAATGGAGTAAAACCTAAACTTGAGTCATGTCTGAATGTGAACGATACTTGTCTCTCTGTTTTGGTTGTTCCATAATACTGGGCAGAAAGGACATATAATAAGCTAAGTACTTGCTGACTGGTCAAGGTCATCAGGAGTGTAGTGAGCCAGAAGCGCCGAGTACAGAGGCGTCCCACTAAGGGGGTTTAGGAGATACGCTGTATCCTTGTAGGAAATATGTCACTACTCTCAAAACTGCTAAGTTTGTAGGAGGGTTTTGTGTAGGAAATGTGCTGGATACTGGTTTTGGTGTAGGAAATATGACAGCCTATGTGTAGGATATGTGGCAGTACTCCAACTATTGTAGGTTTGTAGGAGATATGACTACGCCCCATCTGTAGATACGTCCTTTCACTTTATCTGTTGTTTGAGAGAGAGAGAGAGAGAGAGAGAGAGAGAGAGAGAGAGAGAGAGAGAGAGAGAGAGAGAGAGAGAGAGAGAGAGCGAGAGCGAGAGCGAGAGCGAGAGCGAGAGCGAGAGCGAGAGCGAGAGCGAGAGCGAGAGCGAGAGCGAGAGAGCTTGCCATTTGCTCATCTCAATTGGCAATACACGATTCACGCTGAAATTAGTAAATATGGGCAGCGAAGAATTTGAGCGAACAATGTTTTATTCAATATCGATGGGTTGGTGGTATAAGGCAGAAGAGAAAAGTGTGTGATAGGTAATGTCTGTATGCTAGTAACTATTATTCTAAGCTACGCATTCCTAAGAGGTTCAATAATACATAACGTTGCAGATAAGGAACTTATTTATAGGAACAGCTCTTGTGTTTGTATATAATGTAACCCAAAACTCAGGGGGTTGAAATAAACTATAAATCCGTGATATTAATGAGGTAGGTAACTATGTTCACTTATATAGAGACTAAAGGGATGTCCTGCAGAAATATGTGAAGCTTCGTGGAAAAGACCTATAGAGATATATATTTTCTTCTGCAGAATTATTTTGAGAGGAGAATATTGCACATCGCACGCCCCGCGCAAGCGAACAAACAAATCATGTAGAAAAAAACATCATAGTTAATAAAAAAAATTGCAGCGGAAATGAGAACAATCAAAACATTCACTTCAGTGCACATTTATGGAATCAGAAAAAATAGTTGACAAAACCAACTATTTTTGATCACGGAAAAACGACCCCAAATGGATGACTGCGAGTTTAAAACATAACATTGGACTTAACATAAATATGTACATAAGGGTCAAGGCAGGACAGGTGAGCAGAGATCAGCATAATGTGATGGCTAAGACAGTAAGAACAGCAAAGAACAATTATGAGATTAAGGTTGCTGGCCAGGCAAAGACCGACCCTAAGGGATTTTTTCAGGTCTATAAGACAAAGACTAGGGAATCGGTGGGACCCTTAGAAATAGAGCAAGGATATATTGTAAGTTCTGATGAGGATATGTGTGAAATTTTAAATGACTATTTGTGAAGTATTTTTACTCAGGAGGATATGCAGATGGTACCTGATAGTGAACAGATGTTTTGAGGAAAAGATGATGAGAAACTCAAAGATTTTGTGATATCTAGGGAAATGAGAGAAGAGGGTATAGATATTATGAATAATTTTAAGTCACCAGGACCAGATGAAGTTTCTCCCAGGGTATTAAAATAATGCAAAGAGGTTGTTAGTGATTTGTTAGTGTACATTTTTAGGAAATCGCTTGATATAGGGAAGGTGCCGTTAATGTGGTGGTAGGGAGATGTAGTTTCCATATTTAAGAAGGGTGATAGAGGATTAATGTCAAATTATCGACCCGTTAGTCTGACGTCAGTTGTAGGTAGATTATTGGAATATGTTATAGCAAAAAAAAGATATACACATAACATATAAACATTATAGAAAATTTAGAAAAGCATTGTTTGGATAATGATTCACAACATGGGTTCACCAAGGAAGATCTTATCTCAGCAATTTTTTTTTTTTTTTTAGGAAAGTTTATGAGACAGCAGATAATGATAATGATTGTAATATAGCATACTTGGACTTAGGTAAGGCATTCGACAAGGTACAACAAGAAAGACTTAAATAAAGATAATTAAAGCACATGAAATAGATGGGAAGGTTCTTTGTTGGATCATATCTTGGCTAAGTGGGATTATATCTTGGCTAAGTGATAGTCAACAAAGGGCTACAATTAATGGCTCTAAATCTGAATGGGAGCAGGAACCAAGTGGGGTTCCACAAGGGTCTGTTTTGGGTCTTACTATTTTGTATTTATATCAACGACTTAGATAGTGGGATTAGCTGATAGCAGCAAGTTTGCTGATGATACTAAGGTAGTTAATATAATAATAAGCTATATTATGCCTGTCATTAAGATCCTTCGTAATGATGTTTTCTTTGCCCTTTCTGGCCTAGATCCTCGGAAGGCTTACGGTCCTGACGGAGTTCCTCCTATTGTTCTCAAAAACTGTGCTTCTGTGCTTGCACCTTGCCTGGTGAAACTTTTCCGTCTTTGTCTATCTACTTCCACCTTTCCTTCTTGCTGCAAGTTTGCTCACATCCAACCTGTTCCTAAGAAGGGTGACCGTTCTAATCCTTCAAACTACCGTCCTATAGCTTTGACTTCCTGCCTTTCTAAAGTTTTTGAATCTATACTTAATAAGAAGATTCTTAAGCATCTATCTGCTCACAATCTTCTATCTGATCGTCAGTACGGTTTCCGTAAGGGGCGATCTATTGGCGATCTTCTAGCTTTCCTAACTGAATCTTGGTCATCCTCCTTTAGGGGTTTCGGTGAAACTTTTGCTGTTGCCCTTGACATATCAAAAGCTTTTGATAGAGTCTGGCACAAATCTTTAATTTCCAAACTACCCTCATTCGGTTTCTATCCTTCTCTCTGTACCTTCATCTTAAGTTTCCTTTCAAACCGTTCTATTGCAGCTACTGTAGACGGACATTGTTCTTCTCCTAAATCTATCAATAGTGGTGTTCCCCAGGGTTCTGTCTTATCAGCCACTCTCTTTCTATTATTCATTAATGATCTTCTAAGTCTAACTCAAAGCCCTATCCACTCCTACGCTGATGATTCTACCCTGCATTTTTCAACGTCGTTTATTAGACGTCCAACTCAACAGGAACTAAGTGATTCACGGAGAGATGCCACCGAGCGCCTAACTTCTGATCTTTCAATAATTTCTGATTGGGGCAAAGCAAACCTTGTTATGTTCAATGCCTCAAAAACCCAATTTCTTCACCTATCTACTCGACAAAAAATTCCGGATAACTATCCCCTTTTCTTCAATGACACTCAACTGTCTCCTTCTTCTACAATGAACATTCTAGGACTATCCTTTACTAAAAATCTGAACTGGAAATCTCACATATCATCTCTTGTTAAAACAGCTTCTAGGAAGTTAGGTGTCCTGTGGCGTCTACGTCCTTTTTTTTCTCCCTCCCAATTGCTTGCTCTCTACAGGGGCCTTATCCGCCCATGTATGGAGTATGTCTCACATGTTTGGGGAGGATTCACTCATACAGCTCTCCTAAACAGGGTTGAGTCAAAAGCTTTTCGTCTCATCAACTCCTCTCCTCTGACTGACTGTCTTCAATCTTTAAATCACCGCCGCAATGTTGCTTCTCTTGCTCTCTTCTACCGTTATTGTCATGCTCACTGCTCTTCTGAACTTGCTAACTGCATGCTCCCCCCCTCCCGCGGCCTCGCTGCACAAGACTTTCTACTCATTCTCATCCTTATTCTGTCCATCTTCCTAATGCAAGAGTTAATCAGTATCTTTACTCTTTCATCCCTTTCACTGGTAAACTCTGGAACTCTCTTCCTGTTTCTATTTTTCCACTTTCCTATGACTTAAATCTTTTCAAAAAAAGAATAACAAGACACCTCCCGAACTAAATTGGCTCACCCCTCTTTTTTATTTTATTCTCTTACTGTCTTCTTTATAGGGACTGGCAACTAAGCGGGCTTTGTGTTACCCATTTTTGTTGTGCCCTTGGCCAGTTCCTTGTGATGTAAAAAAAAAAAAAAAAAAAAAAAGCTAAGATTATTATATCACAGTCTGATTAAAACATATTGCAGGGACACTCAAATTAATTAAATGAGTGGGTAGTCAGGTGCCAGATGGAGTTCAATATTGATATGTGTAGCGTAATTAATGTTTGCAGAAAACATCATGGAATAGGTACACTATACGCAATGTATCACTGAAAAGATTAGAAGGTGAGAAAGATATGAGAGTGCGGTTAAGCTCAGACCTCCGTCTTAGGAAACAATGTATTGAGGCTAGAAATCGATAAGCTAATAGGATGTTAGGATTCATTACCAGGAGTGTAACAAGTTGAAGTGCTGAGGTTATTCTGAAGCTTTATTTGACTCTATTCAGACCTCACCTAGAGTATGCGGTTACGCTTCGATCACCGTATTACAGGATGGATATGGCCTTGGTAGAATAAGTGCAGAGAATGATGATCAAAATCATACAGGGGATGTGTAACTTTAGTTATGAGAGGAGATTGAAACTATTAAATTTACACTCACTCGAGAGGCGTAGAGTAAGGGGCGATCTGATAGAAGTGTTTAAAGTAATCGTCCAGACCCAAATTTTTTTTGCCGAATTATGTTGAATGTACATTCAAAACCCCGAATCCACCAAAAATAATTGATTTCTAGGCCTTATTTCCGTAAAAACACGACTTTTGTAATAAGCGCGCGAAAAAAAAAATCTTCCCTCCAACAGGGCTACGATTGTTATTGATGACGTCAGAACAGGGACGCCCGCAGACACTCTGTCTGACACCTGTCGGCAAATGTTATGATGAGCGATTGTACTTCGGTGTCAGACAGTGAATCTGTCGCTGTGACATCTAGAGAACGATGCTCAATCTGACACCGAAAGAAATGACGCTGGTCGCGTATACTATGAGGAAAACGAACCTCAGATTGTCATGGAATCCTATGTTTGAGCCCGAGTACGAGGTGGATGAACAGGTGTTAGCAGAGCCTGAGCTGAGGTTCAGCAGGAGGACCTGGCACTTCTCCAAAACATGGATTGGTAAATAAGATTAAACCATGTGTGTGTGGGAATCACAATGAAGGTACTTTCGAGAAAATCCTATGGTTAGTTTTGGAGCTACAGTCAAACGTCATTACTCGGAAACCACATACTAGCATTAACTACAGCATAGAGTTGGAAAATATGCGGGCGGGAAGGCAGAAAGTGTGACAGCCACACCAACACAGGGTCTCTCACCACAGGGCACGCCCACTCCACAACTGGTTTACTTGGTCTTGTTAAGAGGCAAAGCCTCACAGTCGTGGTGGTCCACCGCTGCTGCCAGTCCTGGCGTCCCTGTCTAACAGGGCCACCTGGTCTGGTATAGTGTTGGACTGAGTCAGTCTTACGGGGGGGCGCCGTTTCTCAACACAACTGCTCGCCCCAACACACTATAGGCGTGTATCACCCTAAACACGCCACTCCTTTCCGTGTGCAAACTTTTCTCGAAAGGCACAGCTGTCTTGCTGCACCCATAAAGGATGCATGCATGTGGCATATAGCAAAAAAAATCTATCAGAAACACCCAAATATCTTCAAGTACTATATTTATCTCTGTGTTTACGTGCCTCTCTGATCAGCGCGGGAAGATGAGCCTCCCTGATGGTACGTCACCGAGCCTGAGCCTGAGCGCCTGCAAACCTTGAGAGCGTTTTTAAAACTCGGGGAATTTGCAGATTTTGATTGCGGATTATTTAAAAACGGCTGACTGGATACAAAAAGTGACGACGTGTTGTTGATATACTCGTTAATGGCTATGATTTGATTGCATTAAATCAGGAATGATGAAATGGTCTGGACGATTACTTTAAGTAGCTAAAGGGATACAGTAAAGATATAAGATAAGATACTTTGATCCTATCTAGACACTTTGCAAGTACCAACTACAAGGTTATTGACTATACAAAGCGCCACCACGCCAGGACGAACCTGGTGGGCTCAAACCGCTGACCGAATGGGCAGGGACGCTATACACGCAAGACATATACAGTAAAGTAGATGTAGGAAAAGTTCATACGGCTAGTAATCAGGGTAGAAAAATAAGTAACATATTCAAATTAGAAAAGCGTAGATTTAAAAAAGAAATAGGGAAAAAAATGGTTCACAAATAGGGTGGTAAATAATTGGAATGGACTCAGTCGTCAGGTAGTTAGTGCGGAGTCAATTAAAAACTTTAAAAGGAGGCTACATAATCTCATGGATGGGGATGAAAGGTGGATGTAGGTAGTACAGTGCTCCTGGCATGGGAGCAGAAGGTCCCGAATTCAATTCTTACCAAGGAGCAACTGTCAAATCCATCGTCAAGTGGCCGAAGAAACCCGCATGCAGTTGTACCTGTTCTCTGACTTCGTGTGCGACGGAGGAAACACCAGGTGGCTGCATGAGCCTGACTGAGGATCCGAACATTACATAATACGGGATATTCACCTAAGACCACAGATATCACTATAAAATTCCAATCCGCGCCACTAACGGGCGAGAGCGACCGACATCACGACTCTCCTACGCCTACAGACGCTATAGGCTCCAAGGTAAAAAATAAAAGAAGAAAACCAATGTGTTAAGTAACAGGAAATACCTCGTGTAGGTCTCGCGACCTCTTGTAGCCTCCTTATTTTCTTATGTTCATGTGTTATAAGCCACTTGGCCGCCCAGCACAGCGATGCAGGTGTCTTTCAATACCTGGTTTCCGACTATAAAGACAGGTAGTTTTCGTGCTTTGGATGCGGCATGTGGACATTGGTCCTGCTCCCGCTATACGTTACCGGAGTGCACTATGATCACAGCCTGGCCGTGTCGGCACTATGGATACAACAGTGGCAGGAATTAAGAGGTGGTCGTAGCGTTGTGATTTATGTTTGATCTCTAATAGTGTCTCTGCTATCTGTCTTGATTTATGACGGCTATTTCGGATTTCCTCCGTGCGGGGCAAGGCAATATTTTTCATCTCTCAGGAGGTTCTTTGCGCTGTTACCATTGAAGTACGGTTGGTTGGCAGTGATGTGGACGTTAAAATATCGGCAAATATGTGTATAGAAGGGATTCTATGTATATTAGGTGTATTACCTGTCTCTCTATAATATTCTACGACAATTTTTATGTCATCGGAATTTTCAACAGCCGACATGTATTGCTGTGCATAACTAAATAAAATACACGCATTTGTATTCATTTTCAGCATTTACGATTCGCACATCATTATATATAATATTATATTTTTTTTTTGGGGGGGGGGTTTAAGGGGGGTAAACACTCAAATGATCATAATACCCATATATGCAAGAAATCTTCACTGCATTCATACACACACACACACACACACACACACACACACACACACACACACACACACACACACACACACACACACACACACACACACGGTCACACACACAGGTCACACACACACACACGAACATACTTACACACACACACACACACAAATACGCACGCACGCACACATGCACACACACACACACACACACACACACACACACACACACACACACACACACACACACACACACACACACACACACACACACACACACACACACACACACACACACGTGTTATTCACCCATGGTCTTGTCCACGCGAGCTAGCTTATCGCGAGCCAGCTCGCGTGGACAAGACCATGGGTGAATAACACACACAAGCGCGCTCATTAGTATTGGGTTTCCTTCAAGAGTGGAGCATAGAAACATCTGACACTCCATTTCAAAAGCGAAATACAATAACAACTATGTACGTCAAGCCTGTGCCTCACCTTTTGGGGAGGCGGTAGCAGACGTGGCCGGACAGTTTGCCTACGGACAGTTTGCCTACGGACAATTTGCCTACCGGACAGTTTGCCTACGGACAGTTTGCCTACCGGACATTTTGCCTACCGGACAATTTGCCTACGGACACTTTGCCTACGGACACTTTGCCTCAGTGTTTCCACAGGAAAAAATTTCTTTACCTTGGTTAGGTTAGGTTAGGTTAGGTTAGGTTAGGTTAGATTAGGTTAGGCTAGGTTAGGTTAGGTTAGTTAGTTAGCAAAGTGTCCGTAGGCAAAGTGTCCGTAGGCAAATTGTCCGGTAGGCAAAATGTCCGGTAGGCAAACTGTCCGTAGGCAAACTGTCCGGTAGGCAAATTGTCCGTAGGCAAATTGTCCGTAGGCAAACTGTCCGTAGGCAAACGGTAAAAAAACGGTAAAATCTTTCTGCACCGTCGAGTGGCCTAGGAACACTCACATGCCCATTAGCTCTACCTTCGGTTACGAGTGCATCGGAGGAAACAGGTGGGTGGTATAAGCCTCTAATCACAGGCGTCACTATGAAAATCCTGCCTGCGCCACCATGGGCGCGGGTCAACCATCACAGCCCTCGAGGCTGTGATGAATCCCAAACCTCAATGGCTTACCATCCCATCCCTGGAGCTCACTGCACCTACACGCGCTATAGGCATAAAGCATAAATAATATTAAAAAAACTGCCTGACATAAACACTTTCTGGTTTAATCCGTTACGTAAATATTGTGCAGCAAGTCTTCATATATATATATATATATATATATATATATATATATATATATATATATATATATATATATATATATATATATATATATATATATATATATATATATATATATATATATATATATATATAGTTACCTGCATTTAACATATGCTGGATATAGAAAAACACATGAAAACCATTACACTGCCTTCTCGCCTCCATCCTTAAAAGTTAAACAAATATGCGATCTTCTAAAGTGTGAAATCCTGTTGCCATATTCAGATGAGGAGGTACAGGAAAGGGAAGGAGGGAATGAAATATAGAGAGCAGGTATTGGAGGTAGGCGGTGGGTAAGGCTGGTGCTAAGAGGAAAAATACAGTAATGGGGACATAAATTAAGGCAGGAAGTGGGATGTTGTGGATGAATACATGAGATAAGCAAACAAATATAAGCCCATGGGAAAAATGTATACAGCTTGTGGAAAGTATAGATATATGAAATATATGGAATGAAAAGACAATAATCACTAAAGACAAATCCAACACAGAAAAAAGCAACGCAACAAGAAGGGAAAGGGGCAAGATGGGACAAAAAGCAAGAACCGTAAACAAAAATGCATGCAGTTCTCATAACCCAGATAGATGCAACTACTCGGAAAAATACGACGTTAAGGGGAAAGTTTTGTTTCCTCAATAAATTTTCACTACAATCCACGAACAAGGCACGCGGGATAAAATACAAGCGGAAGCAGGAAAGCCCTTTGGAGGTAAGAGCCTGGATAAGATTACACGGGCATTACGGAGTTTTTACCGAGGTCAGCGCTTTACGTGGGTCGTGATAAACATCAATAAAGACTCTGATACATGTCTTCCTCCTCCTCTTCCTCGTCCTCCCCTCCCCGCCTCTAGGCTCGCACTTCCAACGTCGCAGGACAAAAGAACGATATACTAAAATCACTGGAAAGAAAATGTCACCCTAACGTATCTCCATTGCTTAATAAAGTACAATATACTGGGCATCAGATGGCGCCTTCAGATGGGTTAACAGACAAATAAAACATTTATTCAGGTTGAATTTTACGGGTATATCAGCAAGAAGGAATACAAAGGAAGAACATACATAAACAGCCCTATTGGGCCAAACGAGGCTGCATTTGTGAATAATTTCTACCATCAGAGTTTCTACGTGTTAGATGTTAAAGAATAGCAAAGCTGAGGACTACTCAATACCCCATACACCACTCCCTCCGGCCGAGGCCAGCGGGAAAAAAAGTGACAAAAAAACCACCATGCACTATTGAGAAAATGCCATGTAATTTGATAGGAAAGGCTTAAGGAGAGATATTCTCTAAATTAAAGCTGAATTTGAAGGGAAAAAATGAACTATACGTAGGGCCGAGGTAATCGAGTTTTGCAGTTGTTGCTAAGTATTTATCTACTTTGTTCTTAAGCGCCTCAACCGTGTTCCAATCAACTACATGTGCTGGAAGTGATTTCCAAATATTAACAACTCTATTTAAGAAAAGGTGTTTCTCTTTAAGTGACCGAAATCGTTTAGCAATGATCTTGTATTCATTATTGCAAGTCATGATGGTCCGATCAATATCTAATTAATGGCTTATGTTCACATTTTCGAAGCCATGAAACATTTAAAAAGAACTATATTAAGTCTCCTAGTAACATACGTTTAGACAAACTGAGCAAGTTAAGTTCCTTCAATCGCTTTTCTCATGGCTTGTTTCGCAAGCGCAGAATCATTTTAGTTATTTTTCCTTGTACTCTCTCCACCTTAACAATATCTATAATAATATAAGCGAAAGTGTGTGTGTGTGTCTGTCTGTCTGTCTGTCTGTCCGCGATAGGTGCCGCCCCCAGTGCCCCAATCCCCTCATATGGCACAGTTTTGGAACCAGCTCGACCAGGGGAAGGTTTTAAGCCCACTTATGAGATGATCCGATCACTTTTTTTTTTTTTTTTAGCAGCCTATTAGCGAGAATTGTGAAAAAAAGTGGGTTGCGAGAATTGAGGAAACCTTGATGTAGGGTGATGGGTAATGGGTGAGTGAATGGGTGGGGTGATGGGTAATGGGTGTGGGGTGATGGGTGAGTGAATGGGTGGGGGTGATGGGTGATGGGTGAGGGAATAGATGGGGGGTGATGGGAAATGGGTGAGTGAATGGGTGTGTGGTGATGGGTAATGGGTGAGTGAATGGGTGGGGGGTGATGGGTAATGGGTGAGTGAATGGGTGGGGGGTGATGGGTAATGGGTGAGTGAATGGGTGGGGGGGTGATGGGTAATGGGTGAGTGAATGGGTGGGGGGTGATGGGTAATGGGTGAGTGAATGGGTTGGGGGTGATGGGTAATGGGTGAGTGAATGGGTTGGGGGTGATGGGTAATGGGTGAGTGAATGGGTTGGGGGTGATGGGTAATGGGTGAGTGAATGGGTTGGGGGTGATGTGAATGGGTTTGCGTTAATACATACAATCATGATTTCAGGAAAGCTAGAAGGGGCTATCTGGAGCGTCTGTGTTTGGTGGGCCAAACACAGACGAAGTCTGTTTCGAAGGCCCACCAAACACAGGTGGTGGGCCAAAGGCCCACCAATAGCCCTCCGCAGGAGCTAGCCAAAAAGTCCGCCCGGAGGGCGGCTTTGCGGCTAGTATTTTATAAAGTAGGGTGACCTGAACTGAACGCAATATTCAAGATGAGGACGCTCTATCGCATTAAAAAATGTTAAGATTAAAGAGTTACTTTTTTACAAACTTGAACTCGAAAGTTCTCCCTATGAAAACGGTTAGATTGTTAGCCTTCTTAACATCTTCTGAACAATGTTTACTGGGCTTAAGGTCGTTCCTTGTAATAATCCCCAAGTATTTTTATTTGGTAAGATTAGAAAGTTCACGTGCATCCTTTGAGTAGTTAATTTGATTGTTATTACCTCCTATATGCATAACTTTGCAGTAATCGGAATTATATTTTATCTGCCACTTGTTTACCCAACTAACTAAGAGATCAAGCTCGGGTTGCAATTGTATTTTATCAGTAGTTGTGATTACTATATTTTTTATAATTATAATTATTGTCCGCAACTATGATATCTTACAGGTAAGGCCTTCATCAATAACGTTTACATATATCAATAAAAGTACAGTACCTAGCACAGATCCTTGCGGTACACCAATTATAAAGTTTCGTCAGGTAAATGTTTTTCCATTAGTTACGAAACGCTGCTTTCTCTCAGAGAGCAAGTTTTCGAGCCAATTGAAAATATTACCAGTTATGCCGTGCAACTTTATTTTTTTTAGGTAACCTCTTATGGGGGACCTTGTCAAACGCTTTTTAAAAGCCAAAATAAATTACATCTACTGCTTTCGTTTCACCGAACGAGCTGTTTACGTCATTAAAAAGCTCTAGCGAGTTTGCTGCTTGCAAATATAGCAAAGTCAGATTTTTTTCTTCAAAGATATTTTCCTCCTTGTCTCGTATTACAGTTTCAGTAATTTACATATTACGGATGTTAGACAGATCGGTCTGTAGTTGTTTGATTGTGTCATATCTGGTTTTTTTTCTGTATTGGAGAAACATTTACAAGTTTCCCAACGCAAAAAAACTTTACCGCAGTTTAGGGATTTGTTTAAAAATATTGAAAGAGGTTTACAAATCTGGGACTTCGCCTCTTTTAAAATTCGCGGTGGAATACAGTCTGGCCCGGAGGATTTGTTGACTTTGACTGTATATATTGTTTTAATTATTAAGTCAAACTCGTCTGTATTAGACAGATACCAGGGGCCATACTTATAAAGCCCCCATAAGCTTATGGATTTCCTATAAGCAGACAAAATGGCGAATTTCTCCATAAGTCAACGAAAACCTCCAAAAGTGCTTATGCTTTACCGTAAATTCTTCCATAGCGCTATGGGAGGTCCGAGCTACCATAACGACCATTATGTTGACATAAGATGTTCACATGGCAGCACAAAAACTTCCGGGAGCTCAGGAATTTTCGTGCCAGAAGAGACGTTATTGGCGAATTGAGTGACGAAGAACTTGTCAAGAGGTATCGGCTGAACCATAATGGAATTATGTATGTCACTCGTGAGATCATCCCTCCAGAGTGAATAAAAAACGAACCATTCACTGACTGCCGGAATGATAATTATAATAACATTATGATTGTTTCCTCGCCACTGGCAAGATGCAGCAGTGCAGCTCCTGCAGTGCTGCTGACGTAAAAATTTGGAAAACTCGATGACAACGAGAAATTCGGTAGAATAGAGTACCAAAAATAATTACTCAGTGATTCCTGGCAGTTCCACTTTTCTTTGTTTACGAAACCATTAAAATGTCATAAAATAGCGGTGATGATGAAATGAAATGATGATGAAAAAGTATCATCCACCCATTAAGGTTTTCCCAGTCTCACATGAAATTAAACTACTCTGGTTATGGATGGCGGAAGGGTACACAATAGCTAAACCGCGTAGTAAAGGAGAAGGAGAAAGGAGCAATAGCCAGGGAGTGATGACTTCAGAGAGTCAGTATGTAGTTAGATATACGACATTGGCACAGAACCATCATTCCCGCGTAAGACGTTTCTACGGGATGTTAATTACCCGTATATATGGAGTGATCCTTGAATTAAAATCGCTTTATTTTCAGTTCATAAGGTTCTCACATAATTCCTAGGTCATATTTTACTAATTTCAAGCGGTTTTTTTAATATTCAAGAGAAACTTTATGGTAATGTAAGTGCTACGTTTAGCGGGACTATGTCAGCCGGATTGTAGATCATAGCTAGTAGGAGTAGGTAGAGTAGAGTGTGTATGTAGTGGAGTAGTAGGGAAAGTAAGAGAGTAGTGAGAGTGGAGTAAGTGAGAGTGAAGAAAGATACTATAGTAAGTGTATAGTGTAGTAGTAGTAGTAGTAGTAGTAGTAGTAGAGTAGAGTAGAGTAGGTAGTAGTAGTAGTAGTAGTAGTAGTAGTAGTAGTAGTAGTAGTAGTAGTAGTAGTAGCAGCAGTAGCAGTAGTAGTAGTAATAGTAATAGTAATAGTAATAGTAATAGTAATAGTAATAGTAATAGTAATAGTAATAGTAGTAGTAGTAGTAGTAGTAGTAGTGGTAGTGGTAGTGGTAGTGGTAGTGGTAGTGGTAGTGTAGTAGTGTAGTGGTAGTGTAGTGGTAGTAGTGTAGTGGTAGTGTAGTAGTGGTAGTAGTAGTAGTAGTAGTAGTAGTAGTAGTAGTAGTAGTAGTAGTAGTAGTAGTAGTAGTAAGTATAGTAATGTAGCTTGACCCAAGCCGTCATCATGCGAATTTTTAGTTTACAAAATAGGTAGTAAAACCGATATATTGATTCATCATTATAGATAGTGATATTCCTTCACAAATTTGTTGTCAAAGTTTATTCTAAGACAAGGAATGGAAATGAGGGGAATGGCATGCGGGTAAGGGTGGGGTTATTTTCGGTGACTATTTGTTTCGTTGGTCACATTTGCACCTTTCTCCATGGGCTGTTTTCCCCTTGTTGCTATCATATTTTCGTTCAAGTATTGCTCGTTTTTTGTATTTGAGACATGCAGCGTTAACTTGCAGTCGTCAACCAATAGCGTATTTTTCTTATTTTTTTCCTCTTCCACAAACTCTCTTAGGCGGAAGAAATTTAGAGATACAGCTTTTAATGTATCTTATCATGACTCCCTCGAAACCCTATCAATAACGAATAGTCATGTGGCTCACGAAAATCAGTGTTTCGAGAAATACCTATGTTACCATGAGGACATACACGAAATATAGTCGTTTATAGTTGTGCAGTTAGATGAAGAAAACGCATTTATCACCAGAATAGATAAAGTATGCGTCGTTACTGCATAAGGACTTGACTATTTCTTATGGGTGAGAATTTTTTTTTTTTTTTTTTGTAATCCATCTTTTTATTGGAGAGATTTTTTGCCTTACATCCATAGGACACAGAGGGTTTCGTGCTATAATTTAATTCAGTGTTGAAAGCAGATGAGTTATTCAGTACATTATAGAAAATACCCAGATTTCCATATGGTTAATGTTAAATAAAAAAGTTAAGATGCATACGGATAACTTAGAACGATAGCAAAGGCATTGAAACAGAAAATAATGTTATTGAGGTGATGGTGAAGTAGGTAGTGCTTTTTTTGCTTGTTTGAGTCAGATAAAGTTTTGCCTGTTTCTTTTTCTGATCGGTTTTATAGTATTTCTTGATATTGCCAGTGTCTAGAAACTGTCTGTGCTTTGTCATACTGTTCAATGTTTCCATTTTTCTCTTAGGTACAAAAAGATGTGAAAGAAACCGTATCCGAAATTTAGCTGAAAAATGTTCTTGCATTTATTATCTAGCGTAAATGAAAATAAATACGGTTGTTTCGTGGAAAAGCTTCATGCCAAACGAGAGAAAAAACACCTTTTCTTACGAGTTTACTATCATACTTTCAGCGTTACACATCGAGACACCCTCATAGCGGACCGACTTCACTCGTATTCCTCCTGATGAAAGAGAAATCTGGGAATGTTCAGGGCTGGTGAAGAAGGACTTAATCCGAGTTACGGGGCAATCTCTAAATTGATTAACTCTTATTTTTTTCTGTATTTTGGCTTCCTTTAACTTTCACATCATTACTTCAAACTCGTCAACAATTTGATCCACAATTTCACGCAGCATTTGTATCACTAATCCATTGCGATTCACCTCTTTCTCCCCTCTCATCTGAAGTCAACACGATGTCCACCCCTACCCCTGTTCCTGCCTTTTTTATCTCATTTTTCACTCAGCAATCCACTGCGCCTCACTCGTCCGCAACTGTTACTCACTAAAATAACACTTGGAAGCCACACAAAGAATAACCAGTGTTGCTAGTCACTCTGCCAACCAGATCCTAGATGCATTTTAGAAAATCTCAGAATGTTTGATTCCCTGCCCTAGTAATGGTTACAAAAGCAACAACACCAGCTACCACCGCCTTTTCCTCGCCTTCCTCCTCTTTTTCTACTTTTTATCTTCTCCTCATCCTTCTCAACTTTTTCCTATACTACTACTACTACTACTACTACTACCACTACCTACTACCACTACCACTACTACTACTACTACTACTACTACTACTACCACTACTACTACTCACTACTACCACTACTACTACCTACTACTACTACTACCACTACTACTACTACTACTACTACTACCACTACTACTACTACTACTACTACTACTACTACTACTACTACTACTACTACTACCATACTACTACTACTACTACACACTACTACCACTACTACCACCACTACTACTACTACTACTACACTACCACTACTACTACTACTACTACTACTACTACTACACTACTACTACTACTACTACCACTACTACTACTACTACTACTACTACCACCACTACTACTACTACTACTACCACTACCACTACCACTACCACTACTACTACTACTACCACTACTACCACTACTACTACCACCCTACACCACCACCACCACCACCACTACTACTACTACCACTACTACTACTACTACTACTACTACTACTACTACCACTACCTACTACTACTACTACTACTACTACCACTACCAACTCACTACTACCACTACTACTACTACACTACCACTACACTACTACTACTACTACTACTACCACTACCACTACCACTACCACTACATCCACTACTACTACCACTACACTACCACTACCTACCTACTACCACTACACTACTACCTACCACTACCACTACACTACACTACCACTATCCTACTACCACTACCTACCACTTACTACTACTACTATACCACTACCTACTACCACTACCACTACACTACACTACTTACCACTACTCACTACCACTACCACTACACTCTCACTACATCTCCTACTTTTCATCTCCTCATGCTACCCCTCTACCACTACTACTCCACTCTCTATTCTACCACTCTACCTACCACTACTACTACTAACTAACTAGCCGAAGGTACGATACCTGTTTGACACTTGCCTCTCATGCACACCATTTTTTCTTACTTTTCCTCCTACTCTTCCTCATTGCTGTAAAAAACACAAAAGATGCAACTGAAAACCACTTCTCTCCGTATTTTCCCTGTCACAGGCTACTAAAACTAAAATGAAAATGTCTACGCTCGCGCGTCTGTTTTCCTTCCTGGCTTGTTTTCTGGCCATTAGCGTTCAGTAGAATGTTCCCTCAGCGACTTTTGAGGTTGATGGAAAGAGACACCAAGGAAATTAAGAAAAGAGACAAGGGAAAAGACATAGTTGTCGGCCGAAACGAGAAGGA
This sequence comes from Chionoecetes opilio, assembly GCA_016584305.1. Lineage (NCBI taxonomy): Eukaryota > Metazoa > Arthropoda > Malacostraca > Decapoda > Majidae > Chionoecetes > Chionoecetes opilio. Next base: position 74,416 of record JACEEZ010022714.1, read on the forward strand.
GAAGCATTGGGAAGGGCAAGGAGGTCTGCTAGAATTGAAAAAAAGGAAAAATGGGCACTAGGTTGGTTGGTGGGAGAGGTTTAGTCAAATAATGAAGACGATATAATTTACAATAAAAAGTGGAAAACACAAATAGAAGTGGAGATGAGAGCAAACGAGGTAACTTATGTGTGCTAGTCTGAGTGCGTGAATAGAGGGAAAGAAGACAAATAATGAGTATGATAAAAGAGAGAGAGAGAGAGAGAGAGAGAGAGAGAGAGAGAGAGAGAGAGAGAGAGAGAGAGAGAGAGAGAGAGAGAGAGAGAGAGAGAGAGAGAGAGAGAGAGAGAGAGAAAAAAAAAAGGGAATAGGATGGAATGTAAAGTGTGTGCTCTCAGGCTACCGACACACACACACACACACACACACACACACACACACACACACTCCGGAAGTGTAAAACGGGGGAACTCCGTAGTGTAAGGGTTAGCACGCTGGGCTCACAACCGAGAAGTCCGGGTTCGATCCCCGGGCGGAGCGAAGATAGACGGGCGGTCTTCTTAAAACCCGAGCCCCTGTCCACCCAGCAGTGAATGGGTACCGGGTGTTAGCCGGGGGTTTGTGACCCGCCTCCCGGGGTGCTGGCTTCCCCCAACACTAAAAAAAAGCTGAACGAGAAAAATAAATGTTGATATGGAGACGGGGCCACACCAGCGTTGCTCAGGTCCTGTAAAATACAACTAGATGAATACACACACACACACACACACATACACACACACACACACACATACACACACACACACACACACACACACACGCACACACACACACACACACACACACACACACACACACACACACACACACACACACACACACACACACTTACACACTTACACACTTACACACACACACACACACACACACACATACACATACACATACACATACACACACATACACACCAGGGTACTCCACACAAAGAGTACCGGGTACTACATATACATAGGGTACTCCGGTTATATAGTGTAGTGGTAGCACGCTCGGCTCACAACCGAGAAGTCCTGGATTCAATCTCCGGGTTGAGCGAAGAGAGATGGGCGTTCTTCTTAAGACCTGAACCCCTGTCCACCCAGCAGTGAATAGGTACCGGGTGTTTGCGTGGCCATCGAGAGAGAAGGCCTGATGGATCGCCCGTGACGTCACACCATCTAGATCTCACCGCTCCGCTCCCTGTACAAGTATTCCTACCTAATATAATGTTTATCAATATAAAAGATATACTGTTATCTTCGGAAATATTTGTTCTATAATATCATCAAATAAAAAACCGGAAAGCAAACAAAAGAAATGCCATTATGAGACTTTCAAGAAATATGCATTAACTTAAACTCTTCATAATTTAATATTTTGCGAAAAAACTTTTTACATGGCGAATATCAATAGAAGCGGAATTTAATTAGCTTTCCATTGATATATTTCGTTTAGTGATAAATGAATTAGCAGCATGCTGAAATTAGCGTTAACTAAATATAAAATATCATGAAATCGGGTAATTTCTTACCTAATATATGTTTAACAGTATAAAATATATACTGTTATCTGTGGAAATGTTTGTTCTATAATATTATCAAATAAAAAACCGTAAAACACACGAAAGAAATGCCATTATGAGACTTTAAAAAAATATGCATGAGCTTAAACTCTTCGATATTTAATATTTTGCGAAAAAACTTTTTTATATGGGGAATATCAATAGAAGCGGAATTTAATTAGATTTCCATTGATATGTTTCCTTACCTGATAAATTAATTAGAACCATGCATAAATTAGCGCTAACTAAATAAATAACATCATGAAAGCGGGTCATTTTTCCCGATTGACGAGGTTATTTATTTAGTTAAAGCTAATCTATGCATGGTTCTAATTTATTTATCAGAAAACTAAATATATTAATGGAAAGCTAATGAAATTCCGCTTTTATTGATATTTTCCATGTAAAAAGTTTTTGCGCAAAATATTATATGGCGAAGAGTTTAAGTTCATGCATATTTTTTTTAAGTCTCATAATGGCCTTTCTTTCGTGTGTTTTACGGTTTTTTATTTGATAATATTATAGAACAAACATTTCCAAAGATAGCAGTATATATTTTATACTGATAAACATTATATTAGGTAGGTAGACTTGTACGGGGAGCGGAGCGGTGAGATCTAGATGGTGTGACGTCATGGGCGATTCATCAGGCCTTCTCTCTCGGTGGCCACGGTGTTAGCCGGGGGTTTGTGACTCGCCTACTGGGGTGTAAGTTTCGGCCAACACGAAGTACAAAGGATGAATGATAAAATGTTGATATGGAGACGGGGCCATACGAGTGTAGCTCTGGCCCTGTAAGATACAACTAGGTAAATACACCTCCATGATGGTCAAAATAATAAGAGCGTTGGTGCGCCATTCTGTGTTTAGCCGGTTCATATCCTCAATGCTCCCGGGGAATTTTCACTAACAAAATCGGGCTGGGTTACTGTCCCCCTTGCTGTTAGACTGTCGCTGTTCAGACCCTTGATTAGAGTATGTGGTGCTTATTATATAGTGTGTTCCCAGCATTACCATAAGTTCGGTCATTACGAACTCCAAGTCGCCCATTCCGTTAATGAGGGGTGAAACTGGCAATCGCGAGTCCGATTCGCGTGGACAAGACCATGTGTGAATAACACACACACACACACACACACACACACACACACACACACACACACACACACACACACACACACACACACACACCTACACACACATATTCACACACACACACACACACACACACACACACACACACACACACACACACACACACACACATATTCACACACACACACACACACACACACACACACACACACACACACACACACACACACACACACTGCTCCTTGGCTGAATGTATAAGTGAGAGGCGCGCCAATCTGTGGTCCCCTGTTGGAACCCTGCTCAAGACTAGAGACTTTTTACTGTTAACATTGAGCAGTTACTGCCTACTACTACTTTTGCAAAAGCATGAGGTGTGTGTTATGTGTGAAGGTTTTACCCCCAAAAATATGTCAT